>VWYP01034194.1:0-48420 GCA_013400435.1 Pycnonotus jocosus | reverse complement strand
TACTGATAATTAAGTCCATGTATTTTTTCTCTTGAGGAAGCAAAGAACTATAATAATGTCAGTTTAACTTGTGTATCTCATTTATATTTTTACAAAAGCCCCATACATATATATGCTCAGGGAAACTCTATTAATTCTGAGGCATGGTTAACAGACACTGTAGAGAGGAATGAGCCATATTTTAACCTTAAAATTATTTGACTTCATTCTTTTTTCAATATATCTTTAAAACAACATTAAATTATGTTTTGAATTAGTGTTGAATTCCTTGCTATTGTCACAAAATATGGAAGGCAGAATTCCGTATAGCTTCTATACTGAAGTTTAGAATGTATTTTGTGACTGATATAATTAGTGATGAGGTTGGGAATGGAAGGCTTCATAAACCTATATGTGTGGCCAAACTCTTTGACAAAATAACTTCCTAAATCCATTTGAACTGGTGATACTTTGCATTTTATATCTGCTTTCTATAGTGAAATGTTCTTGTGGGTTTTTTTGTATCATTGCTTCTCAACAATTGGGTATAGACATCCTTGTTAAAATTGTAGAACACAGAAAATAATAAAAAAAATGAGGGGGGGAAGGAACAAAAAGAAGAATATTACTAAAGTGATTGAATTAAAATTTGAAGACTTCTTTCCTGAAATTAAAGTAAGAATACAGAGGCGGGTACTTGAAATAATTATTATCTGTGGTTTATATTCTGCCTTAATCCTTCTCTTCCCTCCATCCTTAGATTGTGGATATTGAAATGGAAATATAAAGAATATAGCATTGTAGACAGGGAAAAGTTTGGTTGTGTAGGATGGGATGTACATTTTATTATTTGATAATCATTTCTAGCTTTAAGCAGAAATAAAATCCATAACAACTATTTATAGGTAATCTGCAGTCCTTAATCTAAATGCAAGGTTAGAAGTAAGACAAATTCTGGGAAAGGGTTATGCCTATGGTTGCCATTCTGGTTAGTCTTAGTGTGTTGTCAGTGTTTTCCTTCCAGCATTTTATTTTTAAAGATACATAAAAACTGGGCAAACTTAAGTGATGAGAAAGGAAACACTCTGCAGTATTGTCATCAAAATTTAAAGACGCATTATTAAAGTGCTGGTACTTCCTAATTCTTGACAATATTAATCAGAATAAGTGAAGATTGATCTAGTGCCCAATATAAGTTTGTTTCAGGAACTGGAAAGAAGGAAAATGTCCACTTAAGGCATGCACTGAAGTGTTAATTATAGTCAAGTTCTGCTGATTTCATAAAGCTGAAGTCAGACTTTCACATCAGCATTCAATGAACATACATAACTAATGAGTAAAAATGTTATTTCTATTAAAGATTCTTAATAAACCATGAAGTGTGGATTGGAAAAATGATGGCTGTTCAATTTTAGCATAAATAAAGGAAAAGCATGAGAAAAATAATGTAATAATCTTTATAGTGACAAATCAATTTGTAAAATAAATTCATAGGAAGAAAAGTCAGTATTTTGCTGATAAGAGGCAATTTTCTGCTTAATAACTGTCTTTTAGGAAACAGTCATATTTTATAAAAATGACTAATTAACTCACTCTATTGCTGTGCTAATAATGAAGGAAGCACAATAAATGAATATTGATAGTATGAGTCTTTAATAAGAAAAAAATCTTAAATAACAATGTGCTCCCCATATTCCACACCAGCAATTTAAATGCAAATGTACTGTACAAATGCTACCCCCACTCTCCCCCTACACAGATGGAATATGCATTCTGGCAAAGGACATTTTTGTCCAGGAACAAGCCTGAGAAAAGAGAGGAGCTAATAGGGAGGTATCAGTTGTTAAAACGCAGTTGATCAGTTCAGCAGGTGGAGATTTCAAGCAGGGTTATCCTCCTTGAACTGAGATTTCAAAAGCTGTAATCTCCAACTATCTAATTTCCTGATTTTTATGCTTCTCAACAATTGCAAAACCCACTTGTCATTTGGAACAAAATTGGGAGCACAGATTTTTGGAGAACAAAAATCTTTCCTCTGGGAGTGTAATAGATGGATATGGTACAGGGCTAATCGAGGCCTCATTGCTACCATCGCACTTCTCTCACCTAATATTCAGAACTTTTGCTTTGCTTAACAGGCAATACATCATGCTCAGGAGGGCTGCATAGAACATAAAGCAATGGCAGGAAACTTGGGTTGGTGGAAATTTTTGCTGAGAAAGGGAACATGGAATAAATAGCACTGTAAAAGTAAACTGGAGATTTTCATCAGTCAGTATTCTTCCACATCAAGTCAGACTTTGTCTAATCATGTACATAGACCAATTTGAATTTTTTTGATAAATAAGAGTTCACACTAAAGAGAAAGGTTATAGTTACATGGTGGTTCAAGACATATGTTAATGACAAATTAGGAGTGGTTTATACATTGATTCAAGCAAGCAATATGCTATTTTGGAACAGTCCTTACCTTCTATAGAGAAAGACCTGACACCCGAATTTTACATCCAGCTAGATATTTGAACACTACTCTCATATTTATAGCTGGATAACCTTACTTTGCTTTGGCATTTCTTATTTATGACTATGCAGTCCTCTAAATAATTCATACTGAATATTTGCACTTGCAAAGTGGAGAAAATTGAAAGACTATGGAAGAAAAACTTTCTTCCAGTACCTTCCAACTATGCTTCCAGAATGATGAAGAGAAAAACAGAAAACAAACTGACATTTGGACATATTAGTAGGTGCAGTGCTACATCATGTATTGCTACATCATGTATCAATAGGAGATTTAATCCTACAGCGTTTGTTGTGTCATTGCAAAGGTTATTAACAAATAGCTATCTAGTATGGAAATCTGGTTTGGAAGCCTTTGCAACAGAAAGATGCAAATAATTATTTCTATGGAATTTTTCAGATGATGCTATAGGTTTCTACTATTATTATTATTATTATTATTATTATTTCTACTATGATTCTGGTTTTATTTTTTATGAAAAAGTGTCCTGAATTCACTTTCATTCTCACATCATATCATCTCTATAGTTGAGAGGAATCTTTTTTCTTTTCTTTTGTATCTTGTTTTATTTATCTTGTTCTCTGATTAGAGTAGCCATGAACCTGAAAGCTGTGGGGTTTTTTATGTGAATTGAAGAAAAAATTGATGGACTTTCTGCCTGATGGGAGTTATAACAACCAATTTCTTCACAATGTTGCATTTTACTATAGAAGTTATAGCTAAAAATACTGAGAAGTTATTCATGTCAAAATTAGAATAAAAAATGAAGCTTGAATCTGCAGAAAGCAAAGAAACCAAGAATTAGGTTTTCAAAAGAAACTAACCTAACCCAAGGTTAGGTCCTTTAGAAAACTAAGAGCTGATATGGGTGGAAATTAATACTGGAACTCAAAAAGTATTATGAATGGGTTCCAGGGCTAGAGGTGAATATGATGTCATGCAACATTTCAGAAAAATAACGCTGACAACCAAATGTAATCTGTTAATAACAGCCTCAGACAGGATCATGCTAAACATAATGAGATAATATACACTGTATTTCTGCCATCCAGCTCCACATCACTACATAAATAAGATTTATGTCTTTATATATATCTGGAAAGAAGCTTTTAACTGGAGTTTTCACTTTAATTGCATCCGGTTAGGAGCTACTTATGTTCTTAAATAAAACCTGTTCTTTTAAAATGTGTTGTACTCTGGAATTTCCTGTGTTTCTATCACCTAGTATAGCGCAGTAGTGAGGATTACCATCAGGAAATGATGTATTGGGTTCCTCCTTTGCTCTACTCAGATTAGCAATTTGTTGTTCCAGCTGTAAAACTCAAAATTAACCCCCAAATATTTGAGCTCCTACTTCAGTGCATTTCTCCAGTCTCAGTATGGTAACATTTTCTGTCTGTCAAATCACGCTCTACACAAGTATTCAAGTACAGGAAATCACTTATTTTGCAATTACTAATTGTCATAACATATCAGGGATGGAAAAATGCTCGCTTCTACAGCCATTGGTCATATTTTTCAATCACAAAACAGTACACATTCATTTTGAATTTATCTCTACTGCAATGGAGTTACTTGCCAGCAAATTAATTGAATAAATAAACAGAGACTTTTTCATATACTGGTGCTCCATGAAGAGCATTGATCAGAGGCTTGGCTGTAGTTCATAATTTAACTAGCAGCTTTAACTGGAGGCATGTTTAAGAGGTATTGTGGTGACTAAGAGAAAAACAAGAAATACACACTATGCCAGTCTGTATTGTGTCCCTTTTATGAAGCAGGCCATCTTCAAAGCTCCTTCATTTTAGCCTTTAGAAAAATACTGATGAAGACACCCATTTGAGATAAAATAATAGATTATATGTGAAAATTCTCACTATAGATTTCAAATACTTTCAAACAATGTAAATGGCCAAATCTTTCTGCATCCTTTTCACTCTCTTTTCTTTTGATTAATGCAGAGGCAAGAACCAATTCCCCTGAAGTTTTTGGATTTAGTTAGTGTTGGGAAAAACAAGTAGAATGTTTTCTATCATATTATCTATAGGAAATAAAGCTATGAAGGAAAATAGATTTGCATAGGACTTTCATGCTTACTCCAGTCAAAGCATAGCATGGCCTCCACAGCCTATCTTGCAAAAGATAGTTTAGGAAAAGTGAAATTTTCACAACATTGGAAGACTGTGTCTCCTTACTGACTTCAGATCTTCTTGTCATAAGCTGATACCTTCATTAACAAATCTTTTTGTAACACTTGTCATATGTTCTCAAATTTTACATATTTTGAGGTTGAAATTATTCATTCGTAAAGGAATTATCTACAACATCCATTAACTTTCTCATAATTCCAATTCCCTTTCAAAAGCTAAAGACCTTTCTTAAACATGCACAGCACTAAAAGGACTTTAATCTACAGCTCTGATTTAGAGGATTTTGTTCTTTTTTTACATAAGGTGTATGTGGGAATACATTTCTAGTAGTGTTGAGAAATTCTCATGTGTAATATATAGACAATTGTTTGGACACGTTAAGAAAAATCCATGGCAATATTTTGTAAAGGTATACTTTCCCAAGTGAAGAGTCAAAATTTTATGTCTTGGATTGTGATATTTTGTTGGCTTACTAAAGACTCTCAGTGAGCCATAGGCAGCCTTATGTGGCTTGCAAAATCAATTATGCTTCTTGAGTTTTCAGTTAGCATAGGCCTAAATCCTTGATTTCCCAGTATAAAAGCTCCAGAGTGATATTCTTTTATATGCTGGAGCTCATGATAAAACACTGAGCACTAGGAAAAAAAAAAAAAAAAAAAAAAAAGCAAAAAANNAAAAAAAAAAAAAAAAAAAGAAAGTTGTTTGTTTTTTTTTTAATTAAGCATTTGATCACTAGGAATATGGTGTACACGAGCTGTTTAAAATTATTATAAGCTGAAATTCCTGCAATAAACAGTGACTACAATGTATGACTCAAGACTATAGCTGCTGGATTGGCTTTTTTGTAATTCCCAAATGTCAACTAAACACAGAATGGTTTGCTGTATGTAGCAGAGCACTGAAAAATCACTGTCAGGAGTGACACGACTCAGCTTGCTTAGTTAGAAGGCTGGGCTTAAGGTTGTTGTCTTTTCTTTCTTCTTGTGTAATAGCTGTGCTCATCTATTAAACTGCTGGACTGTCTGACTAAGTTATTATTACTGAGATTGCCTTATTCAGAGCCAGATGGTTTTGGAATAACTGGGGTGCAGACTCTTTTTTTTGTCAGTGTTGTTAGGTTTTTCTGTAACACCAAAAACAACAAACCTCCAGCTCCCTTCACTTCTGAGGTTATGAAAGTATTATTGCATCTCATAATGAGAAAAGGCTTTTCCAATTTTTTATATTTTTTGATCTTAAAAAACCATGAGAGAACGTATTGCCATCCTCTAGTGGCATCTTATGGTCCCCAAAACTTTCAAATTTCTTAAATTTTTAATCTAATGTGAACAATAATGTGACTTGTGGAAAATATTCCTGGAACAAAGATTAAACCTAGATATAAACCCTTTAAAGACAGGCCATTGAAGAAAGATTTTATTTAAGGTTATGTAGAAATACAAAGAAAAAGAAAAATCTCTTAAAAAGCTCATCAGATTCAAGATTGCAAATATTTTGAATAAACTTCATTGTAACACACAGAAAAAGTATACAGAAACAAAGAGCATAAAAAAGATTTAAAACCACTCTACAAAAGAAAGAAATATTACAATTAAGCAACTTGTGTGGTTAATCAAACAATAAGTTATTTAAAGTGTTTAAGTGGCTATAACTGTGTAGACAACATCCGCTACTCACCCTGCATCAACCAAATTGTTGTAGCAGGAGACTGGGTTTGACAAGCACAATTTGCCCTTGGTGAACCTATGCTGGCTTCTCCCAGTCTTATGCTTCATCTGACCTTTGAGAACTTCCAGGAGCACTCATTCCATAATATGGTCCCTGGCATGAAATAAGCTTGATGGGTCTGTAATTTCCTGGATCCTCCTTCAAGACATTCTCCTTGATGGGGGTGACACTAGCCTCCTATTCTTCTAGGACATCCCCTGACCTCCTTGACCTCTCAAAGGTTGGGAGAGTGGCGTGGCAATTGTGTCAGCCGGCTCCGTTAACACCCTTGAGTAGACAGAGTCAGGGCTCATCAGTTTCTAGGGGCCATGCTCATGTAGTCCTTCACACACAACTCTTTCTTCACTGACAGTGGCTCTGTGGTTTCATCAGCCTGGACTTTTCTTCCCAAAGACAGGAAGCCAACAGGCAGAGGTAAAGAGATTGAGGACATCCACTTTCCTAGATCTCCTTTTTGACATCAGGTTAATATTTTCCTTCTGATTTTGATTGTTATTTACATACCTGAAGAACCTTTCTTGTATTTTTTTGACATCTCTGGCCAATTTCAATTTGAGCTCAGGAGTTGCATTTCTAACTCCATCTCTGCATACCATGGTAATGTCCTTGTAGTTCTCAACATGTTTTTGTGCACTTTATCATCTCTGGCATGATCCTTTTTTTGCATTTGAGCAGACTCAGATGATGGCAGTTAAGCCAAGGGAGTCTCTTGCTTTTCCTGCTTTCCCTTACCTTAAAGAGGATGAATTGTTTTTGTGCTTCCAGAAGAGTGCTCCTGAAAAGCTTCCAGTACTCAATAATTCCTTTATTCTCCACAGAAGCTTCCTGCAGAATCCCTCCCAACTGAATTCTGCACAAGCCGAAGTTTCCTCTTCTAAATCCAGAAATTTTGTCTTAGAAATAACCTTTAGTGTGCTCAGCAGGATCCCAAAGTCCACAGTCTTGTGATCACTGCAGCCAAGGATTTCAATAATAGAGATAATACAAAGCAGGTTTTCTTGGTTTGTGATCAAATTTTGATTGAACTCTTAAGACTTAGTAGCTGCAGTCTATTTCCATTAAAAAAGCAAGTGAACAATAATAAAAACAAACTGATTTATCCATAATGTCTAGTAGTTGGGTTTTCCTGTTTATTAAATAAAACACAGTTTTGTATAAAGAGCAATTAGTAGTACAACTATAGCGTATTGAATTTTATTTTTAAAAAATAATATTAGAAAGTCTGTCTATCTCAAGGTTATTAGTCAGTCACAGTGCAGTTGCTTGAAGTGCATGTCTTAGTAGTTCAAAAAATTATTTAAGAGAACAGTCCATTTTCTGAAATATGAGAGCAAACTGGGGTTGAAATTCCACAATTATACAAAAACATAGGCCATGATGCCACATTAGATTATGAAATAGCTTTTAAAGTTTTCTAAAACTAATATTCTCCAAGTTTCTTAAAACTTATATATCTCCTGTGTCCTTGTATAAATAATATTCAATGGTAGACAAGTGATTTTAATATACAAGGAACTGATATATGTATATGACCATGAAGAGTAGATATTCACAAAAGCTGATATACATCAATGACAGCACCATCCTCAACCTTCCTTGATGCAAACTGAGTGGTCAGGAGAGAACAGAAGGCTAACTCTCATTGTCACTTTGATATAACACTTTTTTTCTCTCATTTTACTTTTAAGAGATTCCCTTTGACCATGCTTGTCTGGCTGGGATAAAGGTAAATCTGGCACTAAATCTCAGTTCCCTGAACAACCTGGTCTTACTGGAAGGTGTCTCTGCCCAGGGCAGAGAAGTTGAAACTGGTTGATCTTTAAAATTCTTCCTGCCTTTTGTGGTTGTGTGATGTATCTTTTTCTCTCTGATTTGAAGGAGATGCTTTCCTAGGTAAGGACTATGTCAGTGCACTTTATTAGGTAGAGATTGCAAACCATCTTTCAAGTATGTAGGAAATTTGCAGGTCTTTGGACAAGCAGTTTAAGATAATAAAACCCTTGACAAACTTATAAAAATAATTTGGTCTTTAACCTGACAGCTCCCTTCTAACATATTCTCTAGGAACATTTTGGTGACAACATCATTTGCAGAAAGAATTTGTTTAATTGATCAGTGTGCAATCACGTAAAAACAACTATTTATCTACTTACAAATATTTTTAGTTTTAAAAATTAAGTATAGTAATGATGCAGTAGGTTTCACAGCTGCCATATAAATTCAGAACAGAGATACCATTGCTGAACATTTAGGGGAAATATTCTTTGTCAGAGTGTCCTGAAAACTGAAAAATCCCAGTTCAGCCAGATGAAGGCAAGAATGCAAAAACAGAGAGCTGCTAAGAGAGAAATATTATTAGCTCATTCCTATCTCTCAAACTCTCCTCCCCTCAAGCTCTCTTCCCTCCCATAACTCTCCTCACCTCACTCTTCCTTTCTCTTCCCCGCTCTGTCTTTCCCTCTTTTCATTTTTAATTTTTTTAATACCATGGATTACCAGCTTCAGTACTGGTTGTTGTTCAACTGTGGTAGCAAAAGGGAAATCAGATTATAGACCACAGAGTACCTAATTCAGCTGAGTTATTCCTGTTTATGTAAAGCTCATGCAGACCTCAGAACAGTGACCATGCCATCTGGTTTGAGGGTTTGGTCATTTATATTTATTACACCTTGCCTGTGCCTTATGAATGCTGTGTGTCCTGCCCATAAAAGCCAGAGGATGTATTTTTTTTTGTGAAGCAGAGATGCAAAAGGGAAACGTTTCGTGTTATTTAATCCCCAAAACTCCAGTGAGGCTTTCAAATATAAATTTGAGATCCATTAGATAAAGATTTAGTTTTACTCTGTGAACATGACTAAGACATATATTTAAGAAAACCACTCTGTGTAAAAAATGATGATTTTGACTTTGGTATATGAAACTACACTGGAGAAGGTGATTTTTACAAAAAAAAAATTTGACATATTATGAACAACATAAATTAGAAATTTGAAAGAATCTTAAAAATTTAAGGTGGAAGAATTTGTTGGAATAAGATTTTAATTTCTGGAGGAAATAATTTAAACAGGTTATTCCCTTATTAGTAGCGTTTCTTTTTGGTATGAATAATATACAGAGCTACAAATATTACTTCTACCAGAAATTTTTAAAAAGTGTTAACTAAAAGTGGTTTTCTTTACAATGTAATGGTATTTGTAAACAAATTACGGGGTTTGCAAGTAAGAGCTCCTTCATTCCAGCATCTAGAATTTTTTTTCTCTAAGACACTAAGCAAATTCCATCATCTAGGTCCTATATATTTTCTTGGATAAATTATTCTTTTCCAAAATTATTCTTAGCCAAAATTTCTAGAAGCTTGTGACTTATAACAATTACATAAACATGGAAAATAATCCAAATAATAGCATGAAGTGCTTATGCAGATCTTATCTACTTAGATCTTGTCCCTTGTAATTCTGCATGAGATCTGGATTTGACTCAGGAGCTAATGAAGGGCAAAATACTTTGGCAGGACTGTGTCTGTATGCCAAGTACTGCTTATTTTTGCTACAAAGAGTTGAACTACCATTTTTATTTCTTGTCTGCAGTATTTTCCACAGCACTGTTGTCTACTCCTAGATTGTCTGACTGAAATGAGATATTTATTTGCTCGTTGGCTCAGAATCTTCAGCAGTATTTTGCATCTCTAAAATTGGCATTAATATTGCCCATTGGCTTTGATAATTAAATTGTACACCTGTTCAAAAATAAGCACCAGATTGTTAATGATTCTTGGCCATCACACTGCCGGTCGTTTTCCAACAATATTTCTCTTCAAATTATCAGAACATTTTTGTATTCCTCTAATTGTGACATTAACTATTACAAGTCTTCCATGGCAATACATGGGTAAAACCATAACACCAATATTCTAAATCAATAACATTCTAGCTGAAGTGGGGAACCTGATGAAATGAGGTTCGTTATTATTAAGGGGTTCTTTAATTAATCAGCTCATAATTTCTCTTAATAAGACATTACATTTTGGTAATTTCTACAAAGATATAACAACTCAATATATAACTAAATCACTGGAGGTTAAGTGGTTTTAGTAAACTGAAATCCATCATATAAAATTCTCTGAAAAAAAATTGCTTATTACAGTTAAAATTGCATGTTACTGAGTAACGATGAGGAGAATAAGGGAGGCGGAGAATAAGGGAGGCAGAGAATAATGAAGAATAAACCATCTCACCTATAAATTTTCTTGGTTGATAATTTTTTTAAGTAATAGATGTGATGATACACTATTTACATGTTAGAGTTTTGTGGATAACCCTTTCTTGCAAATTCCTTTCCTAAATATGTTATTACAAGATTTGCGAGCTTTGTGTTTCAGGTAGAACCTTTCCACCAGGTCAAGGCTTCATTTCACAAAGTGCTTGTTGAAAAACAAAGTACCAAAGGGACTCATACAGTGTATTAAAGTATTTCCTTACTATATTATTATAGTCTCATTCATACATTTCTAGACACCAGAAGGGCAGAAAGAAGAGTCATTGGATATTTCCTGAGTACTAATACAAAAAAGAGTGTTGTCTTTTGTTGTCATTCACTCTGCAAATCTGAATTCCTTCTACAGTTAAAGTTTAGCTTCTCAAGGATTGCTCTATTTTTATTTTTCCTTTAATGGAATATAATAGAATTAATCTTTGCTTACTTATAAATGCAATTCCAACTTTCCTTCACAGTTGATTTTTGATCTGATTCCTTGTAATCTGTACAATTACTAGGACATGAGTTATTTTGCTCTCTGTAGTGTCTCATTCTACTCAGTTGGGTCTCAGCTGCTTCCCAGACCTAGAAGCAAACATAGAGCATCATGTAAGTGTCTGTTCCAAAGTGCCATCTGTGTGGTGCTCTGAAGTTGGTTTACTGCATCTGGCAGCACTTCTACTTTTCCTGGGCTATGCCTTATTCTCACCTTGTAGAGCTGGAATCTCAGTAGCTGGCTCTGTGGAGAGATGAGCATTACATTCAGTAGGGTCATCTCCATGATATATTTTAACAGCTACTGCTCAGAGTGCACATCTGCTCTATGGCCAAAGGCAAATTGATGAAACATGCAAAGCATCATAACCAGTAACTCCTCCATCTCCTGTGCCCTTTTAATATGCACTGGCTGATTCCTGCTGTTAGACAGAGTACCAAGGAACATTGACCTGTTCCGGGGTGGTCTTACCGATTTCTTCGTACAGTAAAGCCCATGATTTTTATCTTTTGTTCTGAGTTGGTTTGTATTACCTTTCTCAAGGTTCTGTAAGCTTCAAATTAATATGAATGAAGAAAACCAAATATTATTCAGACCATAAGTATCATTAGACTGTATTCATGTCTGTAGTGAAGAAATTTAAACTGTAACTAGCAGATAACTTTGTCATCTCTCTATAATAGTCCTTGAAGTCAGTGTTCCAAAGTAGAGTTGCTGCACTAATCTAAACCTTGTATTGTCCAAACTTTCTTCTTGGTTTGGAAATATATCTTTAAAAACATTCTGAGGTGCCCTCACAGTGTTTCTTATATGTCTTTTTAATTTTCTTTTCACATTTGTTTTGGCTCGCCCTAGAGTGACCACTGACTCCAAGTTTCATATCCCACTGTGTAACAGGATAAATATTTTTTGTTTATAAAACTAAACGGGTTCCCTTTTTAGTACAAAACCAGTTTGAATATAATTAGTATTTCACAAAAATTTTCTTACATCTCCTCCAGTATTTTACCTTCCATAGTATGGGATCCTTATGTCTTTTATTTAATCTACAGGAAGATTGGTGTCATCTGTGACAGCAAAATAATGTCCACATCATCTTTATTAGATGTAACTTGAAGAAAAACTAAGAGAATAGTCCTTCCTTCCTCCCATTAGAGGCAAAAGAAAAGAAACTATATAAAGGAAAATGAGTTTTTCCTAATCTTGTAATTGGAAAAGCCAAGCTCAAAGAAATATCAAAATATTAGTTCAATGTAGTGAGGCCATAGAAAAATTTTCTGAGACATGTCATAAAGTAATTTAAGCCTGTATTCCCTAACAGTGCTGTGTTATTTTAATGACCTTAGGTAGCAGTTTTAGAAGGTACCACGTTTCTACACAGAAAAAAAAAAAAAAAAGAAAAAAAAAAGAGATTTGTTACTATATGGAATTTTATCAACTTAGGTGATAGCTCAAGAACATGAAGAATCTTCTCAAAAACAAAGCACCAGTATTAGGAATTGAGTTCCTAGCATCTTTATCCCAACTAACCTCTGTTGTAAATCATTAGCAAGTGCCTTTCAAGCCCATGGCATCACCGATACTAATGAGTACATTTCAAATGCATTTGTAAGACCAAAAAGGGATTGATTGGAACCTCACACAGATAAAAACACAGAGTCAGCATACAAAAACAGGTTATGGAAAGGATGCATAAAACTCTTAAATCCAGGATTAAGGCAAAAAGTGAATATCTTTTATTAAACAAGTATATTATTCAATTACTTGCAGTCAGATTTTAGTAGAATTCATATATATATGTATACATATATATATATATATGAATACATATATATATATATGGGAGTTTGCAGCCTTCATGAAAACACACATATTTGCTTACATTAAAATAATACCTTAAACTTTTTGATTCACAGTGCTTTAGAGTAGAGACTTCAAACCTTGTAAATTGATTGTTTTACTGTCAGATGCATACCTTTTGCCTTCCCTGTTAAAATGTGGAATATTCTGATGAAGCCTGCAGAAATCGATTTCCTACATTGGACACTCGATAAGAGTTTTGAAGCGAAATGTTTCTTCACAGCTTTTCATTCTACTTGGTGTCCATCAATCCTGAATCATGAGGTAATGTAATATTTGCAAGAACTTATTCCTCCAGCTGCAGAGAACCTGTGGAATCTGCAGTGTTTTGAGGCAAGTTCTGTTCTGTGTGCACAGCGCTCCCCCTGGCACATCCACGGGCTGAGATGGGCAAAGGTCAGCAGGACTGGGCTTGGCATGATGCACAGTGGCATGATGCACAATTTTTCCTTGTCCTCGGTGAAGAATAAATCCTGAAGTTCTTACCACTTCAAACTATCCCAAATGGATGTCTTTCTGCCAGTAACAGTATGTTTTCCAAGAGTAAGGGAGTAGGAAAAGGCAGACTTAATGTTTCAGAATGATGTATCTGACTAAACTGATCAATATCTCCATCTTTACTAAATAAAAATAACATTTTCTTTATATAGGATTGAAAGAAATAAAGCAAGTGTTTTTTCTGTATCAAGGGACTTCCTAACCTCCAGTCTGTGATCTCATGAGGTAGCTATCCAGTGTAACTCAGTTCTTTCTTGAAAGTATTTGAATTATTTCCATGGAAGAACAGTTTGAAAAGAATATATAAAATTTTCATTTCTTAAAATGAAATTTGACGTGTAGGAATAAGGTTCCAGGTTTCAGGCTATATGAAAAATGAATTATTCAGATGCTTACAGGGGCAGTATTCTTATTTGATGTAGTTGAACCTTCTTTCACTGAGAATTTGCCGCGCCGAATAGCCATCAAATATTCAGCCAATATTCAGACCCTAATTACCTTGAGTTTGCTTTCTCTTCCATTTTTTCGTGTTTAATGCATAAAAGCTTTAAATGACGGTTAGAACATATTTAGACATTTACATATAAAGAGGAAATTTTTTTAAAAAATTAATTAAAAATATATAATTGATTCACTCACCAATGGCATTAAGCAACAAGTCTTTAGAATAAGTATTGCAGTAGAATACTACAAAATATTGTAGAATATTTTCAATAATGCATTCTTTTAAAAATAAACATGTATTTAAGCAGATTCAGGGAGTGACAAAAGGTGAAGGTTTTAATTACATACAGCTAGATACTTGGGACTTGGAACAGGGAAAGCCAAAAGATGTAAAATATGATTGGCATGTATGTTACAGTGGTATACCCTCCAGGAGCTGTAAATTATGGCTACAAATGAATACATTGTAGCATCAGCAACGTTGCTTAACTTCAATGCTTGTATTAAACTAAAAGTGGAAATTTTATTTGAAAGCTTGGTCTCAAAAAGGATTTTTTCCCCTTAGCAAAAGAGTGTGAAGAATTGCATTTGATGCTGTTGCCTCTGCAGTGGAGATATTAAGTAGCTTGAAAGGATATAAAGTTGGTGGGGTTTTCTTGTTTGGTTGGGTTTTTTTAATGGATATACCCATTTTTCATAGTGGAGTTGACAGTTTAAAGAGCTCTGAACCAGTGGGTCTTGGGAAATGAGTCACTTCATGGGAATTGATTCATTCTAAACTTCGAGCACCACAGCAAACCCTCCTCTAATTTAGAGTGTAAATTATTCACATTTTTGCTATACCAAAGTGGCAGTCAGGAATCACAAGGATTCTATTTCAATGTACATGAGCTATTACATTGTCTTGTGCAAAATGAACATGGGAAAATAATATTGAGTGATATATAACAGTTTTGTAAAGACAAGATCTTGCATACTTCTTCTACCAGTTTAAAAATTCCAGGCAAAAGACAAATTGTACAGCAGCATCCTGATGCTATTAGCTTCTGCTATAGCTTTAGAATCAGTCTTCCAGATAATTCAAACTCTTAATTACATATATTTTCTGTTCTTCATTCTCAAATTGAATGTGTTTTCTAAACAGACACCAGCAATGAATTTATCTTATGACTTATTTATTACAATCTGGAATGACTTGTTTTCATTCATAAAGTCTAGGAGAAAATTTTTGTCAGATGAAGATAGAAAAACCCATTTTCCCAGGGCTTTAGTTCAATTAAGAAATCAAGTAAGGAAATTAAATGGTAACTTTTGATTCTTTTTAAATTATTCTATATTTTTAATTTAATTAGAAAATTTCTTATCTAAGTTGCTGATCTCTTTGAAATCTTTCACTTACAGATTTTTCAAACTGAGAAATACATTAGTGGAAATATTTTTTTGTTTGAGAGTTCTAAAATTTAAAAATGCAGGCTGATTTTGAGTGGGCATTTAACAAGATACTACTATGTTGTTTGCATGCATATGTCTCTAAAAAGTTCTTCTTACCAGTAATTTTTCATTTTCTGATGTTCAATAGAATTTACACAGAAGTAAATGTAGAGAGATGGTGAAAGGTGAATATTTATGAACATTTAAAGGAACATAACAGAAGGAGGGTTACCATGCTGTGTGAGTTGCTTACTACAGCATAATTGTGTTTGTCCTCTCTTTTATTGGAAAGCCAAAGAGTCTTTGGTCAATGACCTGCTGAAACTACAGACTGCTTCTCTGCATTTAGCCCCTCTCACAGGAAATTTTCACTTAAAGCATTCAAAGTTGTTAAACTCTTTCTGTTAGTGATTTAATGTCAGCACAGAAGTAAATTTCAATACTAGAAAAAACGTTTTAGTAATCCAATAATTCAAGTACTTTTTTTTAATTATTATTCTGACTGACAATATTGTAATGTCTACAGCATCAACGAGGTTGTTTCTTATAGGCCTGGAAAAGTTCAGTATATGAAGATATTTTTATGCTATCCTGATTACCTTCAATATCAGCAGTATATATATTATTCTTTATTTATCTGAAGGGTTCTTTTTCTTATATTATATTCTTTTAGATTTTGTGTCTCTGCTAAATATCCACCCCTTTGAGCACTGGCGTTTTGACATCATTCTATAAATATTCCAACAGGAAAAACTGGACATATGATTTCATGGGCAAGATGCATCCTTTCTATTTCAATCTATTATTTAGAAATTATTAGGTCACTAGTGGAGTAAGAGTTTGGCTAAATCACTAGCAGTTTTTAAGGCAACAAAAAATTAGATTTCAATATGTGAATATACAATCTTTTTTCCTTAATCTTCCTAATGATGGCAATAACATTTTTTTTTCAATAGTATTGAATTCATATGTTCAGTAGAGATAACCAGTGTGTTAGTCTGAAACCTAGCCTGAAGTATTGGATTATTTTCTTAAATATAGACTGCCACATGAATGTTCTTGAAAAGAGTCGTTGATCTTTCCTGAAATTGTTCTGTCACTAAACAGACACACCATTTGTAGAACAATTATTAAGATTACTAACTCATAATTAAACAGCAAAGTGCTTTAGTGGAGATAGTAAATATCATAGTCTTGAAATATGATTTTACAGAAGTTTTTCAAAGAACCATAAAAGTTGCAAAACATTTATAAAAGAAACACACTTCTTTTTACACATCATTTAAAATTTCAACTTTTCTGAATGAATGACTTTATGCTGAATAGTATAAATTTGTATCATGGCTGAGATTAGCTAATGGTCTTCAGTAAGAATTTTAAAATGTTTTCTGCAGTCAACTGTGCATTTTCTGGTTCTTAAAGATTGCTCAAAAGATAATTTGTCATGACAGTTTCTGTGTCAGCAGCTCTTTTCTTTATTCCTGAGAGCTTTAATTAAATCTTTTAGCTGTGCTTATCACTTCTTAACACATATTTCAGTTATGTTTTATTCTGGGGACCACAAGAATCACTTTCTTCTAGTTTTCACTAAGCAATGTGAAGAATTTTTATTAGATAGCTTCTTTCAACAACATTTCCAAAAAGTTAAAGCTTACATTACACACACTTTTTTTTAGGGTAGCATGTTTGTCATCCATCAGTTCCATACTTGAAAGCCTCCTGCTGTGTTTTGCATTTACTGTCACTTGCAAAAAAAATACTAGTGTATGTTACTCACTTTTCTTCAAAGAAATTCCTGAGATGCTTTTAAAGAACTGATTTTGTCTGCTTGCCCACACTGGAAGTGTGTTTAAAGACAGAAGCAAACAAAAAACATGGATGATTTTTGAAGCATCATTACAGATCTGCGGTGACCACCATTAAAATTTTATTATAAGTCTCACCAACAAAACCTAAAATTTTTGGTAAAATTCCCCAGAGTGCAGCTTCATTCCATCACAATAGTAGATGCATTGAAGTTACTTTTCAATAAAACTTCTTTATTTGCAATCACTAAACTAAACATGAGTAAATCATACAATCAATGTTTAGAATTTGAGGAAGTACAGATTTTCAATATTTAAGCAAAAGTATTTAATTGACACACAAAGATCACTTTTTGATTATATGGTGTTTCATTTTAGAAAGCCATTCACAAATATACATATTGCACTGCAGGTTTAAATAGAGAAGTTTAAAGTCTTCAGAAGCACTAATTTTTTTTTTTTTTATATCTAAATGAAAAGTTAATATTTCTATCCAGAACTGATCTATCAAATAGCTTTCAATCTGTCGCAAAATATATGACTTCAGAATAATTAAAAAATTAACTTGTATATTAAAAACAAATAGATGCAATAGAAAAAAAGAGAATGTGGAAAGTAGTATAAAATAAGAACATTAATTAAAAAATTATATATGACCAAGTATAAGCAATAATGTACTTTGCAGAAGGGCTGGAAACTTATAGTTTGAATGATTAATTATTTTCATAAGTGTTTCAAAGATTTACTTCTATATTCTAGAGTCATGTCCCTTTTAAGGAGGCTAGCTAAAACTGGTTTCATAAGATATGAAAAAATGAAATATCTTTCAAAACACTTTTTAGGCCATTTTTTATCTCAAAAAAGAAATAAAATGCACTTACAATTATCTGAATTACTTAAATTCATCAATATTAACAATAAATTTATCATTGATTGCAATGAAGTATAAGGGTGATAATGGCCCAGAGTCTTCCAAAGGAGAAATTGTAATTTCACCTTATCTTTGAAATCATAATTCCAGTGGGTTTTACTGGACAGAGAAAAATGACAATCTGAAATCAAAAAGATTGAACTTTATGTTTTCTTATGCTGCATTTTGAGACATTGGTAGCACTTTAAAGTAAAAGAGAAACCCATCCTTATAAATCTGGATGCTTCTCCCTGGTCAGTGAGGATATATGTCTTAAATTCAGTTGGATGAAAAAAAACAAACAGCCAGAAGCAAAAAGTCCTCCAAGTTCTAGCAGGCTTCATCTCACATTTACAATTCTTCTGATGCCACCTCGAGTATGGGTCTGCAAAAACCCACTTGCTTTCAGAAGTTGGTCTGCAATAGAAACAGTGCCTAATGAGCGCAACAGAATAACATCACACAAAGTTCTATCTAAACTGGTGTCCTCTTTCTGGGATGGAAAAAGACAGGACTCTGCAAGACTTTAACAAAGCAGGTGTCCCAGGTGTACCATGCAAGATTCCAGGAAAATCAAATTCAAGGACTCCTGAGTCAGAGGTGCTATCTTTTAAGCTTTTTCTTCTATTAAATTGTTCAGTTTCTTTTTGCTCCCCTGTAAAGCTTTTATAGCAGCTTACTACAAGAGGCCTTAAGACACGTGTTCTGTTAAATTTTTTTTTAGTATTGATAGAGGTTGTGAGCTGTTCCTATTCACTCCATCATATGCACCTTGAAGTTTGCTTAGTCACCCCTGCTATTCAAGCCACACCAGATATGTGTTAACATGTCTGTATGTTTCTGCAAACTTTTTCTTGGTTTGGCATGATTTCTTGTCAGGTACAGTAAATATTGTGTTCAGTATTCATCATGTGGTCATTTTATTGGATTAATATAGTAGTATAAATATTGTGTGCCCCACTTATTTTCCAGCAGTTCTCTTTTCTTTTTTATACTTTACCTTTTCAGAGGATTGTTACAGTATCTTTTCACTTTCCAAATTCTTTTTCTTTCAAAGAGAGCAACATGTGCTCACTGGAAAAGCAATGGGAAAACTAAAAAAAGCCATTAGTTTTGTAAGTGGGATATTTCAGAAGTTTTCAACTTCAACTCCTGCTAATTAAGATTATTTATAATCTACTTGTCTGTAACTAGTTAGTTGTTTCTGTGTGACTTTTTTTCTTCTTTTTTTGAATGCTGACAGTCTGATGATTCCTTTCACCGAATTGATCCCACTGTCTCTTCACTGATCTCAAACTATCCTCTTTAGAAATCCTGAATGATGATGTGCAAAATTGTTTCTTGAAAGGATGATCTGTCAACATGGGTCTGTCAGCATTTGTGGGGCTTTTAGGCTTGTGCTTCTTTGCTATTACCTGTAAAATATTTGTCACTTATTTTTTCATTTGTGTAGTCATGCTTCAACTGTATTCCAAAATTTAGAAAATTAATAGACAAAAGCAGATCAAGTGTTAACAGTTCTAGATGCATAGCTGAAGTCTGATTTTCCCCCAGATATTAGATTTTTTACATAAAAAGCATCTCACTCTTGGAGAATGCAAATATATTCCTCTTAGTGGCACTTTAAGTGCTTCATTCTGCAGATGACACTGCCACTGAAGAGTTTCCTTCCCTTCCCAGTACAGTTGCACTTGTCATAAAAAATTTCCAAGTCATAGTTGTGCCAAACTGAAAGACTGCAAAGTTAAAGTTGAGCTAAGATTATTCAAACTTTTTTGTATGTTGTTTCTAAATTTCTAGATTATGAGGAGGGTGGGTTTAAGAAAACAGAAATTATTTGTGTATGCTCAGGATTTCTATTTTGTGAATATAGCTCTACAAAAGTTAGAGATACATCAACATTGGGCTATCAGTGGTCTCTCACCTCTTTCAGAGGAAAAAAATATATTTCTCCCATCAGGTTTAGGAATAATTAAATGCTGTGTTCATACCTCTTCTTATTCCAAGGTAAATTAACTCATACACATACATGTGGTTGTGACAAACAGGTCTCTATTTTCATGTATGATTGTATTATGCTTAATTTTCTACCTAATATAACTTGAAAGAGATGAGCTGCTTTACTTTACCAAAATGGCAAGGTCACTCATTATTGCAATCTCACAGGGAATAATTCTAATACTCTGTGCATCAGTTTATGCAGTTAATGTAATTATAGTGGCACAAAACCGATCAAATCCAGCACACACCAGATATGAGCAGAATTTAGAACCACATGATGATACAACTAGCTTGCTTGGTTTAACATTTTGTGGTCTTTAAATTTAGCATAGCTCACGTATGTACCTCTGAATTCTCCATATTCTATGGATCTTCTGTATCTTCTATAAAATGCTGTAAAAATTCCTAAAATCTAAGAACATCTACCGTGCAGAAAATATTCTCAAACTGGTTTTGATATTTCTGATCCCAGTAGAATGATGTTCACTCTAAGTTCCCTGCTGTGATTCATAATTTTGAGGAAATAAAGAGAATATATTGAATCTGCTATGCTTGGTTTAAAAACATAGCAGAAATCTGGATTCTGTTTCTGGTCAGAGAAGAGCTTCATAGCATGTCAGTCCAGTATTATACTGATTTTAATGATGTGAATAGAACTATAACCTCTTTTTATTTGTTATATATTTTTTTGAAAAGTATCAATTTACTGGCATCTAAAGAATACTTTGAAAAATTTAATCTTTGGAAGTAGCAAAAAAATTTGAGATCTGAAAAAACACAGAATTGTAAAGCAACAGACTGAATTATAACAGCAATAAAATTAATCTATCAAAAAACAAAAAGAAAAAAGAAAGGATTTCTTTATTGTTACTGAAAGAAAGAATGTTCAAGATATAAGATCTTTTCTATCATTAGAAGTTATAAGTAAAATTGCAGAGGATGTGAAAATAAACTTAATGACATACAAATGCAGTTACTAATGTTCCATGCTAATACATATATGTTTGGGGGGTTTTTTACCTTTTAAGCATAAGCGTGCAATAAACCAACAGTTGTGCATACTCCAGCTGCTGAATGGGTGAGGTGAAGGTATTGGGTGTTCTTCAAGGAAAGAGTCTTGGACTGTTCCAGTCATAGACAGAGAGCTGAGAGGGGTGTGAATGAGATTTACAGAATGGTGAAGGGGGGAGATGAGCTGAGCATGGCACTGTTGTTGGCCAGACATGAGAAAGAGGGGTCACTGAAGCCTGGGTGAGAGCAAGGATAACAAAATAAGCAAACTGAGGCAGCAGTTTGCACAGCCTTTTGCAAGGAAAGGGACAGAAGATGGAGATGGGAAAGCACAGGACAGTCAGTCTCACCTCGACCCCCCAAAAAATAACAGCTAAACCTGGGAACCATTTCCAAACATATTGAGGACAGTAAGCGCATTGTCTGGATCCAGAACTGGTTATCTGAATTTCTGGGCAACAGCACAATAAGAATCCTGAAAATATTAAGCATGACCGGATCCTCAGACATTCCTGATGCAGTTGTTCTGGATGCTAGAGGCATATAAGAAAAATAGACAGTAGAAACACAGTAATTTCATTATGAATTTTGTCCTGGCATTGCCCTAATCCAGAGACACTAAAATTAGACTTTTCAAGGGAATAGGCCAACTTATCCTGAAATGCATTGCAAATTAGGTGCATCAGTAATGTAATTGAGATACGGAAATTTTCAGGCATCCTTTCTTACCAAAAACAAAACCCCCCAAACTTAGAAAAGTATTGTTAATTTTTACCAGATCTATGAATTGTATTTGGCAAATACCAATTTGTTTTCCTAACACATTGCTAAATAGATAAAACAATGTTACAAGAAATGGACAAGAGAAAAAAAATAAGCATGTTCTGTATCTTATCTACTTGTGTTTTACCTAATCTTTAATTGCTTTACTTTTTCACTGCGTTTGTCTTTGTCAGCTTCACTGCCGTTTTGGTATCAGAGCTTTCCTCCTGCTGTTTGCATACATAAGACATTTTTTCTGGTCCTGAGAGCCCATGTACTTTTTTTATCAGACATGGAAGGTCTTAAGATAACAAAACCCTCATGTCACCAGATTACCATCACCATTTGTTGCTTTTCACTCCCACATGATTTCAGCAGTCAAGACTATACTAGCCACAGAACTAGAGATTAGTGCTTTGTGATGTTTGAAAGCTGAGGTTCCAACTTCCAGTTATATGATTTCCTGGCTGCATGGTATCTCTAACAGCTGGTGAGATAGTAGCTGCTATCATGTCAGAATTTGAAGCTGGGAGGAGTGGCAGGGAGCAGAATGACTAATTGTAATGCACACATTCATGTTCTGTCTCTAGCTTTGCAAGTTTCAAAAGAAATGCTTTCCCTGTTGCAGAGCTGGTAATCACAGCACAGCAGCCGTGCACGGTATTTGTTCCTTCTCCAGCCGGTTCAAGAGATACCAGACTTTAACACTGTCAAAGATGAGCAGTGTTTTGGGCAATGATCCAAGGCAGAACATGGTCTGTGGAATAACTCTCTAGTGCTTCCCAGAACTCTCATATAATTTTCATTCAATGACTATAACTAGGAGGCATAATATTGAATGATACCACGATATACTAAGCAATTTTTCAGGAATTAAATTATTTATTTTCTGGAGCGCACATAGGATTTTTTCTCCTTATTTTGAGGAGAACTTGATTTTCAAGCTAAACATTAGCACACGGTAGTGTTTTCATTGAAAAGTACAAAGAACCTCCCCAAATATAATTCTGAAAATACCTAATTTAGTTTCCTGATATATTTGGATGGAAAATAGAAAGTGAATACGGGACATGAGGAGGAAAGTTAATGCCTGCTTCAGAGTTCTATCTCTTTCATACCTGGAGGAAGTAAGAGGCAAGCAATGAAGATGCATGCTGAACAACTGCTAAAAGTTAAGAATTCTGAAAGGGTAAAAGGAACCAAATTGAAGCTGGCAACCATGTAATTGCTGGGAAGGGAAATGATCATGATTTTTATTGGCCTGGAGATTATGTAGGTGAAGATATTGTTGTGGCAAGTGAATCTTAATGTATTTAAAGAAATGAATGAGAAAAGGGCTTGTGCCAAGTGCACTTTCTTAGCTTTTCTTCAATTCTTAAAAAATTTGCTCATAGAAAATATTCTATGCAAATCACACTTCTTAAAACAGAAAGGAATGTATATATTATTTATATCTTCTTCTTTGTAGGACCAGAGGAACTATTCCTGTGTTCAAAATCAGAAGGCATTTTAAAAAAGAAATATTAAAAACATTTAAAATAAATATTAGCTCATGTTATACAAGTGAGACTTCTTGTATCTACTTACAAGCCCTTAAACAGCCATCTATACTACCTGCATCCTTCAACATTCTTGATATCTCTTTTTCCATTTTTACTTTCAAATGCATTTAAATTTTGAGTGCTTGCAATACAAATGTAAAGTTTTGAATAATGAGAAAATGCTTTGAATAATGAGAAAAATGGCAAAATCAGTGTATATTTAGCCTACATGCATGCTTAGCGAGAGCAAAAATGCTGAAGCATGCTTTCTTTTCAAACATAAGGAAATTTTCTGATATCTTATTGTAATATTCAAGGAATTAAATATTTACTGGCAAAATTATATGAGTGATAAATGGAGATGGACATAGGAGAAAACAATGTTTTCAGACAAACTTTGGAAAATGTACTTTTTTCTTAATACTTTCACCATAAAAGCAAATGATGTTGATATTCTGGTTCATTCCAGGAGGTTCAAAGTAATCTAGAAACCAAAGATATAAAGGCCATTACTACTCTCACTTCCTTAAAGGTGAAATTTTTACTTCTTGTGTTCATTTTGTTGGGAAGAGTGGATTGAATTTTCTTCTGTCATGTAGTTGAAAGGAAACATCATGTTATTTGGTCATCCCATAGCCTACCATGGTCATATTCTAAAATATTATAATTGAAGAAACATGTTATTATGCAAAGCTATTATGAGCAAAAAGATGTGAATATCTGAGAATTAAGAATTTAAGAAAAGGAGAGCTTTTATTTTAAAGGTAATTTTAATGCTTATTTTATGTCAGAATTCCATGTCAGAACAGTGAAATAATTATATTATAAATGGGAATGATTATTCTTTTGGAAAACCACCGCTAACAAGACCTGAGTTCATGAAAGGCTGTTCAAAGGAGTCCTTTCCTACTAAGCAGACACTGAGTTGTATTTATCCTTTACCATTCTAAAAGTTCTTACAGTGGGTAACTTGTTCAAAATTTCAGCACAACTACTGTGAAACAAAAGCAAAGGGTTTGGTTGCCCAAAATATTCATTTTGTCATATTCTGTTTTAGGGAAATTATTACATGTAATTGTATAGTGACTTTCAGTGGTACCTATTGTAATACACTGTATCCAGAAATGTACTTTGGAAATCTATTCTGACATAAATTTTGAAGTTAAAGTGGTTTATAATTATATAGGAAAACGCAAACATTTTCTTATAATGAAAATAAAAGCATAATGTTTTCATGAGTTCAATAAGTAAAAAATAATTTAATGGGAAATATAGAAAAACATGCCCTGTGCTTTTGTGGATCTCAAAGGAAACACAATATTTAACATTTAAAGAAAAATCATGCTGTTTGAGAGCACATATAGTATTTTTAGAGATTGGAATGGCATAGTGGGTGAGTTTATAATGGGTCTGAGTAAATTCTGCAGTGTAAAAATATGAAACCTAATTCAATATCCATATGTTCACTCATGATCTTTCACAGTCCCCTAATGCTAAATGGTAAATATATTTTAATTAAAGCAGAAGCTGACATAAATCCATGTTCTATAACTTGGGCATTAGCCTGTAATTCCACTCAGAATATTAATTATTTTATTAATAAATAAATGTCTAAAATTGCGGTTTAGTTTATAGCAGTAGATGCTAGTTCAAGCTTATAGTGGTTTCCTTTCTTAACTCATACCTCTCTGGTTTCATGCCAGAGATCCCTTCCTTTCATATCCACACATGAAAATAGCTTAGCATAGCACCACGGTTGAGACAGTAAATGACAAATTGGAGTGGTTCTGAACGGAAATTTATTATTGATTATTACTAAGAGAATTTTCGTCTTTTATATTTAAAAATTACATATCCAGGATATTAGTTATTTGGTCTAAATTACTTGATCAAAACATTTCTAATGCAAGTATTTGAGATTTTAGTGATAAGGGCTCATTTTCATTCTCATTTCATTTTCTGTATCAAACTCATGACACAATATATGTAATTTAGAAAGGCACATGAGATATTTAAGAGTACTCTTTTGAGAAGAGAACTCCTTTTTAGATTCTATAGTAGTTCTGAATTCAAATAAGAACCTTGGTAGAATTGAGCTAGTATGGCAAAATTCATCTTGTCTAAGAGGCATATGGAATCTGTAAATACCAAAAAGAGAGATAATGTGTTTTAAAAATACCTTCCATCTTGTTTTTTGAAATCTGAAAATTCCTTAAGCTTTATCTTTTCAAGAATAAATGTCCTTAAAGGAGAAAAATATTTTATACATCTTCATTTACCTCCCTTCTCCACACCTACAGGTGGATGTTTATCAGAATATAGTCACCTTATATTTCTTGCTGTATTTTCTTTACCACTGTTACACTAGTCTCTTACTATTTTGCCTCTAATCTATACTCTTGAGAAATACACACATCTGTCCTTGGGAAGTCATCATTGATTAAAGCAAACAACATCCTCATAATGTCTCTCTGTAGAATCATTACAGCAAATTGTGTGAGGATTAAATAAGATGACAATAATAATTTAAGTATCATGTGTAGCTACCTTAAAATAGTTCTTTCTAGCTCTTCCATCTAATTAAGATTTGGAAAGAATCCTACCTTCCATTAATACTTACTGTGCACTTGTACTAAAAAATAGATTAATTTAAACAGCAGCGAAATTTTTTGCAAATATTCTGTGGAGAAATGCACGCACAAACTATATTAATTGAGCTCTAAATTAGTGATGCTAAACAACAAAAGCAAGGAAATGCACAGTGAAGCAGGAAATGTACCATATGTTATTGTATACCTGGGCACAATGGGGAGACTCTCTTAATGGCTTTCTTAATGTTTCTGTTGTACCAGATATTGGTGGACATATGGTATGCTGCCTTTTTATATGCTTGTGTCTTTTTGTGATTTTGTTAGCAGACTTTGATAGCATTTTCCATTTGTCTGCTGTTAGGAAAAGGGCTTTAAAATGTTTCGCTCATTTATCTGGAGTTTGAAACCCACACATTTAATTTTGCTTATTCATTTATACTCCATTTTTAAAATTTTTTTCAAGAGCAGTTGCTTATTACTTTTATTTTTAAGCTTTCCATAGTCTTAGTCCCTGTTTTGAGGTAATTTGGAATACAGTTGAGTAGCCTTTCCACATGCAGATGGGTTTTGGCTCACTGTCAGAGCTGGCCAAACAGATGGCTAAAGCAACAGCAACAGCTGCAGAGCTCACTGGGCTTTGCACCACCAGGACTGTACAACCACAGAATCATGGAATCCTTTGGGTTGGAAAGACCTTCAAGATCATTAAGTTCACCAGTTAACCCAGCACCACTAAACCATGTCCATAAGTGCCACATCTACACATCTTTTGAATACCTCCAGAGCACTGGGCAGCTGGTTTCAGTGTTTGACAACCCTTTTAGTGAAGAAATTTTTCCAAATATCCAATCTAAACCTCTGCTGGCACAACTTCTCCTGTCTTTTTTCATGCTACTTGAGCACTCAGGCAATGTCTTCTTCCCTGTCTGCCCCACGGAACCCCATCCAGTTCCAGGTGGCAGCAAAGTTTCCTGTTTCACTTTGCTCCCAGTGCCCTTCCAGCTGAGCAGAGCTCAAAATACAACAACTTCTTGCAACATCATTTCCTGGATATCACATGCTTTCAAGGTTGACTGATGCAGAATACCAAAGGGAAAGTTTTCCTTAACTTTTTATGGCCCAATCTTCATAAATGTTCCCATTTAAATAGGTTGTTCGTTGCTTCCATCAGATGGAATACACACATTGAAATCACAGAAGTCCAGAACTAGTTGGAAGAAATATATCATGAGGCAGAGAAGAGCAACTGGGCCCAATCCTTTTGACATAAATGTGGCTTACTCCAGTTATATCGTGGAAAAAATTCCCTTCATTAAAGTAGTGATCTCAGGACTTCTTACAGGAAGCTGTTTAAACCAGTGCAGAAATAAAAGGACATTGCCGTACTTTAGCTGGTCAATAGACAGTTTTCAGTCTTATAAGACATTACAGATCAGGACTAATCTTTTAAGGAATATGTAGTCATTTCTGGCAAGTTTAAGTACTTTTGCCCGAACATTCAAAGCTTATCATTCTAATATTCATACAGCAGTTTTGATAACAACTCATTATATGTGTAGCTGCATTAGTTTAAATATGAAATGGAAGACATAATGAAAGTCTCTTAACTTTTTATGGATGTTAATAACCTTAGACAATATCTAGGAATGCCAGACTAATCGTTTCTGAAGTGTTTAAATAAGAAATATTTTAAAAACAAATAACTTGATTTGTTCTGAAAACTTACCATGGTTATTCCCATAGCCATCAGTTACACCTAATATTTTGTCATATGTTTTAGTTTGTTTCCTTTAAACTTAATTTAAAAGTTTTTCAGTTGCTAGTTTTAGGAAATCTATTTTTAGTTTATATTACTATATCTTTGATTAGCAAATGAATGGGAAAGGATAGAACTCTGAGTAATTTTGCACAAGTATTTTAATAAGGAGTTGTTCATAGAACTTATCCAGAATTTTTTATAAGGCAAAGTCATTATTGGAAATCATTAAATGAAAGTAATTAAAAAGGAAGCAGCCATCTCTTTCAAAAGGATT
This sequence comes from Pycnonotus jocosus, assembly GCA_013400435.1. Taxonomy (NCBI): domain Eukaryota; kingdom Metazoa; phylum Chordata; class Aves; order Passeriformes; family Pycnonotidae; genus Pycnonotus; species Pycnonotus jocosus. The sequence goes on along the minus strand of VWYP01034194.1, from coordinate 20,405 downwards.
CCAGTAAAATTCAGTAACAGCAACCACGCTGCTGCACAGCCTAGTCTTGTGTATCCAGCAGGGTGAAGAACTTGCCAGCTTATTGATTCTTACTGATGTAGGGCTTGGCAATCAGTATGCATCTGGAATAATTAGTGGGGACGTTAATCAGTAGACAGGAGCATCATGGAGTCCCTGATGCTATAAACAATTACACTGCTATGCCATCTCAAAGGCTTTTATACTTTGGCAGCTTAAATGCTTTTGACATATGACGCTGTTTTTCCTAAGAACATTGTTATTTTATAAATAGTGGGCAGGTTAAATTAGATGTGTGTGCGCAGTGGCATGACTGGCCTGTCCACACTGCCAGGGAATGGATTTACAAGTGTATTACAATTGCAAAGAAGTAACTGAGTACCATCACAGTGGTAAAAAGGTCTCCACATTTTGGTAAAAAGTCTCAGGTTCCTTGGCATTTTATTCATAATTTATTCACAAGACTATTGAGGTCCCAGAATCAAGAGTAAACCAATGCGTTTGTGAATTCCCTTTTCTGAAAACCTGTTCAGGACACATAAAGAGGACAAGAAACAGCAATTGCACTGTGGCTTTTGGTAGGACTTGAATGAAAGTGCAAAAAGATTAAATAGAGGGAATTGGAGATGTATGTCCCTCAGATAAAAGCACAATAAATTAATCATGGATGAGATATATCTAGTAACATGCAGAAACAGTTTAGATCTGACATGATTTCCTCACTCTCACATGAAGTCTTCTTGAGTCAGTTTGCAGTGCAGCTACTCTGGGCATACTTAAGATCTTAAATTTTGATAAATCTCTGTTGTTCTGTGCAAGGCTGCTGTCTGTTCACTGTGCTCTAAATTCCCCAGAGTGTAATAGCCAGTTTCTGGCAAACAGTTTTAAGTGGATGTTCTTGGTCTTCTGCACATTATTACTAGGAATGCGATTTATCTACTCAAATATTATAAAAAACTAATATACTCTTTAACACAGTAATGTTTCAATGATAAATTTTAGAGTGCTTATAGTATCTCCTTATTGTTATTAATTTAATATGAGGCTGTTATGCTAGTCACTAGAATTCTGTCAAATGAGGAATTTGAGACCTCTTTGATCTTTTCCACTATTCCCCACTTTCCCTTCTTGTCATAAAAAGATCCATGAGTTGAAAGTAAGTACTTTAAATGTATCTTGAATAGCAATAGGACTGAAGTTCAGATCTGCCAATCAATAAATAATGGCTCCAAGTCATCAAAAGTGCAGCTTGCTTCTCAGTGTGAAAGACAATTCCAAGTAATTTCTCTGAAACCCTACACTTTTTTATTTCTTATTAAGGAATCTGCTGAAAAAGTATCTAATGTGTACAATACAGAAAGGTTTTCTCATCTAAATTCTAATGTCTCCTATTGAAATCTTTTTCTTAGAAGAAATTTGAGCTGCAGCTGTTTGAACTTGAACTGACTTTTCTGTTTTGTGTTGTGGTCACCCTTTTTAAAAAATTCTATTTCAGAGTAAAGAGGCAGAAAAAAGTGAGCACAGGATTTGGGACCAGACAAAGCTCCTTGTCTGCTGTTGGAGATTCTACCACGACAGCGAGTGAAGATATGGGAGATCAACAAAAAGCCCTGCAGCAACAAGACTAACAGCAAAGAGGAGAGGCAAACACTGTTCATAAAGACATACAAGAAAATTTCATTGAAGAAAAGTCAGATATCTATAGGAATACTGTATACATTGTTTCTACACATTCTGATTTTTATAAGAACCAAGGATAATATGCTAGAGTCAGGGTGCACCTGTTTAGAAGTTATGTTGGCCATTGTTGTTCCTTTCCAGTTGCTCTAACTGTCCTCTTCCAAAGTAAAATATGGATTTAATTAAATTGTCCCATATTTTACCTCTTGGAAAAAGGACTTTAGGATGTGAATGGTATATGAGAGATGTTCATGTTCTGTCCTGGGAAGACATTGAGTCTGAAATGGAAATCAGTGGTTTGTTTCCTGCTTTGGTTGTGTGTTTTACATTCATACAGCAGTGGAAAAAAAAAAAATCTGTATCACCGTACCCCCAGTTCTACCAGGGTGATGTGTGTATTCCACTTTTCCTTCATTAAAAAAAGAAGAAGAAGAAGAAAAAATATTGTATTTTAAGTACCCGAATGTTATCATATGCACATTTAGATTAAAGAAATATCGTTTCCTTTTTCTTATACTCATCACATAATAAAATTAATACATCTCAAATTTATCTTATTGTCGACATATCACATTTTAACTTAAATTTTACTTTATTAATTGTCCAATGTAAAAAATTGTAAATGTCACATGGGAATTAACCTAAATATGTTAAGATAAACTAGAAAAGCAATTTTGAGAATTTTAGAAAATTCACAATTTATACAAACATCATCAACTTTCAGCTATCAAGTGAGACATAAATTATAATTTTGTTTGCCATGTGCAATTGATAATGAGTATGTGCAGATTCTGTTTCACAAGGATTGCTGTAATTGCTCAGCAATATGTTTGTTTCATTTCTTATATCTCTATAAGCTGAAAACTTGTCTGAGAGCTATAGTTGTATTTAAAGCTATGTCCTTTCTAGGAGAGAATTGTGAGATTTCTTGATTTCTTTGTAACTTACAAAAAATGAAAAGTATTAAAGATTATTAATCACACAGGAATCACATTTTTCCAAGGAATTCTCTGAGCTGGAGATGATTGGAAGCTGGGAACAAGATGTTCTTACAATCCTCTCTGAACTTTAGGCTGCTGGTGGTGATGGGGTGCTAGAGCAGAAGTATCTGTGTTTTGGCTGCCTTTATACATTCTTAACCCTCTTTCATGTTCGCAATGCTGAACTTATCCTAGCCATTACTCCTCAGGACACACTAAGGGATATACAGTGAGGGAATTCTGTCTTTGTTGCCTATAACTGACTCACAAGTTCATTAACAAGGTACAGAGATGCTGTGAGACAATTTTTCAATGGAGCTTAAACATGTAAGACTTACAAGAACTGACAATAAAATAAGATCCATAATTCTTTTTTTTTTCATAATTCCATCTTCCTCTCTTTATTAGCTCACTGGTTCGAGGTTTTATATTAGACAAAAGATCTCTGGTCTTGTTCAATTTCTTGTGAAATGACATACTGACTTTCTCTAAAACTCCATCTGCTTTTCTTATGTCAGTGTCTTCACAACTCCACAGCGTGTGAAATGGCTGCATTGAAAATGTTGATGTGCACAATAGAAATGGAAAGTGTACAATTATTGATTTTCAAGTGCTGTAACAGACAAATATACTTCTAGAGTTGCACTGAAGCACTTGAAAATATGGCAACACAACAGCTTACTGATGAAAGTTTGTATCATTTAGATAAGCTTTAGAGATAAGATCTTTCTCTTTTTTTCCCTCTGACAAGCAACTAGAAATATAGTTGTTTTAGAGATAAAATATGGTTTCAACACTGGCCAAAATACCTATGAGATGCAGAGTATCTTCTCAGCCCACAGTAATAAGTGTGGTTAGAATTCAAGTCAAATGATATTATGAATATATACAGTCTTTCCTGTCTCTATTTCTAAATCTGTTGGAAAAACAAATAGCATTTAATTGGTGCTGGAGAACATTTCTGTGGTAACAGCTTGGTAGTATAACATGGATATCGAGAGAAATCAAACCAGAAGCTAGTTTCTGCTTCTCTGTCTAACTCTACTATAAACCCTTTCATATGTGTTCACTGTATTATACTACCCAGCAGGTGGGATGCACCTGGCTGGTCTAAAAGTCATAGTGACAATAAAACATCATCACATGATGCTAATTTTAAAATTTATATTTCAAAATGTCAGTGCAGTATCTTTTCTTTCTCATGAGGAAATTTTAGTTTCTTTTGGGGTAGTTAATATTGACATTTATCCCACACATATCTTTCTGTTCACTTATTGACGATATATTACTTTCAGGCACCTTCTGAATAGCACTTTTTAAATTTTCTTTCTTATCGCTTATAGATCACACAAGATGCCTTAATGTTTCATAATTTCTCCCTATTCCCAGAGACAGAGAAAACTCAGCTATTTTCATTGTCTAAATAAAATATTTATTTCATCTTTACATACACAGAGAACTTCAGAGGCCTCTCTGAAGAAGTAAACCCATAAATTAGTCACTTGAAAGTGAGTCAAAATAAGATGATGCATGATTACCCTGGCTGCAGTTGAGAATGTTTTAGAATGCTAATTTATGACCTTTCCATAATACTAGAATGTTTCCTGATCTTAAATACACACCTATGATATTTGCCATATTCCCACCCATTCCTCTTCACATTTTACATGTGGGAAGTGAAGATACACAGATTTGTGCAGGAGTGATTTGCTCAAGATCACCAAGCATAATCATGGGAAAGCCAAGAAAACTAACCTTAAATCTGGTTGCAAACAACTGAGCTGTTCTTCATCTTTTGAGATGAGTGGTGCCTAAGGCAGTGGATTTCCAGTAGAAAAAATAGTCTTTCCTATTTTCCTTTTTAAGATAATAAATAGCATGAATCTTTTATGTGGATCAATTTTACGAACCGATTGTAAACACAGTGATAGAAAAGACATGGAAATAATTTTCATAATGCTGAATTAAACTTTGCTTAAAGCCATAAACATATATTTTATTTAATATTGTTACAAGCACAGAAAGATTGAAAAGAATGATTTATGTGATCTTGTGGTCCCTTACTAGTTGATATGGAAACAGTGGGTAACACTGTTTGGAATAGAATAGATTAAAATAGCTCAGCTGGAAGAGACCTACAATGACCGTCTACTCCAATTGCCTGACCACCTCAGAGCTGACCAAAAGCTAAAGCTGATGTTAAGGGTATTGTCTAAATGCCTCTTAAACACTGATAGTCTCAAGGCATTGATCACCTTTCTAGGAAGCCTATTCCAGTGTTTGACCTCACTCTCAGTAAAGAAATGCTGCCTAATATTCAGCCTAAACCTCCCTTGGCACAACTTTGAACCATTGCTGTCACTGGACACTGGGGAGAAGGGTTCAGCGCTCCCCTCTCCCCTTTTCCTCCTCAGGAAGCTGCAGAGTGATGAGGCTGCCCCACAACCTGTTTTTCTCCAAACTAGACAAGTCTAAAATCCCTAGCTGCTCCTCCAAGGACATTCACTCCAGCCCTTTCAGCTGCCTTTTTTTGTCTTTCTCTGGATTCATTGAAGGACCTTTACATCCTTCTTAAATTGTGAGTGCAGAATTGCACAAAGCGCTCAAGGTGAGGCCACACCGACCCTGAATAGAGCAGGACAATCACTTCATTTGACTGACTGATTACACTGTTTCAAGCATCCCAGGATGGCATTTGTCCTCAGGACTTCCAGGGCACTCTGCTGACTCACACTGAGCCTGCTGCAGACCAGCAGCTCCAGGTTCCTGCTTCCAAGACTGCTCTCCAGCCATTCCTCTCCCAGTTTATTACTCTGCCTAAAATTACTCCACCCTAGGAGCAGAATAAGGCATTTGTTCTTGTTAAATTTCATCCCATTAATCACTACTCAATGCTCCAATATATCTAAATCCCTCTGCAAGGCATCCTATGCCTCAAGAGAGTCTAAAGCAGCTCCCAGCTTGGTATCGTTAGCAAACTTGCTAATGATGTATTCAGCTCCTGCATTCAGATAGTTAATGAATATATTGATATATTATTGGTAAATATATTGAATAGAACTAGCCCTAAAATTGAACCCTGAGGAACACTACTGTCAGTTGCCAGACAGATGTAGCCCCATCCAGTACAATCCTTTGAGCTCTGCCCTTCTTCACTCAGCACATCCTAAAAACACTTATCCCACAGCTGCACAACTCATCCAGAAGGATGCTGTGAGGCACAGTACCAACAGCCTTAGTAAAACCCAGAAAACCTACTTCCACCACCTTCCCTTCACACACAGGCAGATGACTTTATCATAAAAATATATCGCATTTGTTGTATAAGACTTTCCTTTTGTGAACCCATGTTGTCTGCACCATGTTGATTTCCTCCTTCCCAAATAATGTGCTGCTTTTCTGAGGGGTGTCTCAATCTCCCTCTAGAGTACTTTGAAACATTTTTCAATCTTGTTACTAAAGTAATGTGCTTTTGATTGTCAATTGCACACTGCTGACTTGATTGACAGTAGAGAATAACTATGATGAGCCTATGACCACTCCAGAGCTGTGTCTGCATTAGGGTGGGAGCTACTGGAGTTTCATTGAGAACTGGTGACTTTTTTCCTACTGAAATCTCTACCCTTGTATTATCCAGTCCTCCTGTCTCCATGACTTTCGAAATTGAAAGGTTTTCTCAAAATAACATTTTTTCCCACTTTAAAGGGAAATCTTAAATATTGCATTTAAAATATGCCAATAAGCAATTATTTCTCCAAAACCATGAAGATTCTTGGATGTCTTTTACCATTACAGATCTTTTATCACATGACTTCAGGAGGAAAACAGGCAATTTTAGTCAATTGAAAAAAAAAGTCTATTCACAATTTTGTACAGTCTAAATCAAAATTACCTAAAATCCAACACTAATTTCAAATGATATTCTAAATATATTCAACAAATATAACTATGTAAGACTGCAAATGTAATTTGATTGCCTCCTTTAATCACGAATAGAATATTTTCCAGGCAATGCCATTTGAGGAATCTATTGATCATAATTAGAAAAGGGCAATGAATGACTGCTTATGCTAAGATTGGATAAAATATTTCTTCAGGCTATTAACATTTGAAAGGAAGAAAATGTAGATAAGAATAGGACAAAAAAAAAACCCAAACCCTGTTATTTACCATTTAAGTTTTGGGGTTTATCTTTGTAAGAGAGTTTAAAGTGACAGTTTAGCATGCCATCAATCAGTGAACACATCAGAAGATAAAAGCAGATTTACTAATCATCTTAATTCAACAAAATGCTATGCCACACATACAATAGACTTTATTTCTGTTAACAAATTAATGCTTTTCTTCCAGTCAGATAATCAATGAAAACACAAATGGATTTAAAAGCCAGCATATTACCAAGCTTCCTCATTACACATTGCATGACTGTACTGGCATCCACAAATAGAATTTAAAAAGCACAGTTTTGAGAGTTTTGAAATTACAGCAAATTTCTGGAGACTCTTATTTGTTTCTTAATGTCCTATGGTCATTGAAAGTGAAAATCTACCTCAGTGAAATCATTCATCTCTCTCTTAGAAAAAGAAAACAAAACAAAAAGACCCCTGTGTGGAATAAGTAGTGACTTGGTAATTTTCTAAGAAAACAATTCAGAATAAGGAAAAATATTAGGCTTTTAGGTGTTTGTACTTAGAAGTAAAAAAAATAAATACTATTTTGATATACTTTCATGTATTTTAGACAGGTATTTTGAAAAATCTCCCTTTACAAGCAACAAAGAAATTAATCCAACTTTTTTTTTTTTTTTACATAAGAATACAAACTTAGAATTAATTGTATATTTTCTTCTTTCCTTATTGTGCGTTAATTCTGCACCATTATTCCTATTATATATTGTCAGGTGTCTTGTTAAAAATTGTGTTGAGAAATAGGAAGTTTAAATGCTTTCAAAACAGCTAATAGAAAAATAATTTGTTTTCCAAATTAAGTGCCCTATGAAAGCTTGCAGGTAATTACATATAAATAATCATCGATCATATTCTCTTTTTTGCAGTGTTGTGGGCTAGCCATGGCTGTCTGCCAGATGCCCACCAAGATGCTCCTCCACAGGACAGAGGAAGAAAATAAGATTAAAGATCCTTAGAATCAATCTAAGGACATGGTGATTTCTTACCAGTTAGCTTCACAGGTAACACAGATTTGACTAGGGGGAGTTCAGCTTGTTGCTAGATATAAAATGATGAGAAATAAAAAAAACTAAACTAAAAGCACTTTCTTCTTCCTCTACTTCCCAAGCTCCCCTTCAGTCCTTCACCCCCCACTTCTGTATCTCTTTCCCTCAAGTGGAGGATGGGGTGTGTATCCGCCCATAAACAGCTCCTCCCTGCCACTCCTTCCTTCTCACAGCCCTTCATGAACTGTTTCAATCAGGCTCCTTTCCATGGGCACAGTCCTTCAGGAACAGACTGCTCCAGCATGAATTCTGAGCTGCAGCTTCTGACAGAAAATCTGTTCCTGCATGTTTTCTCCACGTGCTGCACTTCCTCCTGACATGTCCACCTGCTTCAGCACAAGGTCCTCCATGGACTGCACTTAGACCTCTGCTCCACCACGAAGATCCGTGGGCTGCAGGAGTACAGCCTGCCTCACCACACTCCTCTCCAAGGGGCTGCAGGGGAACTTCTGTTCTAGTGCCTGGAGCACCTTCTCCCTTCCTTCTTCTGTGACATTGATGTCTCCAGAGCTGTTGATTTCACTTTTTTCTCATTCTTCCTTATCACAGATGCTGAGCACCATTTTTACCCATTCTTAAATATATCAGTGAGGAGCTAGCAGATGGTGGGCACAACTTTGCCAACAGCAGGATCTCCTAGGAGATGTCTGTAACTGGCTTTGTCTGACATGGGATCAGATTCTGTTGTCTTCTCATGGAGGCCACCTCTATAGCCCTCTCCCTGTCACCAAAACCTTGCCACAAAGCCCCAGTACAACAGTTTTTATTCTAATAGTAAAACACTTCTTTTTGGGGTAATTTGAACAGTGGAAAGAGCATAACTTGGAGTAAATTTACCCCTTTTGTCTTATTTATGCAGATTTAATCTACCATTATTCTATTGTTGTGATCTCTTATAAACCAGTGTACCAGGGCTACATGAATTATTCAATACTACCCTGGATATGCAGCAGTATAGTGAACTGTTCCAAAGAGGTCAAGTTTGATATTCTTCTCTATGGTGATGAACTGTTTCCAATACTGTCATTCATTACACTAATTAGCAGTGTAAAAGAAAGAGTACAATAATGACACAATTTGGTTAATAACCATAGGAAATTTTACCTAGTTTATTGTTAGCAAAGTAAAATTGTTTTCAAAAAAACATCCTTTGCATATCTGTTCTGTTAATATAAATGCAGTCACTCATATGAGTTAAGAGAATCATAGACCAGTTTTGGTTGGAAGGCACCTTAAAAATCAATGGGTTCCAACCCCCTGAGATTGCTTGCCATGCCTTATGCTAGACCAGGGTGCTCAGAGCACCATGCAAGCTGGCCTTGAACTCTGGAATCACTTCCAGAGATGGGGCATCCAAAACTTCTCTAATCAGCCTGTTCCAGTGCCTTGCCAACCTCTCAGCAAGGAACTTTTTTTTAATATCCAATGTAAGCCTAATCTCTTTCAGCTTTAAGCCAATTACTCCTGTTCTATCACTACATGCCTTTGCAAACCATCCCCCTTCAGATTTCATCTAGGCTCCCCTCATGTCCTGAAAGGCCACAATAAGGTCACATCAGAGTCTCTTCTTCTCCAGGCCAAAAAATCCTGATCCTAGCCATCTCTGTGAGTCTTGAGTTACCACGTATAAGCTGATGGAAGGGTTACATCACAGAATCACAGAATTAAAGAATCTGTGCAAAGAACCACCTGCTCATACTCATATCATTGGTCAAAGAAAAAGCACCACGAGTTATGGGACAGAAGGCATCTGTGACCACCAATGACCACAGAATGCCCCACAGATATTCCTTCATGCATACCTGGAACACAGACCATAGATAAGATAAAGAGGTACTACTGTCCAGATGTTGCCTCAGACCTAGGGGGAGGTTAACGTAGCTGGGGAGAATGTGTCACTGAGAATGAATACAAAGAATGTGGAATTTATGGGTCACAAGCAAAGCCAGCTCATCAGCTGTGCGGAAGTCAGCTCTGACTGGCCAACTTCTAATTCTGGCAGAGGAAAATTGCTACCACTGCCTCCTAGCCCAAAGACACAAGAAACCACTGACTCAGAAGATGAGAAAGACTGAGAATGTGGAGTAAATAGCATTAGAGAATGGTGTAACCAATGAACATCAATTCCTTTGTTTGCTAAAATGTATAAATAGTGAAAAGTTTTAAATTACCTCAGGACCCTCACCACCAAGAAGCCCAGGGTGAAGAAGGATCAACAGGATGTCACTGAATCCATGGGCAGTGACTGTCTTCTGCTTGGTCGCTCTCTTTGCTCCCTTTCTCTATTTCTTTCAATCACTCTACATCACATTTACCATTAAATAAAATCCATGTGATTGACTTTGGCATATGGTCTCCTTTGCACCTTAATTCAGGCAAAGACATCTCAGTAATTAGATCTTAGCTGTGTTTTTAATAGACATACATGCTTTTTGTGCGTATTCTGGGTTAATTTTTAAAAAAATGTTCAAATGTATCAGAAAATGAAGGAGAGCTTTTGGAATATAACCAGGACTTCAATGAGAATGAGGATTAGACATATAACTTTTCAGATTCAAGATAGCTCGGAGCTAAAAATCACCATGATCTTCAATGATAATGGAGTAAACATTCCCTTTTTATTAATTCAACTCATTACAATTCTCACAGTTTCCATCAATCTATATTCAAGCTTACATGTGAGGAAATATTATCTATATGTTCGATGAAAGTCTTTTAATGCATTCAGGGGGGAAAAAAAAAGCAACTTATAGTCTGAATCGCTATTGGAAGTCTATTTAAAATTTAGTTTAAAATATCTTTCATTAAGAAATATACACAGAAACTATAAATGTGACTGTTCTGTAATTATTTATCTCTGAAAATACTGCTCATAGAACTGAAAATATGTTCTTAAAGAGACTTCACTTTCACAGTCCTTTTTAATGGAAGATCAGCCTAGATTTTTCAGGCAAAAAAATACAAAGATTCCTGGGTACAACACTGGCACAAAAGTAATAATAAAGATATATTTTATTTATGAATTTTCTTTGCATTCTTTCATTTCTTCACATTTTTTGTATATATGGAATAGGATAAGCTTCATGTTTCAGTTCTGCCAACTCTCTCAGCAAGATGTAGTTTAATCCTTCAAAATTTAGCATTGTAGTTTGCCTTTGTGTCCACACAGGTGATAGAAAAGTCAGATTCAGTTTTCCATGTATTTTTTTCTTAGAAGCTTGAAAACTTTCTGTATCCTTGTTGTATCTCTAGGTAGTTCTTTACAAACTGATCTGAGTTATGTAGAAACAATTTCTTTTGAGTTTAAAGTCAGCAATTCAGGATGGTAGAGAAAAGAAAAATCGACTCCTGGCTAAGTCAGTTACTTTTTCTAATATATCTACAAGAAGTTGTTTCTAAACATGAGCATTGGGTAAGGGTCACATGAAAAGGGCTGACTAAAGACTGCTATCACTACTTTGTGAAGAAAAGCTTTTACTGTTACTGTTATCCCCCTCTCGAAGCTGATCCTAAAGGGAAAAAAAATTGCTTCATTTTGCTTTAGAACTAATGCACAGTATAACTCAAAGTCCTCCTTAATTGCCATTTCTTCAGGCTTGACTTCCCGTAATAAAACATTTCACCCATAGGAAAAGATATATTTGGCTGCTGAAGATTTAACCATTTTCCATAGATGGTGCCCTGTGGGAGAGATGAGGCAAGGAAAGACTTATTTTTTACTCCTAACTAATTTTCACGCAGTAAAAAGGAGATGCTGGAGCTCAAAAAACAGTCTTTTCTTGTTAAATATTTTTATTTTTACAGCACAATTTTCTGAAGCACTGTTTAATTGGTGCATTTGTTTGATTTGGCCAAAAGTGTATTGACCTTATAATATTTTTAAATGATAGGTTCTTCTCAAGGTTATTTTCCAATTCAGGTCTTGATGCAGTATCCATCCCAGCTATTAGTTTAAGCATATCAAACTAATACAGTGTATTGATTTGGTGGGTGTATAATGTATGCACAGCATGATCGTGCATTAGGAAAGCTTTTGTGCACTTAGAAAAATATCAAACCAGAAAAACTGGGGAGCTTTAATATGAAAATATTCTGCTAATTGCACTTTTTATTCAAGCTAGAAAAGGTATTATACAAAAGTGTTGTGACCAAGAGAAACTGATATGACAGGTTTTTTTGCTTAATGGGAATATCATAGAGTGTAGTTCACTGTTTATTTTGCTTACTTAAGATAAAAGTTCCATATTTGCTGTTCTAAATGTTTAGATTTAGGACTACTATTTTCTAGACTTATGACTGACAATTATTCTTGTAATATATTTATATTGAATTTTAAATGCAAGTGTTGCTTCACATAAGTAGAAAAGGTCATAAGAAGGTGATACAGGAATGCAAACTTTTTCCTATGCACATCAAAGCCACCTGACCAAAGGCATGACACCTAAGTGGAAGACAAGTACTAAAGACAGAAAAATCTGGTAACTCATACGTCAAAGTAGCAGTTCAGGCCAGAAAAATGAGGGGTTGTTATAGTGAGGAAGAAACAAATAAAGGCTTGCTAGAGCTACAAATATATTTGAAAAGTACATAATCTCCAGCAACCAGCATGTCCCATGCAATCCCCCATTGAATGCTTTTAGCATAATTTAAGGCACTGATATCAAGAGGCTTGATGAACTGCACAAAGATAGTTGAATGCATCTGAACCTAAACATAACAAAATATACCTGTTACCTCCACAGAACTCCTTTCTGCCTCTGTACAAAGATTCCATCAATGAGAAATGTGGTAAAAAGCTTTTGGAACATCACTATGTGTGTGTGTGAGGGTGTGTTTGTGTGCATATAGAAGCACATAAAATACAAGCTTTGTCTTTACCACATAGTTATCTTTAGGCTCAACATCAGTTAGAAAAGCAGTATTAAACCACCACAGATTGTTACTAAGCTTTACAGCACAATTTTAAAAGATATTCAAATATACATTAAGCCATCAGAAGGTTTTAGAAGTACTTTGCTGTAAGTGGAGGAAGTAATAATGTGAGGCACTGTGGGATACATAATGAAGCTATATAGAATTCTGGTTATTCAGAAAAATAGAATTCAAATTGTTCCAGTGCCTTGCAGTCAAGGGCCACGAAGATGGGTATAGACTAGAATATGGGTATATTTGACGAGAGGAACTGTCTCCTTTTATTTGACTGTGGAAAGCTGAGGAGGACTCAGAAATACAGTAGATGCGGGCAACAGCAAACATATAGGCCATGCAGCAGACAGTGTAACACCATAAGACCATTAATTGGCTATGAAAGATTTGTCTTCAAACAATTAAAACCAAGTGTCTGCCCTTTCTTGTGGAGTCATGGTATGTTACAAGGTAAGTGATGCAATGATTTAATTTTTTTTCAAAAAAATTCAAGCGAATTTTAAGTATTACATATTACACGGTGTTAGGATAGAGATGAAAATATGGACTGCAAGACCTTCTGGAGTCTAATGTGTGAGCTTTGTCTGATGTATTAGGAAAGATAGGAAGTGATGGAATGACTGCAGTAATCCATCAACTCAGCTGCATTCTATAACACCGTGTTCCTGCTGCAATAATGTAATGCAAGCATGGATCATGCTGTTCCAAGATTCCTGTTCTCCAAGAAGTTTAAGAAATATTGTAGCTAAACTTGTAGAAATAATGATAATATTAAATTATATCCAAGTGAGGGGGAAGTGTGGTTCTATTAACTACAAGGATACTGCATCTACCCTCTCTGAAATTCTGCACCCTTTGGGATGTTAGGAGTAAATTGTTTACCAGAGTTTGTAGAGTGAATGGAAAAGGTTTCCTGACATGTTTGAAATGTCCCTGAATCTCGGATGAGGATTAATCACCAGATGCAGCAAACAGCTGGCTCTGTCACTGTCAGCTCAGCCTGCAACTGAGCAAGTTGAGCAGTGCTGGGAATGGTGTGCTGTACGACCCCTGCTCTCTGTCTGTGGAGGGAACTCTGAAGAAATCCTTCCATTCCATGGCATTCCATGGGGGCAGAAGAGGCTTGCTGCCTTCCACAATGGGAAAGGGACTTCATGAGGCTGAAGAGGATTTCCTCAGCTGTTAAAAGGGGAGGTCAGTGGCCTTCTCTTTAACCTAATAAGTTGTATAACAACCTAATATGTTATGGTATGGTGTTTCTGTGTTTTGAAATAACCCACAGTTTCAGACTTAACTAAATTCAGAACACAGTCACTCTGTTGACAAATGTTGTCATAATACTTAAATACTTAACATTCAAACATGTTTTTTACGTGACTAGAAATATCAGAAACCTGAATTCTGCCCCTCCAACAACAGGGCTGATGACAGGAAAGATTTGCATTAATAATTTTGTTTTCTCTATCTGTATTCCAGAGCCCTAAAGTACAATCAACCCTATCTTACCCAACAGCAAATTGACATTTTACTTCTTAGACAACAGCAGGAGAATTGATCTCTATGTGGGAAGAACCACTACAACATTTGGTTCTCTCTGGGAGTTGTTCAACATATGCTCATCCATTGAAACATTCTGCATGTTTCCTACATAATCAGGGCTGAACCTTAGCCATCCACAAAGTAGATGACAGCCATAAGCACCAGGCCATGAGCTATATTCTCTGTATGGCCTTTTCTCAGCACACCTTCTGTTCCATTCACTCCCCAGAAAAGAACTTGTTCTCTGAACTTAAAGGTTTTGATTAAATGTAATTTCCCCTTTTTGCTAAATCTGGTAATTGTTCATATCATCTTCACTTTAAATGAAGAAAGAAACACTGTGCTCTTTGGCAAAGTGTTCCTTTCCTAGTTGGGAAACAGGAATTTATCACAGTGGAATAAATTACATTATAGCATAACTTTTTAAAGCACCATTAATACAAATATATATCCTTCCTTTTTGACAGAAGTGCCACTGCTCTATTCAAAATCTAAATTAATTTTCAGACTTTTATTGCTTCAACCATTATCCTTTTCATCCAGGACTCTAAAATAATGTATTCACTGTACATGTTAGAGAAGTGCAGCCTGATCATATATCTTTTCCAATCTCCATAGTGTTATAAAAATACCCGGAAAAAGGAATTTTTTCCCAAATGATCTTTACATGATAACATTATCGTAACTGTGGTCATATTTTATTTCAGTTTATGGGTCTGTAACATGCAGCTACTAACAGTTGTATTAAAAGCAGAAGGACATGGCATTGAGGCTGGAACTTCTTATGCTGGCAAAAGACCCATGAAACCATAGATGGTTTTATTTTCAGTAATCAATTAGAAGCATGAAAGAAGGGCTTTCTTAGCATTTGAGGAGCCAACAGATCTCTTCTCTGTGAAGATGTGGGTCACTCATTGATCCTTAGGGGGTAAGTGCACAGGATGTCAAGCCCTTTTCACTGGCTCTGAGATCAAAATGACATAACTTAGCTCACATTCACACATCTGTACTCTCTTGTCCCCCAAAAGAAGTGGGCAGCATCTAAAATGCCAGTGTGGCATGGTCCTTCTCATATGCTATTTGTGCCAACCTCTGTTTGGGCCCAGAGCCACCAGACAGCAGCCAGAGCTGTAAAGGACCATGCCAAGGAGTGAGAAAGCAGCCATAACAGGCTGCAGCCATGGTACAATCACAGGCCATAATTGTGGGGCCATCTCAAACCTGGCCCTGTTTTATCCTTCTGTACTGACAGGACGTGTGAAACCTATGGGATGGGAATGGAAAGGTGCTTAATATTTTCAGAATATTAATAGGATAAAAGCTAATGGAAAGATTTAATGTCCTTTGAAATTAATTTTTCTTTTGTGTTCTTGTTTCTATGAGAACTACAAATTTTAAAATCCTAGACCTTTTTGATACATTCTGAGCAGTGTGCTTTTATTAGCTATTGAGGCTCCATTTTAAGGAAACCTCATGACTCCAGATACTTAAAATTGTGGTAAGTCTCACAGAGGTACAAGTGGAGTACAATCCCCACACAGGTTAGTATTTCCTGCAACAAGATTCCTTAAGTATCACCAGCCCTGCTTTGATTTCCAGCTGTAAGTTCCCCTTTCTGTCTATTTAGAAACTTGAGGGTTTTATGTCCTTCTTACAGATTGACACAACTGAAGTAAATTCTCCTCCAGAAAGATATACATAATAGCCTCAACTCATCATTAAAAGCCTATTTTAATCTTTGAAACCAGAGGAAATTCAGAGAATTGAATGGGACTCACTGAAGCAGAAAGTATAGATTACCATAAATAACATATAGTAGAGGTGCAATAGAGTGAGTGAGAATATATCTCAAGCCCAAATCAATACCAGCAAACTAGCCACATAATACATTTTTTTACTCTGTACTGTGTAGTTAAAGTTTTGAACTGACTTTAGGTTCATAAAGTTATTCCTTGTGGAAATAATAACTTATTAGCCAGATTTTACCTTTATGAATATGTTTACAGAAAGTGCAAATGATCACTGAAGAAACCTGCCCACTTTTTAGTGTTTTCATTCACAGTAAATAGAGTTGCCAAGTCTGTGTCTTGTAAAACTTAACAGCTTGGATCCAGCTGGTATATCAAAGCAAGCTATGGCCTATCAGGTTTTGGAACACAACCAAGAAAACACAAAGAATTGCAGTGTAAGGAAAACATTGCTTACTTTAAATACATATATATATATATATATGTATATGTGGTTAATTTTTTTTCCCCAACAGCAATCTAGATGGGAACTTCAAGTGCCAGTCAAAACCTGAGTCCTAAAACACTCTGTGTAATTTACTCAAAGTTCGCCAAGGGAGAAGGAAAGTCTTTTTGTTCTAGATACATGAATAATGCAAAATCATTGTAGAGGCTTTTTTCTTTGGAGTTTTCTTTAGACTCAGCTTAGCTCTTATTGTAGCATAACAATACCTGAAAATCTCTATACGTAATTAGTCATGACATTTTTCTAAGAACATTCTTGTTTTGTGTCAGTGCTTACAGTGTATTTGAAAATCTTTTTATATTTGTACTCTTTTTTGTTGTTGTAGGACTACTTCTTTGACATTAAAAGAATACAGTTTTAAATACTTCAATGATATTTGCAGAGCTGATTATGTATGATGAGCAAACTCAGAAAATCTTTTCAGTCTTAATCCCAGACAATAGTGATAATTGGACATTTCTGTTGTCTTGTACACAAACATTGCAGAACTATGATCTCCCATGTAAGACTGGTACCATTGAAGTCCAGTTTGAGCTTCAGTCAAGTTTTATTTTTAAAAGCTAGTGCTAAAGGTATCAAATTGACGGTAGAAATACTAAGAGAACTTTTTTCTCATGCTATTCATCAATGTATAGCCTTGAAAAAAGAAACTTCAGATGGAGTTTTTGTTCTTTTGAGAATTATTCTTTATAAATTATGAACTCCTCTGATTTTTTACATTCTCTCTCTGCATTTATGAAATTCTTTACTGCTTTATTTTATTGAATTTCCATAAAATTTCATAAAAAACCTAAATTTTGGCTTTACTTTCTCTTAATATTAAAAAAATTCCTTATAGTACTCTGTCTTCATTATGAAAACAATATTTCTATTACTTATAAGATAATTTAGGCTCCTAAATATCACAGCAGATGTCTTTAAAATGAGGTGTAAAGCACTCTATGAAAGATTAATAAATTGCAAAGGGATTACAAAGACAGCTTTGTAAATGTGCCAGTGTCATTTTTTAAATATTTTCCTGGTGTTTCTTTTTCTTAATTATGTCTATCACAAATCCAAAAATTTTCGGTTTGTATGACCTAAAATTATTATGTTTATTTCAAATATAAATGCATTTATTTATTTTGTATTCCATGGTGAAGTTGTGTTTTTCACTCAGACCTGTCCACTTTTTAAATCCAGATGATTACTCATAAGAATGAAATATGGTGCAAAGTACATATCCTTTAGAAGTTAAAGTTATATGCATCATAAATATTATGGCAGTTTTCATGTATAAAAATCACCTACTTTCTTGGGTACAGGACCTCTAAGTTTCTAACCATGGCATGACATAGACTATAATGAGCCTTAACAGTGTTTTCGTAGAATCATAGAAGCATAGAATGGCTTGGTTGGAAAGGACCTTAAAGATCTTCTAGTTCCAGCCTCGCTGCAATAGGCAGGGACACCTTCCACTAGACCATTGTTGGGGGTTAGGTTCTTTACTTTTTTTTCACTTAAGGAATTTGTTTCCCCATGGTTGCTGGGAGACAAAGTACTAGGTACCTGAGGGTGCTTGACCAAAACAAAGAGTTGCTCTGGGAGGGAAGATAGCAGGGGTTTCAGGGGTGGGTGAGGGACAGGGCTGGGGGAGGTTTGTCTCTCTTGCTCTCTGGGCACCCATCGGAGAGGACAAGGCCAGGCTGTTTTTGCTTGCTGCGGGAGGAGTTCCACTGTCACCAGAAAGGTACAGTCCTGGGAAAANCAAGACCAAACTGTCCTGGGATTTGGGGAGCAAGGGTTTCAAGGTTCTTGGTACTGTTTTGTTATTAATGCTGTAGTTGTTGGGTTTGTTTTCTTTGATATACATACTCGTAAAGAGTTGTTATTTCCTATTCCCATAACTCTGCCTGAAAAAAAGCCCCCTTTAATTATTTTTTCTAAATTATAATAATTTGGAGGGAAGGGATTTGAATTATCCAGATACCTGTCTTTCAAACCAAGACAACCATGTTCCTCAAAGCCCCATTTAACCTGGCCTTGAACACTTCTGGGGATGTGGCATCCACACCTTCTCTTGGCAACCTTTCCCCATGTCTCACGGACTCAAAGTAAGGAATGTCTTCCTAAGAGCCAGTCTAAACCTGTTCTCTGTTGTTTGAAGCCATTCCCATCATTTGAAGCCATCAGTGCTCTGCAGATTTGCACAGCCTGTGGGGTGTTTATTGCAGTCACAGGGTGAGGATGCACATATAACAGGCTGCACAGCAGCTTGCAGTTACACACTTCCTCAGGGGCTGTTAGTCAAAATGTAAATCTCTCTAAATATATCAGGTCAGGGGCAACTTGCACAGGATTTTGTGGACAATGAGGTGGCATCACTTGCAGCCAGAGGTCTGCACTGCTCTTCAGGTCTGTATTCAGTTTCCTTCCAGTCAGTATCAGGGCAGCACCTCAGGGCTGCCTGAGCATCCCTCTGGCCAAGCCTCTGCTGGTGGCATGCTGAAAACTGCAATATAGAAGTGCCAGTAATCCTACACTGTTGTCTGTTTTATTTAATGATAAAACCATAAATCAGGGAGAATGACAGTATTATATCCTTTTCACCTTCTATTAGAGTTCACTGTTCCCCTGATAGGAAATAATTCTCTCCAGAGAGAAAGAGCTGATCCTAGATTGATTTCTGAAATACTCTCAAGCTTCTAGGATTTAAGAGGAGATGGAAAATTGATTTGTATTTCATGTGCTACATTCATTTGTGGAACATGTCTTCAGCTGCAGTAATATAGTATTTCTCCATTACAGTAATCTGTATGAAGCCTGATTTGCATTAGGGCTTTGTAATATAATTCTCTTTTAAGTCCCAAGACCTTAGGAGACAATATCGATATTCCTCACTTACTTTTGGCATGAACATGCAAAATGCTTGAAACATGTTTCTTGAGTCAGAACTAAATGCTTCCCTCTCTGCCCTGTAAATGAACTCTTTTCTGAATATCCCAATGAAGAGGGATAGCATTTTCAAGGCAGGAAGCAGGAGACATTTCTCTGTTTCACTGTCTCTGCTACATGAATTAAGTACAATTAAACTGCTGGCAAGGTTTAACTGTTAAAATGACAATTCCTGACAGAAACAATGTAATGAGGGTTTCTTTTAGAAAATATTCCTGTGAAGCCTGTATATTGATGAAGAACCTTATAGAATCCTTAAAGCAAGCATCTGTAATATTTTTGTCAGTTGATTCTACTCCCCCAGGTAAGCCTCAGTTCATTGTTTCTTAAGTAGAAATTGTATTGATTGTGAAGACTGTTTCAGTCTCTTGAAACTACTAAAATTATTAAATAAATTTTTATTATAAACCTGACCTTTCTTAAACATGTAATGCCAGATCTCTTTGATTACATTTATTTAATTAACTCATAGTCTTGTTTTTTCTGTTATGACTACATAGAAATATAAAATTTTGGATAGGCCAAGTAAGCTGAATGATCTGAATTCCACAGTTCTAAAACTCCTTGAACAACAAGAGATTAGGAGATTAAAAAAATCAGACCTTGTTCAGTGTCAGGAGGGTATGAATTCACATACAGATTCCTATTTATGACAATTGACTTTGTGCAGCAGGAAATAGATGTCTCAGTACAAAAATGATGACATATTGCTTTCATAAAGTCTCTTAAAATTGACAGATACTCTGCAGGTAATTCTCCTAGGATTTTCAGATTTTATTGGCATAAACAAATGGGAACATTTTACATCCTGTATCTTTATTTCAGTGGCTTTAAAAATCCAG
>VWYP01034192.1:8076-33969 GCA_013400435.1 Pycnonotus jocosus | reverse complement strand
TATTATTTATACTTTTGACACAACAATGACCGCTTGGGGTCTGCAATGTGGACATCTTTCATCCAGTTAGAGAAAATCACTTAAATCCATGAAGAAGAAGGAAGAAGAAGGTGAAGAAGAACCCAGACAATGCCCTGAATCCTCCATCTTGGCCCACACACATTATTATGTACCAAAACCCCAAATCCAAACTTTCACCCTGTGAGATGACACAACACCACCCAAACCACACACCCACAGCCCCTGTGAGATCACACAATCTTGGAAGCCTGTTCCAAGGCCTCAAGTCAAAATGTGGTGCCTGCCTGAGAGTCAGCACCCCTCAGCTCAGAAAGCCTGAAATTTCCAGCCTCCAGGGTTCCAACAAACTCTGTCCTTGCTTTAACATCAAAATGCAGATTCACTTAACATCCACAAATCAGTCTGAAGAGATGAAACTTCACTTAATTGCCTGCTTGTTCAATTCCCTGCAGCTGATCAAGCTCTTTAACCAAGACATTGCCCAGAGCACACGAGGAGAGGAGCAGCTGTTTGGAGACGAGGCCAGGCTGTTCACCAGGATCCGCAAGGAATTCCGCACGTGGGGCGTGGTTCTGCTGGAGTGTGCCGCCAAGGGTAAGCACAGAACCCATCCTGGCAGCTCACCTGAGAGCCCAGCCACGCTTTTAAACCCAAGCACGGCATTTTCAGTAAATATTTTTTAAAAAAATTAAGAGCTAGAAGCCAGGAGCATCCATCTGTGGTGGTGTCTTGGGGACACAGACAGGGTTTGTGTTAAATGCTGTCATTACACAGATTTTTAAACAAAATCAAGACACTGGCACAGAATTTGCTGGTGATTTCCTGAACCATTCTTCTAAATAACAACAACACCAATTAATAATAATAATAATAATAAATAACACTCTAGACAACAATTTTTAACATTACTCTTAATATTTTTATTATTTCTTTTATTATTTTAGAATCTGGGTGGGGTTTGTTCCACTTTAGCTGTGGGCTAAGATGATACCTCATACAAAAATATTTAGCAATTTTGTATAATATCAGGAAAAACAAAAAATCAACTGAGATATCTGAAATAAAAATAACTAGTCAACAGTAAATTCCCTGGGAAAAGTGTTTAGTGAGCTTGTGGATTTGTTTTGTTCAGGGTTTTTTATAAGCTTGGAAGTGACTGGTAATGATCAGCTGCTTCTGTGAGGGTAAAAATACCAAGAAGAACCAGAATTGTTGTGGCCCTTCTTAATTTCTGTCAGTCAGATGCTTGATGCAATGTGTGAGATGGCTCATTCAGGTGTTAGCTCCGTTCTGTGGTAACAAAAAACAATCTCAGTAGTTTTTTCCTCTCAAGAACAACTCAAAGAGGTGAAATAGTCTTCCTTCTTCAACCTGGAATGTACACATTGAGTGATTCAGTAGCAAAGCAATGTTATTTTACCATTACAGCTAAAAAAACAGTCCCTGGCAGAGTGTGGAAATACGAAGACCGGTACCGTGGGCGGGAGTTCCTGGGCTTCAGCAACTACAAGACTTTTGAGGACATCATAAAAGAGCAGATCAGAGAACTGGAGCAGCCAGCAGTGCAGATCCTGAACAACGTGATGAGTATGGCCCAGGGGAGGCTTTTGTTGGGGCTGTTGTTATTTTCCAGGAGAAGCTGATGCTCTCCCTGATGCTCTCAGGATCCTTCAGAGTGTGGAAGCAAATCTGATTCAGCTTGGGGATTGCTCCTTCTACACGTGGTCTCCAGCATTTGTTAATACTTTTCCCAGTGGCTCTTGGAAGGGAGTTAGAAAATAACTGTGTAATAAATAACACAGCAAGGAAACAGTACAGTAGAAGTACCTGGTGTTAAATGGTCACACTCTTGGACCTGGAAATCTAAATTTCTCCTTGTTTGTTTGTGTCATAAAAGCAGAGTGCACCAGTAGAGCAGCTCAGCTCTTTCTGAACGAATACAGAAAATTAGTATTCTCTCAAGTCTCATATTAACAATACCTTAAAACCCCTCACTTACTCACCTTTGTCTTTCTGTTCTTCCCTTAGGACTGGTTGAAGAGAAATTTATGGCACTCGCTCAAAAGAATTTTGCTAATTTTCACAATCTAAGCAGAGCTGCCAAGGTGAGGCACTACATGTAACCTGAGATTCTCAAGAGCCAGAATGGCATTTGTAAAATACATCCATGCTTATGGTACCTGTCTCACTGCATTACCCTTGGGCAAGTCTGGAATTTTTTGCAGGAAAATAAGAAAGAGCCAGACGATGATAGCATTATTATAATGGCACTAATGAAAGTGCATTTTGCTCAACTTTTGACAAGATCTAATATGTACATTCTTTAGTCATTCTGCTCACGTTCTTGATGTTTGCCACACAATGCAAAGAAAACCTGGTGTGGCTACCTTGAAGAGTTTATCATAAATTTCAGATTTAAGTCCTGCAATGATTTGTCAGAGTGCTGAACTGGTTTTCTCTCTCTGAAAGCAAGCCAGGGTTTTAGCCAGTGCAGGAATTTCATCTTTGATGAAAGTTAGCAGGAGCAGACAAACCAAAAATCATCCAGCCATGAAAAAAAACTAGGAGATGGCTGTTCAAAGTTTGGGCATTAGCATGTTTTGAGGTGGAGTTCAGGGATATATGGATGTCCTTGAAGGCCTTTTCTCAGAAAGAGCTTTGAGGAAAAGAATGAGAAGCAGTGCTGGCAGCCAGGAAACAGTGTGCACTCACAGGGTACTGCTGAAAAAGGAAACTCAGAGGCAAATGTGAGTGAAATAAGTGGTTTGCTGTTTCACTTGCTTGGTCAAACCCTGCTGAGCTCCCAGGCCAACCAGACAGTGAACAAATAAATTATTTCATCCAAACGCAGAGGTGTTCAGGCAGGGTCTTGAGGTGTAACACAGTGAGAGGAATGAAGAGGGAAGGAGTTCTGGCAAACACTGGATGTGAGAAAACAGATGAGGTGTTTTCTTTGGGATGCTAGGAAAGCATTTTGAGGGAATTTGAGCATAGCTGAGGGAATTTTGCCACCACCACAGATTTTTAGGTGGAAGTATCAAAAAGGCCAGGAAGCATCAGGTGGCTGCAATAAAAGCACCAGACAGAGAGGGGCTACACAGGGTTGGTTTGCTGACAACAGATATTTTCCTTTGGGTTTCAAACACCAGGTTTGGACTGATCCCACTCATATGTAAGGAGGGGACAAAACTGCCACATTTTCCTGCTCTTTCACAACAGAGAGGCCATGATCCAAAGCTTTACTCCATATTCCCATGTTCTGGGATTAGACAGTGCTGCACAAGGGCAGCTGAACACTCTGCCCACCCTGCCCATTCCCTGGGGACACTGCTAAGCACTGGCACCTTCCCAAAGGAAGCAAACTGTTCAAAACTTATTGTTCCTTTCTTTTCTAGATGAAAATTGAAGACATTAGAGAGAAACAAGCAGCAGAGGCTGAGAGACATATCCGGGCACAGTTTAAAATGGAGAGAATCGTGTACTGCCAGGATGACCTTTACCTTGGCGATTTAAATACTGTGAAGGCAGAAGCTGATTACAACGTGTCCTCGGGGAAAAATCTGCAGTTTTCTGCTTCAAAGGAGCCCAGTGTTGTCGAGGAGATGCTTTCTCACACCAGTGCCTATTTCTCTGTGAGTTCACAGGCTGTGTTGCAGCACATTTGCTGCCCCCTGAATGCTACAGCAGATCAAATCTTTCTGAGAGATCTTGCTGGAGTCAATAGAGCCTTGAAAGCCTCACTGGCACCGTGCAGGGAACAGCCAGGGGGGATCTCAATGTCTCATTCAGGTTCATGCTCAGCTCCTGTACAAACCACTTGGAGCTTCTGACCAGTGGTGAGAGTTGTCAGGGCAAAGCTGGGCTGCATCAGCAGGCTGCAGGAGGCAGGATATGGTGATTGGAAAAGCCTGAAGGTGCCAGAGTGACAGCTGGCTCTCCTGAACCACTTGTTAGCTACCTCCCAGCCTGGCTCAGGTCAGCCTCAAGCCACTCTGCACGTTCCTGCAGCCAGCAGAAAGTGGGGTCAGTGGCTTGCAGTCAGGTCCTACTACAGCAGGAGCAGCAATAATAAAATGTTACATTAAAATACACCAGCTGCCTGTAGGGATCAGAGTGCATCTGCAGTATTGCAGATAGCACCCTGTAAGTGAAGTCTCTGAAGATAAATGAAGATCCTTTAACAAAGGATCCTGTTAAAGAAAGACAGAACCAGTATCAAGATTTGCTTTGTTGTAAAGCTCCCTCAGAGAGCAACAAGTTCAATATTAATAATTCAGGAAGGTAGGTAGCAGCTCACTTTGAATTCCAAGAGCAGGCTTTGTGACAAATTCCTGCAATTAAATGGTCAGGCTGCTCAGACTGATGAAGAGAAAACCATTGGCTTTCACAGAACAAGAAACAAAGCCAGAAGTGTGTAAGCACTTCAATCCCACCTTGCTACACATTCTGTTCTGTGGCTGTATCTGCAGTTAAATATTTTTGTAAGTGCCCTGAGAGCCATTTTGGACAAACCCCCAAATGCCAAGGCACCATGGGACTGACTTAAGCAAGGCCAAATACAATTTGGATGAGTTGGAAGCTCCTAAGTGTCCATGGCTGCCCATAAGACCCATAAGAGTTCCATTTTCAAGTTTTTACTACACTAAGAAAGACAGAACCTGTCTTTGCAGCCAGGCACTTCTGTCTAAGTGTTCACCCAGCACCAAGAGCACTGGGGGCAGCCACTTCCCAGAGCTGGGAGAGATTTAAAACCTCATGCTGCCCAAAAGCACAAAGTGGGCCCCCAAACCCTGTGGATGTCCATGGGGAAAGGAAAGGGCCCCACAAGCTTTTCTGGGTCAATCTATTTCAGTTTGCATCCATAAATCAGCCAGGCAGCTGGTCAGGTCAGACAGGAGATTATCTCATGGGATCTCAAGAGATGTAATGTAGGTACAGTCTGGTCTCTGCTGCTGGAGACATTTCCCCTTAAGGCTAAAGCTTCTTCCAAAGCTGTCTTAAACTTAAAAGGACAAACACATCAGAAAAACCATCTAAATAGAGGAATTTAACAGCTTTAGGATAAATCACTCTCTGATTTCCTGCATCAGAACATATTTGAAGTGAAGGCTGGACATCATAAATTGTGCACCAGTTCTGTTTGTCAGGAATGTGTTCCCATAACTTGTCCCAGTGACAGCTGACAGAGCTGAGCAGAGAACAGCCTGCCTTGGCTTTAGTTTGCTGAGGGAAGAAAAGCCACAGCTGACATCACCATGACTCTTAATTTTTAGATTTCAGGCAAAAAAGACATTGGTTGCAAACGTTTTTTAGATCATAGCAGTACTCCCTTCTTGGACAGTCAGCCCAGCATTTTAAAACCTTGGAACCTCTTATTTTACCAGCTTACCTATAGACCCTTCATGTTTCAGTTCTTTTTACAAATTTTTTTTTTTTTTGCATTTTTTTCCCCCATCATGCAGGGAGCAAGTAAACGCCTCTCCAATCAGATCCCCCTGATCATCCTGTCTACTGTCCTTCATGACTTTGGAGAAAACGTGCAGACCTCAATGCTGCAACTTCTACAAGAGAAAGAGAAGTTACACTTTCTCCTTGAGGAGGACTCTGAAGCTGCTAAAATCAGGAATTACCTCAGCCAAAGAGTTGATCGTCTCACCAAAGCCTGCCAGTACGTGAGAGACTTCAGCCTGTAATTTGTTTTTCATAAGTTTTGTTTCTCCTCATTTTCTAGCATTACTGAAGAATTTTGTGTAATCCCATAAAAATATGATGTCAGCCCAGACCTTTAACACTAATTTCTAGTGTTCAGTTTTTCTTTATTTTCCATAATCAGTTATATACAAACAGCTGCCTTTGCATAAAGAGGTCCACTGGGGGAGTTGTGATTAAACAAACATTATCCTATTTTTAAACATTTTCTTTACGAACTCTGTGCAACCACTGGAATAATCATTAAAAAGCTAACACTCTGAAGATTATATGTTTTGTTGGGTTGTTTTTTTTTTCTCTCTTTTAAATGATGGAAGCTATATAATCCACAGACAGTAGGAATCAAATTATCTAGCTTTCCTCAGTGAGGCTTAGTGCATGACACTCATGATCTCACACTTCTTTTTGTGTTTTTGTCTCACTGGGGTTGTTCTCTTTCCTGCTATCATTCAAAAGACACCTCTGCAAAGTGTCACCACTGAGTCTCAGCCCAGGAAGGGGAGAGGGAGCACACAGCAGGCATGAAACTATTCCAGCCTAGAAGGAAAATAAAGTTTATTCACTTTCTGTGACTGGTGCATCCAGAGGATGCCCTTGGCTCTGCTCAGTCTCCTTTCCCAGCTGTCTGATTTGATTTCCCAGCTTCTGTTTCTGATTTGCAGAAGGCCAAAAGAGGCTCATTCCTCTCAGCTGTCTGCAGCAACACCTGAAATTTCAGGACTGATGGGCAACTCACTAGAGGGCAGGATTTGGGTGTGCAAAAGGAAAGAAACCTCCCAGGATGTTCAACATTACAAGGGTACCTCAGCCTGTGCTTTGCTGCCTTTCTCCTTTCCCTCCCCAGGGCAAGGAGAACCTTCCCAAAAACTCTTTCATTTCACAGAAGCCGATGCAAAATATCTCACACGTTGTGTTCATGACATCTTTCACGTGGAAGATTTGGTTTAACAACCAAAAGCACCAAAAGTAATGTCTGCATCCCGCTGGAAAAAAATGTGCTCATATCAGTGCATGCTGTAGTGATTTCCCAGTTTCTCACAAGAGAAGCCTTCTCCTCAGGCTGGAGATGACAGAAAGTGTTTGTCCTTGTGGCATGGATCTGCAGCTGGCACAGCTTTTGGTACAGCATTCACCCCAACATCCAGGTTCCTTAACCTTCCTGAACACTCCAGCCAGTTTCCCCTTTCTTCCAGTCCATTATCTTGCTATTATTGACTTGCAGTACTGCAGGTCAGAAACCACAGAAAAAGTGCCTCATACCTGAACAACCTATTTTTTTATTTTCTGTTTTGAAAGTACTTTAAACGATTATTTCATGGTGTCCCCCCATCCCCCAAGGTGTACTTGATGCACAAGAGCTGTTGAAAACACCCCTCTCACACCTAGAGAGAAGAGGCAAGCACACATTGCTCCGGGCAGCAGGAGGTGGAATGACAGAAGAGGGTGCCACTGCCTGCAGGCTAAACTTCCTTATTTAATTCAATTAATTAAATCAGAGTGACTTCATCAGACCCAGCCACCAGACCAGCATTTCTGGAGATCCTGCTCTCTTTCCCTAGGTTTGTTCAAATACCTGAAATATTGGAATTAAAATAATCTCACTTCACCCTCTTGAGCTGTTTGTTTGTTGTTGGGTTTTGGTTTTTTATAATCAGACTCTCAAAGCACTTCATACACTGAAACCATCAACTGTTTAAAAAAAAAGAAAATCCAAGTGAACAAATATAAAGCACAACTAAGGAAAACTGTTAAAAAAAAAAACAAAACAACCAACCAATTTATTTGGTGCAGTGTTTACATGAAAGATAATTGCATTTCAGTACCAAAAGAGAAAACAAGACTAGTGGAGTCATTTCATTCAATAAAGATTTATCCTTCTTAACAAAGTGACTTGATATGGCTTTTTGATCCTCTACCATGATTATAAATTATTCTCAGAATCCTCGTTCAGGTGGCACGCGGATACAAATCACATTTTGCTAAAAAACAAACAGGCAGATACATAAAGGAGAGCCCTAAGGAATCAGAAGCCAAATTTAACAAATGAGGTAGTTCATCTCGTCCTGCAGAAACGCAGCTTTGTGTTTCCTTGTACAGAACACCCAGTCCCTGTGTGTGTGTGTGCAGCTCCAGGTGCAGCACAGCCTGGCTGGAAACGTTTCCCCTTTGCTTTCCATGGCAGAGAGAGGGCAAAATTCACCTTCAGTGTGCTCAGCCAGGCACCTCAGCACTGAGACTCTTCCTGCTGCAGCTCTGGGGCGTCCCTGGCCAGGGCATCCCTCTCCAAATCCCACATGGACAAAGCTCCCATTTTGGGTTCAGAGCAGCTTAAGGCAGAACAGCACTTTCTGTAAGGTCTGAGGCAGCCAAACTGCAACAGTCTGGCTTTGGTTGACGGCTGTGTTGAGATCCTGAGGATTTTTCACTACCTGAATATACAAGATTTTTTTTTAATTATTATTTTCTCTGCCTGTACTGTAGTGCATGAAAAAAAAAAAAAATCCCTTCATATATATCCCTGACCCTCTGCTCTCCTGAGACCCCGTTGGAATACTGCATCCACTCTGGGATCTCCAACATGGACCTGCTGGAGTGAGTCCAGAGGAGGCCATGAAGGTGTTCCAAGGGTTGCAGTATCCCTGCTGTGGAGACAGGCTGAGAGAGCTGGGCTTGTTCAGCTTGGAGAAGGCTCTGGGGAGACCTCAGCACCTTTTCCAGTCCCTAATGATGCTACAAGAGAGCTGGAGAGGGACTTTGGACAAGGACATGGAGTGAGAGGACAGGGGGTAGTGACATCAGACTGAAAGAGGGCACATTGACATTAGATTTTAGGAAGAAATTCTTCCCTGTGAGGGTGGTGAGGCACTGGAACAGGTTGCCCAGGGAAGCTGAGGATGGTCCAGCCCTGGAAGTGTTTAATGCCAGGTTGGATGGGGCTCTGAGCAACCTGGGATTATGGAAAGTGTCTCTGCCCATGGCAGCGGGGTTGGAACTGGATGGTCCTTAAGGCCCCTTCCAACCCAAACCATTTTGTAATTCTATATTAAAAAAAAAAAAAAAAAAAAAAAATCATTTNAAAAAAAAAAGAAAAAATTCATTTCTTTTTAAATTGCCAACCAGCAGCTCGGAGATTCAACATTCACATTACTTAACATTTAATTTAAAAACTACTAAACCAACTGTCTCAGCATCCTGCCACGAAAATCTGAAATTAAATCGTGATTTAGATTGTCATTATAAGCCTGATCATCAAGCAAGAGTTACTCAACAAAAGAGAGACATTTCAGCAAGCAGTTGACAGAATGACTCTGCCAGGCACCACAAGGAGAAGAAAGGTGCTCATTGTGATAATCCTTCACTGATTAAGACCTGTCACTGTAGCCAGCACAGAAGCAAGTGTGCAATCCTTCATGTTGCTTTTGAAAGGAAAAATCAAAGAGGAGAAATAAAATCAACCGCAAAGTGAATAAATATCCCAGGCCCCCATGGCTTCATTTATTCTTGTCCTCGGGAATATCCATTAGCAAGGAGAGTGCTGTCATCTGTTTGCCTGTTCAAAAGACAAAACAAAACAGAAAACAAAGGCTCAGGTTCTGTCTTAGCAATCACCTGGATCCTTCCCAACAAAACAGCTTAGCTGTCATGCAAGTCACATTTATTTATTAACTTTTGTTAAGTGAAACCACGTTTCAGGATGTGGGACCTTAACATTTATGAAAAAAAAAAAAAAACCCTCCGGATGTTTTACCTGCATATTTTTATAAATCCAGTCTGTAAACACAGTCATATTCCCGTACACCCCAGGCTTGTTGGGAGTGGCACAGCCAGAGCCCCAGCTGGTGTCTCCAACCAGCCACCACACAGAGTAGTGGTAAGTCACCAGAGGACCTCCACTGTCACCCTGCACAGGAAAAAAACTTGTTAGTGACACCAGGAAAAACATCACCCATTTTGCTCCAGGAACACAGCTTTAGTTTCAATATGAACCCACCCGCCACTTAGGGAGTCACTAAACCAAGATATGATGGCAATTTTGGTGTTAAATGATGTCTGCTTCCAATAAGGATGAAAATAATTTGCCCAGAGCCCTCTGAGTAAGATAGCCAATAATACCATTCTTGTTCAAAAAGCACAGTGCTGTGATTAATAATATAATAATGATAATAACGCTGTGGCTATGAGGAGCATTTGATCACTTTCAACTACCAGGGAACAAACTATCCATGAAGCATTAAAAAAGGAGCCTCTCCCTCCTTGGGAATTTAGTGAGAACTCAGCACTGGCAGCCATTCAGATGATGAAACAAAACCCCTCCTCTTTAAAGGGATGCACCACCAAAGGAACCAGAAGCCCAAGCAGACGTAATGCAAACTTTTAATTTGGGGGGAGGGGGGTGGGTCATAGGATTTATTTGTAAGAGAGAGAGAGATAAAAAGCCTACTAGCAAGGCCACAAAAGCAATCAGATCATTTTATTAGCCATTAATCAGGAATAACTACCTGACAGGAGTCAACTCCCCCTGCTAGCTCTCCAGCACAGATCATTGTAGGCAGGATCATGCCGTTGTAGATATAAACAGCATTACACTTCGAGCGTTCTATCAAGGGCACCGCAACAAAATTCAAGGTATTTGATGTTTTACCTGGAATTGAAACGTGCACAAACAAAGACAAAATCAGAATAAGCAGCACATTACTTTGCAATTACAAAAAAAATAATAAAATCTCAGCAGCCAAGATGAAATAAACTTCCTAGAAGCAGCAGGATGGAAATTTAAAGTGTAAGACTACAAGAAGTAAAAGAAGATCTCCCCCAGTAACNTAGAAGCAGCAGGATGGAAATTTAAAATGTAAGAAGACTACAAGAGGTAAAAGAGGACCTCACCCAGTAACTTTCTTATACCAAAAAAAACCCCATTTTCTCCCTTTCCTTTTTCCAGTCATGCAAATTGATTTGCATCACCCTTTTTGAGCCTGAGATAGTCAAAAGGATCAGCTCCTGCCCTTTCCCATCCACAGGACAGGCTTGGCACACAGCATCCCTTGACCCTTGAGGTGGCCCTGCCAGCAGGGGCACAGAATTATCTCCTGGGTGGGAATTTCTGGCCCCCAGTACTGATTTGAGGGTCCTCTGCAGTCTGCTGAATGCAGCACATCACAGCTTGCTTTGAGACAGGATGCCCTGGGTAAATACTGGGGGCTGCAAAACGGGTGGAAAAATAGTGTATGAACACATCAAATTCAACCTGCCCCATCAGCCCAGGCAGCAATATTCATGGGATGAAGAGGACTAGGTTATGTAAAAGATCAAAATATTGATCTTTTTACCTCCTTGGTACTCTGCTCCCCACCCTGATATCCAGCACTGCTGGTTAGACTGGAACATCATTCCTGGATTGGGCAGACAAACTGGCCTCACATTTTCTGCAAAACAAACAGAATCACAGAGGTTCAGACAGAACTCAAAATAAATCAGATCATTTTATTAGCCACTTGCACACCATGCATTCCATTCACTCTGTGCTTCACATTCCTTGCAGGCAGACAATGCAAGGAAGCAGCAGAAAGGTTACCAGCTGCCCTTTCCCTGAGAGGTACCTGATCTTCACCTCAAATCTACCTGACATTCACCTCAAATCCACCTGATCTTCACCTCAAAGTGAGGAACAAGCAGTTAATTGTTCTACCTCAATTCATCAGGTTAAATAGAGCAATTAACACCAGCTCTTCTGAGCAGTAGAGGACAAAGAAAAAAATTCTGAAAAGTACAGCTCTGCATTCTCTCTGCAAAACTTTGCTGAAAATAATCACAGGACAAGCAGGATTAAGTACTGATATATGCAAGAAGTGTGCAACACAAAAACCTGGAAAACAGACAATCTCCCTGCTCTCAGCAGCAGAAAATCCTTTTCAGATTACTCCTGGTAGCTTTAAACTGATGCACTGAAAAACAAAGGGCCTGTACACAAAAAGCACTTCAAGTTTAAATAATGGCTTGATCTCTATTTTGTACCAGTTGCTTACAAACAACCTACATCTGCTTTTATGAAAGGAGCTTCTGGTAATATTGGGTTCTGAAGGG
Organism: Pycnonotus jocosus; assembly: GCA_013400435.1. Taxonomy (NCBI): domain Eukaryota; kingdom Metazoa; phylum Chordata; class Aves; order Passeriformes; family Pycnonotidae; genus Pycnonotus; species Pycnonotus jocosus. Next base: position 22,158 of record VWYP01034192.1, on the reverse strand, counting down.
TTTTTTGACCATCATTTGACCTGAGTTTAGGGATTTAATCAGCTGCTCCACCACTGCACCTGCAGCTGTCTGCACATACAGAAGAGCCTAAACTGAAGCACCACAGAGCATTCTGAGGTAAAAGTATATTATTGAGATGAGCCCAAACCCCCTATCCATGTAATAGATTTAAGTAAATCCTGCTTAGGAAATCACAGGCTGTGCCCTCTGTCTCTACACTCTGCCTCTAGGGCCATTCTGTGTTCTTCCAGTAAGTCTCTACAAGGATTGCTTGATGAAATTCAGAAGTTTTAAGAGGTGTGCTTGCTGCCACTGGATTTTTCCCCTTAAGAAGGGCAGAACACCTACCAGTAAAACTCAGTGCTGTCTCCAGCTTCATGAGGGCAACATCGTTGTCTTTAGAGTCTGTGTCATAATCTGGATGGGAAATTATCTTTTGCACTTTGTATCCACTTTTAATGAGCATCTCATCCTGATTCAGGATCCCGGCATAAACCCTCCAGCTGTGTGGGTCAGAAAGTTGCCTACAGAACAAAGAAAAGGTCTGATGGTTTTCTTCTGTGGTGACAAGACAGGGATTAGAACCTCCAAAAAGTTGTCTTCAGGAGCTGTAGTCCAATGTTTGTGTGACCAAAAATGCACATGGATTTGACTACCATTTCTGAAGAGTAAGGCAAGCAAATTGCCAGACACGAAGCTTGAGGAGAGCTTGGCTCCAGCTTCAAAAATATATCAAAAAAATCTTTGCAGTGGGTTAGGTATCCCTGGCCATCCCCTTAATCACTCAGCACAACAAATTAAGTCTGAGACTGCAACACTGAAGCCTTTTGATTTCCATGGCTGAGGGATCAGGCAGGTATTTCTGAAGTCTCACATGTCAGTGGTATCAGCAGAAGCTAGAATTAGTTAAAAAATGATCTAGTGAAAGAATTTCACTCAGGATGCCCTGGGTAAATACTGTTTGTTGGCTTTTTTTTTGTTTGTTTGTTTGTTTTTAGGCTGATTTTGTGTCTTGGTGGGGTTTTTTTTTAATGTTAAGCATGCTTGCTAGATATTATTTAAGCAGCCTCTTGTGCTCCAGCACAGTTTACAAAAGTTTGACAGAAAACTTGCCACAAGTTTTAAAACCCTCTCCATGAGAGGCACCAAGGCAGCAGTGCCTGCAATACTCCACCTCCAAAAAAACCCAGATCAGGCTAAAACCAGGTTTGTGCCAGCTGCAGCCTGGTTGCCATTCCCAAAGCTTTCAAGCACTGCAGAGCTCAAATCCAAACAACAAAGGAGGGATAAGATCTCCAGGTAGAAATCAACACTTGCATTCCTTTCTCAAGGTTAAGGGCAAATATTCTTCCTTGCTTTACCCTCAGACTGCAATCCAGCCAACCAATCATTAAAAATGTTTTTGCTTTGTGGGTTTTCCCTCCAACAGAAGCAGCCACCTTTTAAACAAATTCTGCCCTTTCTGAGGGTACCACAGAACCCTCAAATCTCTTTTATAGGTTAAAAATGTACAAAGCACCAGCTATTTTTCTTGTTGATGGCTACATAAAGTGCTCCTTGGATAGATATAAATCTGTATTTAATACCGACTTGGACTTTACTACCCTGTGGCAAGAAGATACGAAGAAATAAATGGCACAGGCATCTTTAAATTGATCATATCTACAGCAATGTGATATTTGAGAATTTGTGGGGGAGGGGGAGGAGAATCCCTTGGGTTTTCTCACAGTGTAATTTAACATCTTCATGAAAACGTTGTGCTGGCTGGCATTAAATTTGGTGCCTTGAGTTCACATCTTAAATTGGGTGGGTATCTGTGCCCAACATCACGCATTTTATTTTGTAAATAAGGTAAAACATAACATAAGGCTTCCTGTAGAAGGCAGACAGAGGAGCTGCAACCAGCCTCCTCCAGAACCAGCCTTTCCTTAATACTTCAAATTTACCATACAGACAAAACACTGTACTGAACCAGGCTGGGGGAGGAATTCTGGTTTAAAGGAGAAAGTTGGGAGAATTGAATAAATTCATGCATCCCAGCTTGAAGAAAGGCAAATATCCACAGAGAGAGGGACTCACCCTTCCACACAGTGAGCTGCTGTGACAATCCATTGGGGGGTGATGATGGAGCCCCCACAGACGTGGGTGCCCTGCACGTGCAGGCTGACCTGCCAGGGCCACTGCCCCAGCACGGCCCCACTGCCACCCACGATCCTGTTGGTCACGCTCGCGCTCTTGCTGGATGAGCCACAGTCTGAAAGGTCAGTCACACACAGAGGTCAATCACAGAGTGAGCTGGGAGATGGGTTCTGCACCTCAGGCTTGCCTGGCAGAGGGGTGCACAGACCGTGTGTGTTGGGTTGCAATGCAAAATGTAATCAAAAGTATGTATTCTGTTATCATCTGTTGAAACCTGTTGGGGAGGTGTTTTTTCATTAACACATTCCTCATAACTCCAGGAGGGACAGGGCTGGTGTCTTCTGATAATGGCCCAGCTGTTAAACCAGGTGTTGCAGTGTTCTTTATCCCTTCCAGGACCCATCCTCCCTGCAGGGGATCTCTGCTGTTCATGGACCATCGAGGCTCAGCCATGGCTGAGACAATTCCATCATCCCATGGGGAGATGCTGCACCCAGGGGAGGAGCCCAGCATTCCTACCTGGATAAACCTGGGATTGAGAACAGCAGCACAGCCTGTGTGCACTGGATTATTGACCTGGATAAACCCTGGGATTGAGAACAGCAGCACAGCCTGTGTGCACTGGATTCCCAGATGAAGACTGGACCCATCTCACCATCATTGGACCTTCAGAGAAAGCTACACTCTTCTACAGGATCATTGCTCCAACAGAACCACATCTGTCACTGCAGGAGGACTTGATTGCACTGCTGCCAACACCCTGACCAACAGGGTGTCAGGTTGTGTTCTGACTCTGTCAGTCTTTTTCTTTGTTTGTTTGCTTTTTATTTTTTGTACTACTACATTTCTAATATTCCTAGTAAAGAACTGTTATTCTTATCCCCATATCTTTGCCTGAGAGCCCCTTAATTTCAAAATTATAATAACTCAGAGGGAGAGGGTTTACATTCTCCATTCCAAAGGAAGCTCTGGCTTTTCCCTGGCAGGCACCTGTCATTCCAAACTAAGGCACCATGTCTGACCTGCTGGACCCAGCACAGCTCAAAGCCCTGCCCTGACACCAAATCCCAACTCTGCCATTGCCCATTAAATTACAAACCCCACCTGGCACCTTGATTCACCAGAAACTGTGCCCTTGGTTCACCATAAACTCTTTACTCTTAAACTCTTTCAGGAATACTTAAAATTCTTTCAGGAATCTCTGGCAATCAGACACCTCTGTGCAGTGCAACAAAGCAGCCAACAGCCAGGAGACTCCTCAGGACAGGAATCACCATCAAGAGGGCACTGCTCAACCAATTGCTGAATCTTGGAGAGCAAATGTGCCACAGACATCCCAACACAGCTGCTGGGGGATGGATGTGGAGCTTCACCACAAGTCATTTAAAGGAAACATTGGCAGCAAAGACAAAAGCAACCGAGGATCCACTGTCTTCCTTGTCTCCTCTCCCACCCTGCTCCTAAAACTGCATTGTTTGGGAACCAGAGTTAAATCATTTGCCCATAAAAAAACAGCAATTAATGCCACAAGTCCAAAAGGACTTGCCAGCCAGAGCATTTCAAAGCATAAAGAAGCAGAGGTTTGAAAAAGCCAGTGAGTTACCTATGCAGCGCAGAGAAACCACCTTTCCTGAGGCACAGGAACCACTGCAGGAGAAATAAAAAAAAAACAAACAGGATCTTAGGCACTCAGTGAAGGAAAAGGTGAGCAAAGTCCACCCCTCCAGCTGCTTTGTACCCTTTCCAGCTACATGCCATGCCCTCATCCTCCTGTGGAGTGTTCCCTCCTTTCTTCACTTTCTCCAGCTACCCTGCTAACTACCATCTGGCCTCCACCATGCCTTGCATTCCCCAAAACTGTCCTGTAGGACACTGCAGACATGAGCACAAAAGGTTTGTGAGCCTACTGAGAAGTAGGATGAAGAACACCTTGAGAGAAAGTCGAGCTGATTTAGGAAGTCATTGCAGAAGAACTCAACAAGGGAGCTGCAGGAAGTTTGCAGGCATGGCAGTGTACAGTTTTTGAAACTGGACACTTCAGAGCTGTTTAATGGCAATAAAAACGATACTTTCCACAGTGAAGGTCCTTTTTTGCATGCTGTGTGTTCATGTGACTGGAAAAAAGGCTGTGCCAGCTGCTGTGAATGTGTTGCAGCTTGTAGCTCTTGTCACCTTACACAAACTCCTGCTGATGGTCAGAGAGCCTTTGAAAAACATCTTTGACATGGCAACCTTCTAGACAGCACAGAGGATGGGACACTTTTTCTTTTAGAAGAGGACAGGGAGGATGGAAAAGTGACAGCTGTGCTTTTAAAAAGAGGGAAGAACAGTTGCTGCAATCAGATTGAAACCAAAGTCTCTTTCCCTCCACCAACCCCCACTGAAAGATGTGCTTGCATTATGCTGGAGGCAGAAGCTACAGCTTCTCTTACAGCATCTGGAGAGACCCTGCATGAAAGGAGAGAGGCTTTTATTGAACAAAGATACCTGTTGTACAGCTTTTTGTACAAGTCTGTATTCCCAGCACTTGTGTTCAGCTTCATGTAGCTCTTAAAGCTGACTTCAGGTACTACCCCATGACTGTAGTAATAAGTGTCTCTGCAAAACAGAAAGGCCACTATGAAACCCAGCAGTGGTTTCAGTTTTCAAACAAGTGACAACAATGAGCTGTGCCAAGCTGGAGCCTCTGACATGACAACACCAGAAATATTTATTTTTGTTTTCCCCTGAACGCCGAACCCTGGTGGTGCAGCCCAACCAGAGAATCAGATTCTTTAAACATTTGTCAGGTTCCACTTCCCACCAGTCACTAGGTTAAAATAATATTTTAATCTGATATGCATGCACCTCATATAACAGGTCAAGATGAAGAGATGCCTTTTACATTTCCACAGCAGAGCCTCAGACAAATTAAAAATGGCAAGAGGGAAATTGTAACCTTTCTGTGTGTGAGCAAAGGCTGACAGAGGTTGCACTTACACGCTGTAGCCCATGTCTTGGCATGCAGTCTTCCCATAATCATCAGTCCAGTCATCTTGGCAAACAGGATACCAGGATTTGCTGACAGGTGAATAAACTTCCAGGATAAAATTTGGTCCAAAAAGTCTAACTGCCAGAAAAGGAAGAAAGGGAAAAAGAAGAAGAAGAAGAAAAAAAAAGAAACTAAGAACACCACATGCTATTATTACTGCTTTCTCTGCTTGGAAGTAGTTACCCATAATATCCACTTCATGTATGAACTGATGTTAATTTAATGCTCCCTTCTACTCAAATTCTGAATATTCTAAATGTACATTAGACAGAACCATGGCAATGACTTCTTTTCATGTAAGGCAATTTAGAAGAAATACTAGTTTTAAAATGCAAATGTACAAGATCGGATTCATGCTTTCATTTCAGCTTTTATGCTCAAAATTCTCTTTTATATTCTACCACTGAGAAAGATTGCAATAATGAAAATTTTCTGATCTTTTCTCTATGCAACCATATATTTCTTAATATATCATTTACTGTATATAAATAAAATATGATCTATTGAAAAATACTTTGTATTATCTCTTAATACACCAAATTTCTTCAGAGAACAGCTTTGTAGGGCAAGAATGTAATCAGGAGCAATTAGCTCTGACATTCCATGCCCCATTATACATTTGCTTGCACAAGAATTTAATAAAAAGTAGTTCAAGCAAAAGAACAGATTGAAACAGGCTCCTCCAAGAACCCATTATTCAACCAAATGGAGTGGAACAGCTGCCAGCAAATGCTAACCCTGCATGAGAATGTGCTGAATTAAAGTTTACAGAGGGAATTTAAAGCACAGCTGGAGTTTTCCAGCGTGGCACTGGCATAACACAAGATGCCAAACCTCTGGAATGGGCAAATCACTGTTTCCACCTTCTACCTTCAGCTCTGCACTAAAGCTTCCCTTGACATATTTTCAGTTCAAAGCAGTGATTAGGCCAGGCTTTCTTCCACAAATGAGTTATGAAGTAGTTGAAGAACTAAGGAGAGAACGAGGAATGCAAAATACATGGAAAAACACAAGCCTGACTGAAGACCACCAGGTTTATGTTATCACCTGAAGCTTACTGAGAACTCACAGAATCACAGAATTTCCAGGCTGGAAGAGACCTTCAAGATCATCGAGTCCAACCCAGCCCCAAGACCTCAACTAGACCATGGCACCGAGTGCCACATCCAGGCTTTACACAGTCTTTAGAGTCACCACTGAGAAAATGCTGGATTCAGCTCTGCACAAACCCCACCCAAATTAAAAGGTGATATTTAAAAAACTGACTCAAAGTCAAGGCAGCTCAAACCCCTGAGCCAAGCATTTTATTTCAGCTTTTCAATCGGGCTGGAAACAACCCGATCATCTATAGATAACACACATCCTACAGCATTTTAAAGATCGACCTGAGGCTAAAACAGCCTTGTTGCATCTTAGGCAAGCTCTGTGCAAGGCACCCTGCTGCCAGGCTCCTGCAGCTGATGCAGGATGTTCCCCCCAGCCCCTGGATGCTGTCACTCACCACAGCGGGTCTCGTCCTCCCCGTTGGGGCAGTCGCTCACGCCGTCACACCACTGGGAGGGGGACACGCACACCCCTGAGGATCCACACTCGATCAGGGAGCTCACACAGTGTTTCTCCACTGCAGGGAGAGAGAAACACAGCCACGAGGCTCTCACACCAGCCCAGCTCTCAAAGAGTTTCCCTCTTTGATGGAGCAAAATATTGGAAGCGGCTCTTAAACCCAGAGGTGGGAGGGAAGCCCCTTAAACCCTGCCTGCCCCAGCAGGAGATGGATTGCTCTGTCCTTTGAAGCTTGTCAGATCGAGTCTCTGATGCAGATGGTTGGATTTTGGCCACTGGCCTCTCCTGAATAATCAGGCAGCATTAATTTGTCAGAAAGGAGTCAGCTTTGCACTGGCACAGCATTTACACGCAGAAAAGGAGGAGAGAGTGCCTCAATTATGCACTTCTGCTCTCATTTAAAACTGAATTACACTCACCCTGCTTAAATCAAAATGAGTCCAAAAAACACCCCTAAGAACACAAAGGGTTATCCTAATAGTTCTAAATGAGCTCCCCTAAAATCATAGGATAGTTTGGAAGGGGTCTTTAAATATCATTTTAGTCCAACCCCATCTTCCCATCTTCTTAGATCTCTCTTCCTCTTTTCCTGAGCAGAACAGAAAGGAGAGGCTCCTAAAACCAGCAAATTTTTAGTTTCCTGCTTTTTTTACCAAAGCAGCTTTCATTGAAAGGGAAATTGAGACAGCACAAGGCAAACTCCACCTGAGCTGAACAGAACTGGTCCAGCCCTGCTCAGTCACCCCAGCTGGGGATGATTTCCAAGGCAAATATCCAGGGTACAACTCAGAGTGCTGAGACAGGCTGGGCTCATGCAACATTTACTCAAAAGCCCCACAGAAACAAACCACTGGATGCAAATGACTTCTGCTCCAAGAGAGAGCCCATTTTATCCAAACAAAACCATCTTGGCCCTTTACACTCTTGCAGTTAAGGTTTACACACTTACTGCAATCCCCTCCCTTCACCTGAAATTAAGTGAAGCTCAAATTTGGAAAGTAACAGCAGCATTAAAAAGAAAAACAAACAAACAAAAAAAACCAAACTCAAAACAATGAAACAAACAAACAAAACTGAGCCATTAAAAACCAACACTAGTTCATCTCTTAGGAGAAAAGGAACAAAGACTTTTCTGTCCTTAATTCAGCATAAAGCACAAAGTGAGAATGGATATTTCTAACTCAAAAGGCTTAATACATCTTTTCTTTCAAAAAAAAAAAACAACTTACCAAAATACCAGATGAAGAAAGCACCAATTGCACAACAGATGACTATTAATATAGATACTGTTATTATTATGGTTTTCCTTAGACCTGAAAGGAAAGCAAGGAGCAAAAGAGAAATGAATAATTTTTTTTAGTAAATCTTTTTACACAAGTAATTTCCCCCAACCAGCACTATTTATTTGACATTTAAACCAGTCAGTTTTAGCCAAGCTTTTCTCCATTCCACCATCCTTCCTCCCAAAGCACCCAGATGCACCAGCACCCCAGCCAACTTCTTCATCTGCAAGGAAGCGTTTCCTTCAACGCTCAGCTCGGAAGGGAAGGTCCCTTCCCTTTGTTATCTTACTTTGACAGATCCCAGGACCAAAACTGGGAGAAATGCCCCCAAAACTCACTGGCTGCACAGGTTCTCCTGGGTGGGGGTGCCACTGGCCTGGTGGATTGGTGGGTGGCCACCCTTGGGACGTAGCTTGGCACGGAGGGAGCGCCGTTGGAGTAGAGCTGTGGGTAGGGGGTAGCACCTGCTGCCTGCCTGGCAGCGTAGATGAGCTCGGGCTGGAAGCCCCTGTTCTCATAGTATGGCGGTGGTGGACCCTGAGGGGAGGAGTGGGAGGAAGGAAAAAACAGGAGAAAGTGAGGAGCAGGAGGAGCGAGGCTGCCAGCAGGGCAGAATTTCAGAGCGCTGCTCCGTGAAACGCCCCGCGCACGTAGAACGCTTACACAGACAGAGATTCATAGAGCGTGCTAAAGCCTCCCCTTTTGAATGATAAAAACGACACAGACCGCCCTTTGAATGATCAAAACAACACAGAGAGAGGCTGGAAAACCTCTGGCAAGATCACTTTCCTGACCCATTGCAACCCAGGCTAAGAAGGATGCTTGAGCCCAGCCCTCCCAAGCTGTTTGCACAAACCCTCACCCTGGGGTGTCTGACAGGGCAGGAATAATCGGCGAGGATGGCTGTGGGCAGCAGCATCACAGAAAGAAATGCTGACAAGTAACAGCCTTTGTGCAGGTCCAGGATAAATGCTTACTGCCCCATTTCATGCTGTGACAGCACCAGGTACACCCAAACTATTTCTGACACACACTGGCCTGCAACAGGTGATGGAATATTTATCCTGGAAGAGCTTTAAGAGCTAGTTAGAATCCATTCTAACCTATCCCACCAAAACAAGCTTAAAGAAATCAAAAGCATGTGCTCAAAAGCATAAATCTCCCCTGAAAGTATCTGAGCACTTGAGATGTTGGTTAATTCTAGACCCTTACACCTGCCTCGCAGCATCTTTTCTTCTTTTTGCCAAAAAGGAAACACAACAAATAATCCATGTTTTAAAAGACTTGTTAATCAGGACATCACTCAATGAGCTGTTACATGTAAAGAAATAAAACCACATTGAAAGATAAAAGAATCAGAGAGGATTATTGTGAACATTTTGTTTACTTACTAGAGTGGAGGTCATTTTTCCTTTGTCAACAGTACAGAAACAATTCAAGTGTCGGGGAGTCAAGTGTGAACCTATACAAAGAAACCAAAAAAGAAAACAATCTCCACTGGAGGCTTTGTCCAGCTTTCCCTTTGGAAAAAGGCCAGATTTGCAGAGAGGGGAAATAAATTTAAAAAAAACAAAAACAAACAAACAAACAAACACACACAAAAAAAACCCCAAAACAACAAAAAAAAGAAAAAAATAAAATATATCTTTTTAAATAAACCACAACACCACAAACCAAGCGGAAGTATTTGAAGAGAGGGTACAAATCAAGGTGCAGCATGAAATCAGATCTCAGCAGGCTCTCAATGCAAGCCTGAGGATTATACAGTGGCAACTATTCATTAGCACGAGGGCAGCACAAACTGAGAAGGTCAAGTCAGTTCTCACTCTCGCTGGCAGAACGAGAGTCAAAGAATATCCTGGCACACACCCACACGGTGTCAGTGCCATGTTCAGGTCCTCCTGCCTCTCTCAGCTCTTACTCATGTCAGATTTATGACACAGAAACCAGCAAAGCACCAGGAAATACAAATTCAACCCATTCATGATAGCAGCACAACTCGCAGCCCCCCACAGGCTGCATTTTTTTTCCACTCTTAAGTGGTCCAAAGTGTTGTTTTCTTGGCTGTGTGTTGTAGTCACCACACCAAAAACAGGGAGAGAAGCATGGCAGGGGGACTGTGCCACAAGAAGATGAAAGTTTTGCAAACAGGATAAAAAAGAGAGGTTCTGCATCCAATGTTTCAGCATCCAGTAGTTTATTTTAAAGTTAAACGTTAACATTGAGCAAAAACACTGATTGCTACAGACACAAGAAGTACAAAAAAATATTTGCTGGTGCAGATCTAAATTGGTCAGTTATACACCTCCACAAGCAACCATTCTAATAAATGCTGCTGTCTATGAGTCCTCTCGTGTTGCTCCACAAGAAAAAAAAGCCAAGAAAGTGCCTCAGTCCTGCACTGAGAAATACCTTTCCCCACCTTTCAGAGCAAACCCCTGCACATTGCAGCTGCGTAAAGACACAACATAACACAGCCCAAAGGAACAGGTTATTTGTTAGAACCTCTATCAAGTTATCATGTGGCCCAAAACTGAACTGCAAATGGCATGCTCGAGGTGCCCAGCAGCTGTTGAAATCTGCTTCAGTGACAATTCTTTGTGACACTTCAGGAAGGGCTGAGGTTGGTGTTTGCTCATCAGTGCCAGCAACCAGGTGTAAATAAGGCACCACTGAACCTATTGGTGTGGCAGACAGGTGAGAAATGAGTCTCACTCCTACTTACTGAAAGTCCATCAGACTGGTGACCAAGGCTCCAGGACTTCTGCTTGGCTTTTATGTCCCATCCATCCTTGCCCAGCTCTTCACAGCAGTCGGGAAGTGCAGCTCTGCCCAGACTTGGGGACAGATAAATCACAGGAGAATATTTCTGTTCCTTGTTCTCTGAAAAGGAGAGAGGAAAAAAGGGTTAGGAAGTTTAGTGACACCAGAGGGAAGTGGTGGTTCTGAGGTAAGCCAACAGGGACTATGACCAAAAAGACCCTATTTTTTTTATATATATATTATCATTTGAAAGGCTTTGCAAATTAACAGGAAGAGTGCTCCTCACTCTTTTTTGGGAGTTTCTGTGAGTGGTTTGGTTTTGTATTTTTTTTCTTCAAATGAACTGAGGAAAAAATCTCTCTCTTGTTTAGCTGGTTTTCCACCATCACTCCCAATTTAGTTCTTGTTAATCTATTTGCTATCCAGATTCTGATTAATAACAGCTCCCCTGTCATAAAATACAGGAACTCATAGGTAAATACACTTACACATTTTCCAGTCTTTTAAAACTATATGAAACCAAAGCCATTGAACTCTCATTGGTTCTGCAAATGTTTAAGGTAAAAATCAATCTGTAGCATCCAATGGTGATATAATTTGGTTTTCCTGAGCACACATCACTCCCATACTTCAAGTTGTTTCACAAACACATCAAGGGAACTGCAACAACTCCTCAGATAAGGAAGGTGGGTCATGGAGAACCAAACTGACCTGTCAAACACTCCCCATCCCAACAACCAGAGAGCCAGAAGGGACTGGTCTGCCTTATCTCAGTCCAATACTTTGGCCTCTAACTCACCTCACACATCAGACAAATTTAAATAGAGCATTTAAAAGTGTCATAAACCCACAGTGATGATGCAGAAGGGTTCAGTGGGAGTGTACAACTGTCCTTCCCTCATTCCACCTGATGTCTGCTGAGCTATTACAGCGCTTCACTGGGTGCATCTGGATAAAACAAACTTCAGGAATCCTTGAGAGGGAGCTGGAGATCCCAGGCAAGGGAACTGGGATGGAGCTCCCCACCAGAGCAGGCTTCAAGGTATCACAGGGTACCAGAGGCTTGAGGCTTGGCTTGCTGACACCTTCCAGCTCTGGGAAAAGTGCACCCAAGTAATGAAAGGGACCCATCAGTCCTATACAGTCAAGCCCTTAAATTTCAAAACTTCCAGTATGGATGGAGCAGAACCAGCCTTTAGACCTCCAGCAGCACAGAAGGTCCAAAACTGAGTGTGTCTTTCTTTTTTTTTTTTTTTTCCATTTTCCATTGTACTGAAATCACTTCAATAACTCAAAGTACAAGAATAAAGCCACTGTTTCTAATGACAGGAGAGGCAAAGAGTAAAAAGTCACCACTGACACAGTTCACTGATGAATAAAGCAAAATGTGTTGCCTCACTACTTGAAGTATCTGAGCTTCTTATATAAGCCTCAGGAGTGTTAATGTTATGTCATGGGTCATTGAAATTAAAGAAATTCATTGCTATTTCCAGTAAATTTGTCAAAAATGAAAGCAAAAAAAGGAAATGCAGCCAAACAACAATATGGAAAATAAAAATATTAGATTAATTCAAAACAAATTCAACCCAATAGCTTTTTGGGGTTTTTTATTAGTTTTTCCACAGATTTCTGCAATTCAAATCTTTAAGTAAAAGTTGCAGCAGAGCTGGTCTGCTCTTCATTTGACAATGTCTAATTTAATCAAAAATTGACTTTGCAGGCTCTCAGCCCTCCAGAGGTTTGTCCTCCTCCCTACCACAGGGACAGTCCCTCTGTGCCCTGGACAGGAAACACCAAGCACTGAATTGTGCTGCTCAACTGTGCATGGTCCTCACCACCACCTGCTCCTAAACTCCTCATTGAATTTTGGTGATTTGGGGCAAATTTTTTAACCTTAGAGTTAAAAAGACCTCAGAGATGTTTTATGTTTGAAGCAGGGTGCCTGCTCATAAGATTTCCCTGTTAAGTCTCCTTACCAAAATTGAGGGAAATAGCCCCATAGATTGTTCCTTGGCATCATGGCCACAAGAAAAATATCCCTCAGGATCTGTTCAGTTCTACAAGAGCACCTGCACACTTAATTTCTTTGGAAATTCATATATTTTTTTTCCTTTGAAAGTCATTTGGAGGTTATGTACTCCTGTACTGATAGTGTCTCATTTCTCTCTCAAGACATAACCTAATAACTTATAACTCAAAACTGTATTTCTTTTGAGTTTAGAATATCCTGGAGCTCAGTTTGGATTTGCCCAAACTTCTTGCACTATGGCTGTGGATAAGGAGAGAGGTTTTTAAAAATTTGCCTCGCTACAGCAGCATCAACTCATGGCCCCCTCACACCTCCTGTGTCCTTTGCAGGCCAGGAGCCAACATCCCAAAAAGGCAACAGACAGAAAGAAAGGCAAAGAAACCCTAAAGGTCTGAGCAGGATTTTGTAATGACACCACACCTGCTGCCTTTTACCCTGGCTCTCCATGCAAGAAATAACAGGGCTTCCTCAGCACACACCATGTCCTAATTGTTAATTGGTTTCCACAAGCTTTCACACAGAGATCCCTATAGGCTGTTTCCATGCCCGAGTCAATAGGATGGAATAACTACCTCCAGATATCCTAAATCAACACTCTGAATTCATCTGGCCAAAGAAATCAGAGCTCTGCTGGCAACAGCTTGCTTCCTGCATTTACATATTGCCCCAATGCGTGTTCTGTGCTATTTCCTGAAACAAAAACGACATCAGCTGTTTGCTCAGCTCTGTGATGGTTATCAACAATTGGAAAAGAAGAATAAGAACAAAACATAACAACAAAAAAAAAAAAAAAACAACAAACAAACTAGCTCTTCACAGTCAGACCCTCACTAAAGCAACCACAGGTAAATGAGAAAGATCTAAGAGGACAGAGCAGAGGTCAAAAACCAAATGAAGTCAAGCTCATCTTCTAAAGGGAGGAAGCATAAAAGCATCCAGGCATTCTATATGATCTTAACACACTGATTCACATCCAAAAAATTCCCTTTATCAAACAAATGAGCAAATCAACAGAACTCATAGAGATAGCAAAGGAGTAATTCCAGTGCAAAGCTCAGCTCTAAGGAAGGGCAAGTCAACATTTTATGGCACTGATGATGCTAGAAAGGAAGTATGCTTTCATTTGGTTTTTTTCATTTCCAACAGTTTTATGACCACCTAGAAGTTTCAGCAACGTGAACACAATATAACCATGATGTGATGGTGTGGAGGAAAGGTTAGTGAGGCAATAAAATGGAAAAAAAAAAAAAAAAAAAAAAAAAAAAAAGGAAAAA
>VWYP01034191.1:166052-189644 GCA_013400435.1 Pycnonotus jocosus | reverse complement strand
AAACATCACTTGTAAATGACATCAGCAAATGCTCTTTGAGGTCCTCACAGCTTTCTTGGTTATCCTGTGAGGGCAGATTCTTCCACAGGCAGCAGAGAGATCTGCCGTTGTGATCTGGAGTCCCAACATCTTCATTTGAAACACAAACACTTAAAACTACCAATTTAGATCAATGGGAGCCAACACTCCAAGGAACGCTCATTAGAAAGCAAAAGCAACATGGATAAAAATTAACACTATGGATGCAAATACTGGAACATGACTTCCCTTCGACAAAATGGTATAAAGACAGATCAGAGATAGGAAAGAATGAAGACAAACTGGTCCAGTCCCAGCTCAAAAGTCTAAGGCTTCTTTTGCAGCAATCTGCAAGGAGTCGAGTAAAGGCTTCAACGAAAGAGAAGAAACTGCACGATTCTATTAAGAAATAGTGGTGTTTACCAAAGGAAACAGAACCCCCTCCACATCTGTTGCCTAGGAAATTGCTGTCTGCCTCACAATTTTTTTTCCAGGCAGGTATCCATGAAACCTGACTTCAGAAAATAAGCCTTAGTCACTTGGACAAGACATGAATTAGCAAGATACCAACATGTTCACAGGAGTTATTGCAAACAACAAAATAAAAGTGCTCTCTCTCTTGTAAAAGCCGTCAAATACGTAAAGCAACTTTAGATCTCTTAGCTTTATATTATAGTAAAACCAACGTAAATTCTCCCACCAATAGTTTAAATTGCTGCTTCTAGCTCTCCCACCATGCTTTTGTCTGAAAAGTGATACCTCTACTATGAAAAAAAAAATATATTACCATCAAAGTATGCAATATAATAATTCACTGGAAAAGATACTAATTTTTCTGTAAAACAACAATGCCTTAGCAGCCATACTGAACCTGTTGTCACCTGACCTGGATTATGTTTGCTGCAAACATAACCAAGTGCTAACTACAGATATAAACAATAAACTACACAACAATAAAAAGGCAAGTTGTCTCCTTAGCTTTGACAATTTGGTCTCTTGAGATTATATTAGTTCAATAATTATGACTTAGAAATTACTCTAAAAGGTGGATCAAGGAAAAAAAACCTCTGCTTGTAATGATATCCAGCCCACAGAAATATAACCCAGGGACTGGAAACACAGGCTGAGAACAAAAGCACTTAATTTTTTAAACAGAGCACAGACAATTCATTGAGTAACTTTTCAAGAAAGAGTGTGAACATCATAATTTTTCCAGCAGTCTGGAAACACTGCACAAAATCTCCCCTTTTTCACCATCAAAAGGGAAAGTCTTCCCTAAAACTCTGCAAGTCAAAACACTTCTATAGCCAATGAGAGAAGTCCAGATATGAAGATTATGAAAGAATTATACTAAAAAAACCTCTGTAGAAACTGAAATAGTGACTTGTAAAGCAATGTGCCTTTCCTTAGTGTCACATGCCAAACAGTCTGCAAAACGCAAAATATGGGAAGTTGAGAACAACTGAAGCAAGGAATCAACTCTGAGAAACTTCTCTGATTGCGCAATCTCTTGTCAGAGCTCTCGCTACATTTCTGCAATAAACATTCCAGCACAAGCAATCACACGTCAAGCAGATATTTGAAATATGCAACTAAACAAGAACTTAACACTATTTAAGAATTTGTGCATCATCAGATAGTTTTGTATTGCAAACCCTGGAGAAGCCCATAGACTTTTTCGTGCATTGATTGGAACAAAACAAGGACTTTCAATTACAAAGACTGCAAAGTCTGTATGCATAAACCAATGTTTTTCTATATTTGTCCTTTTTTCCATGATGGACATGCTCACAAAAATGACTTTCAAGTAATGTTATTTTTTAAAAAGGTTATAAAAATTCCATGAGAATTATTTTAGATATAGACAAGTTATTTCTACTCCCAACCACTAAGATTCATCAGAATTAACAGGGTTTTGTAAATAACAGGAACAAAACAGCAAGTTTTTCACATTTCTGGGAGATTTTCCACTGCTAACACAGAACAAAACAGTTCTGCTAACAGATTGTTTCCAGAGTCTAGAACCCAAACAATTAAAGTCACAAATTTATAAATATAAAAAACATGTTTTTACCCATTACCTTTAAGCAATTTTTTTATAAAGTATGAAGAGATAAGTTCTCTTTCAAAACCCACCTGCAGAAAAAATGCTAACATATAGAGGCAATGCCACTATTAACACCATTTTAATTAATACTGGATGTTTAAGCATATGTTCAAGTCACTAATAATGACTACTTTCAGGTCAAAAAATACTCCCCCAACAGATGCTTTCAGAGAAGTTGCAGATGTCTCATTCCGAAAAGTCTTCAAGGCAAAGTTGGACAGGGCTTTGAGCAACCTGGTCCAGTGGAAAGTGTCTGTCCATAGCAGGGGGGTTGGAACTAGATGATCTTTAAGGTCCCCTCCAACCCAAATCACTTTACAGTTCTCTGATTTAAACCAAATCTCCTCTATGTACTGTTCTTACCCTTTTTGACACTGTAGTAGAATCATGACAAAAATCCTGAAAGCTTCGGATTGCATGTGAAAAAAGAAAGGTATAACTATAAAATCAAAAACCTACAAGAAAGCATGGTTCCACATTCCAGTACTGAAATGACAGAACAGAACCAAAGCTGGCCATGAAAACTTAAGGGTGGCTTTCTACAAGCTGCAAGTCTCTCTCATTATAATCAGTAAGGATTTTACCATGTGTAATACTGCAACAATATAAGCCAGTTTATCTGGGATTTTCAGGTACAGTATTTCAAGACTGGAGGAGGAGAGGAAGTATTAGAAATCCATGAGAGGATCCAACATTTTTAATTTCAGCAAGTCCAAGGATGTTGTGATTTATTGTGCTTAAAAGCTTGGTAGGGACATGCAAGTTTTTCTTTGCTCCTTTTCAAGCTTTGAGACCAAAGCTTGAGGAAAGCTAAAGCCACTGACTCCATACACCAAGAAAGAAGATTTCCCCCAATATTTCCATTGCTCAAGCATGAAACATGCATTTCTAATACACTTGCTCAAACAGGAGACACAGAGAGCAGAACGTCTTAAAACAGTGGTATTCAACTTCTATGACACTGGGTATTTTTACCAAGATCATATACTGCGATCATAGGGATGAAAAATAGTAAAATGCTAAGAAATAATTGTAAAAGCAACTCTTCTACCAACTTCTCCAGCTACATCAAAAGAGTAAGTCAACTCCTTCCTGAACCCATTCTTCCTACACAGCACTCCAGAACCTGAGAAAACCCTTCCCCCCACCCAAAGAGGATACAGTAGACTGATACATGTACTCCAAAGCCATGATTTTCTTTTGGCTTTAGAACATGGGAGAAAACAAATCTTAACCCAAGAGGAAAGAGAGCCAGGGTTGCCTGGACCATTGCCACAACCATGGAATCTTGACAAAGCCTCTCTTGCCTGTCCTTACAAGGGAGCAAGACTGAGCTTGGGCTGATTAACTTAATCTCTACAGGAGATGAGGGCAGGCAATATTTTTGTCACACCATAAAAGCCTGCCATGAGACAAATCAGAGCACACTAACATGACATTTTCTGTTCCTCCATCCCACAGACCATTCTGAGTAGCTGTCATTTAGTTTCTCATTAAGCAGAGAACAAAACTGACAAAAATGTGTTTCCTACAAAATAAACCAAAAGGGAATAAAAGGCTACTTTTTACTTCCATCCAACTTCTGTATGATTTTTATCCTAGCATTTACTTTATGAAAACATTTTTCCAGTATCTAATTTTTTTAAGTCATTAAAAAGCACTGCATTCTTGGAAATCTACATGAACTAAGAGACTAGAGATACATTGTATGCGTGTGTGAAAATATTAAAAAAACAAGTAATTCAAAAGCCATGTCAAATGAGGTCAGGCAGTATCTGCTACTTCCCATTCATATAAATCCTGTGTTTGTAAAACACTAAGGAAAAGCAGGTTTCCAATTCCTAAATACTACAAAATATCAACATGAGATATTCTGGTAAGAGCAGCAATATCAGTTCAAGAATTTAGAGTTACACTTTTGTCAGACATCCTGCACTTCACTTTCCAGAAGTCTGCTGGACCAGAGAGCCAGTTTCTGAAGAACTACATAAAACATGGAAACAGTAATTTTGGAAATAGATGTCTGTTACCAATCATGGCCATTTTATAAATGAACATATCTAGCCTCAGAGACTTCAAAACAAAATGAAAAAGGTAGTTATATGTTTTATGATACTCAAACAAAATGCACTGGCACATAGCTAAACTTTCATTAAATTTAACTGAACTGAACTACTAAATTGGACTACAGATTAACAATTTGACTTAGAAAAGGAAAAACCCAAGCACCTGACATTAGGAAAGGTCTAACACTGGGATGCATGTGCACACATCCTCTATACAGAAATTTACACATCTCAAACAACCAAACATTTTAAATAATTTTTTTTAAAAAGTGACCTACCACATCTATTCACATTTTACAAACTGCTTGGCAAGGGAAATAAGAAGCATCAAAAACTTCAAGAGAGACACAAAGTCTCTTGCACTTGCAAAATAACATGCAGTTCATGATGCAAAGCTCTATATGCTTAAGGCAGTCTTCAGAGAAGACAAGCAATGCAGCATTTCATTTAATTCTGTCATGTAAAGAACATTCAAAATCCCCCTTACTTGCCTCAGTCAAGACAACACATTATGTAACTTGCAGCAAACAGAAAAGAACTGAATTTCCTCTTTTCTGAACGGCTGTAGATCAACTCAGATCATGTCACATTCTTGTGTTTAGAGCTCTCTTTCCTTCCTTCCAATACAGAATTAAAGGACAAGGATGAGAACTGGTCAGTTCTTACAACTTTGTCCCTTTACCTACTGAACTATGACATGACAGATTTCCAATGTATTTAACCTTACCTCATTGAAAAACCTCTTAATCTGCTAATTCTCTGAAGACAAGATGACACAGTCCAGTTCAACAGATTCAGTTTAAAGCCAACTTTTACAAATAAGAACATAGATAGAGATAATACCTCTTTTCATACATGTTGCTGTAAAGAATTTAGAAAACAGCAGAAAATCAGTCTATAAATAGATAAGCTATTCCTTCTGAAAACCAATATAAAAGTCCATGGCTGTCCAGAAGACAAGAGCAAGAAAATTCAGGGAAAAAAGCTGAGTAGAATAGTTCTAAATTCTCACATACTATTTCTCCATAGAAGCCAATCTTAACAGCACAAAATCTTCTGAATATCCTACAGCCTGACTTGCTCTGTTTCCAAAGGCTGTTCAATGCCATGAGCATGCCAAAAACATATTTTGAATTTCATTACTAAGTTTTTTTTTTTAATTTTAATTGCCAGCAGTATGATCTTGAAAATTACAAAACCAAATTAGGATAATATAGCTTCTTACATTCCTTATCAATCCTCAATATGTCACGTTCTGTAAAAAGGGAGAAGCACATCTCTGAGTGTCTTAAAAGGCCGACGTGGCTTAGATCTTCTGTCAAGAGTCAACACACTGAATTATTCTGAACTAGCAGAAACATAACAAGAACCTGATGATAAGGGGATGACTAAAAGAAACTCTGATTTAACCTCTTTTCCTTGCAACACCACAGTGACAGTGACTGAATTTGCCTGTTTGGCACCACAGATGCTGGAGCATCCCATTTCTTCAGAAGCACATGGAGAATGCCAACGGCCTCACATAACTGCAACTGGGAAAGACCACAAGCATTGGCTGGAATTTGATTTGCTCTTTCCATTGAGTTCTTTTGATGCATTCTTATTTTGTCTAATACACCTTCTGCTATGGATCATGGTAGTTGTCCTCCTGCCTCACAACCCAAAACATAAGGAGGAAAATTCTAAAAGGCCTGTGGCTAAATACTACAGCTACTGAATGTAGCATGAGGGCAGTAGCTGCATTTGATGCTGGCTTACAAAACAGAGACAAGAAAGATTGTTGTTGTTGCAGAAAGATTGTGGCCTTACTCTTGATGGACTGGCCTGAGAATTGTTGCTACAGAACCCTCTAATACCACTCTCATTGTACAAGTGGAATTCTAAAACGAATCCCTGGCACTTCTGAGTTTTATTACAGAAAAATAATCTGCTGAGAAATAAAATACACTTGAAATTAGAGCATAATTAAGACTTTTTTTTTTAAGAATTCTTTGTGCTCCATCAGAAATACAGATTCAACCAACTACTTCAGTTGTCTTTTTAAAGTGTACCTGAAGCCTTGATTTTATGCCCAAATAAACTACATATCTTCATCCAGTAAAAGTTAAATGTTGTTTGGCTCTATCGGACTGTATATGGTAACAACTTTTCAAATCCAAATTACCTGTATTACTTCCATATTCACAAAGAAGAATTACATCCTATTTACTGAAAGCCTCATTCTATGCTAATTCTTAATTTGGAGACATATACTAATCAAACAACATCTCACCTGAACCCATCGTAAGACAAAACTCCTACTAGCTCCTCATCATTTTGCAAGTTTCTCTTAGCTTAGCAGAGGTATCTTTCCCATCTAAACAGATAATTTGAACTTGCTGGTTTAAATTCTCAGAATATCCTTCCCTCCTTACAGAGTTCATCTTAACTTCTGGAGTATTAAATGTCACAGAGACAAAAACTAACTCTGTGGGAGCTGCTTTTCCTGTTGCTTTCTCTTTTAAATTCAGATAATATTGCCATTTAGAGTGAAAAATATTTAAGAAAATAATAGTGGTTTATATTTTTGTCCAATTAGAAACTAGATTTGTTATGCATGCATTCTGTGGTTGAGTTTCTTCTGTGTCTTCAGGCCACTACCTTTAAAGGTTTTTCTCTAAGTCTAACTCCCATGAGACCAGATCTGCTGTTAAAAGAGAAATTAACATTTTGGTGCTCAGCACAGATATCATACGCTGTATGGTGTCACCTCAGCAAATGGTAGAAAATAGCTGAGAAATAGAAACAGAAAAGCTGAGAAAACAATTTGTACATATAGCACACACCATTACTTTGTGCTTAACTAGCACTGCTACAAACATGCTGTTGCACATTTAAAAGCGTCACTGAGACTCTGAAACAAAGCTAGGAAAAGGCAAAGGGAAAACCAACCAGTGAAATAAGGTAGAGGTATTTTCTCCAAAGACAAGGATCACAGAACCACAGAACAGTCTAGATTTGGTGGTACCACAAAAGTTGCCCTGCTCCAACTGTTCATGCAAAAGGGAGCCCTGATGAGATTGCCCAGCACCCTGCTGAGTCTTGAAAACCACCACCAATGGAGACTCTACCACATCCCTGAGGACATTGCTCCAATGACTGACTACTGTCACAGTAAAAAATTTCTTTCATATATAAACCTCTCCCAATGCAACATGTACATGTTGGCCCTTGTTTTCTCCTCCTGAAAAGACAGCTTTCGTCTCCTTTGTAGCTGTCCTTTCAGTACTAGAACACTGTGATGAGGTCCTCCAAGACTCCTCTGGGGAAACACCTTCACTCTTCCCTCACAAACCAAGCTCTCCAGCCCTTTGATCACCTTTGTGACTCTCCTTTAGAACTCTCCTTGCATTGCAGGAACAAGAACTGGACATCCCCCTATAGATGTGGGCTTACCAGCACTGAGTGGAATGATCACATCACCAGCCCTGCTACTGACCCCTCTGTAGATGCAGCCCAGGATCCAGTCTGCCTTTGTTGCTGCAGCCACGCTCTGACTCCTGTCCACCTTGTTGCCCAACAGACCCCCAGGTCAGCAAGGCTGCTCCCAACCCCACAGATCCCAGCCTCTACTGGACTCTTTGGTTGTGTCATGCCAGATGTAAGACACTGCACTTGACTTTGTTAAACTTCATTCTGTTCTTGCTTGCCCACTCTTCCAGCCTGTCCCAGTCTCTCTGTAAGATGTCTCTTCTTTCCAAAGGGTCCTCAATACTCAGTTCAGCGTCATCAGCAAATTTCCTGAGTGTACTTTCAATGACATCATCCAGGTCATAGAGGCATTAGGCACAGCATCCACCCCTAAAGACCTCATTTGTGACACACTGCAAGCCTGAGTAAACCACTACAAGTTTTCATATATTTTTAAAATAGTGCATATTTGATGTCTCACCAAAATTAATTTAACTCTATATTAGCAAACTTTAGGTAGATTATTCCTTGTGCAATTTTGGTGTCACCATTCAGTATATAGAAATATTCTCATCACAGTTTCCTTCTAACAAAATCTAGAGTAGAAAATTATAATTGTACAGTATTGAAAACAAAAACTTCTATCATTTTTTCTGAAGCTTAGAGTACTTCAACTGAATTTGCAGATTTTTTTATTTTAAAGGAAAAGGAATGTCATGGCTTCCCATTTTTCATTACATATAGTGTGTATACATGTATATAAAAGTTTGAAGATACTGAGCATAGATTTCTTTTTATCCAATTCATTTACTTAACAATCTTGAGTGATTAATGAAGCTTTCCACAGAAAGGCTTTCTTGGAAATCTGTTAAGCATGCCTTCAGATTTAAAAAGCAAACAATAGTTGCATATGGATTCATTAAGGTACAAAACCACTACCTACTCAGTATGTAAGGCTAACAAGGAGAATTATTTCAGAAAACTAATAAACTTTATTTATTACAACCCTTCAACTGCTTAGGTAAATGGAACATTTTGGAGATCTTCCTCCTTTCCTCCAGTGATTACACCACTGGAAACTATGGCAAACAGGAACAGTCTCCTGTTATACCACTGACCATTATCAGCTGAGCATTGGACACTGCAGTTACAGTGCAACCTAAAATACATACATCTTCATTTCAGCATCTTCATATACATGCACAACACAGTTTAAACAGCCTGTACTGACATTTTTCCACTGACAGCATCAAATTTCATTAAGCTCCTCATTGTATATAATTTTCCCCCAAAAAATACGGTAATTCTCTACCACACATTCAATGCAAAGAGAGTGATGAACATTATGAACACACTACTAAAAAAGCTAATGTATTGTAAAAATGTACTTATTATATTGAAGCACAGTAATATTTAGGTTCCTGTGCTAATATGCACTAGCATGCAGAGAAACTAATTTTCTTTACTTAAAAACAGTATTTTGCAGTCATAAGCCCATGTCCATGTAAATCAGTTTTCTGTACTTATGTGTGGGAACATCTGGAACTTAAGAAAAATGCAGCTCTAATTCAAAAGGATAACCCTCTCAATGATTTTTGAATGGTTTTGGGAATCTAGAGAGGTTCAGACTACTGGAAGCTGGTAAACATCGTCCCAGTTTAAGAAGGGTAAGAAGGATGATAAACCTGGAAACTACAGGCTT
Source organism: Pycnonotus jocosus (assembly GCA_013400435.1). NCBI lineage: Eukaryota > Metazoa > Chordata > Aves > Passeriformes > Pycnonotidae > Pycnonotus > Pycnonotus jocosus. The sequence continues at coordinate 180,301 of VWYP01034191.1, read as the reverse complement.
GTCAATGTCACTTCAATGACTATTATAGAAAAGCTTATTTGGGGAGGTATTAAAAAAACCACCTGAAGGACAACACAGTCATCATTCACAATTCCCTTTCCTGAAGGGAAAGTCCTGCTCAACAAACTTAGTTCCCTCTTATGACAAAGTAACCCATCTAGGTATCAAGTGAAGCCAGCCGATCTAATCTTTTGGGATTTCAGTAAAGCTTCTGGAGCAAATGTCTAGCATTCAGCTGGATAAACACACCACAGGACAGGTGAGCAACCAGCTCATGGGTCAGGCGCAAAGGCTTGTAGCAAACGGGGTGACATCAGACTGCAAGATGCCACTAGCAGGGTTCTGCAGGGCTCCATCCCTCCACACGGCCTTGTGCTCATCAACATCTTCATAAATTACCTGGATGCAGGACTGGAAGGAATACTAAGTAAGTCTGCCAGTGATACTAAATTGGGAGGAGATGTTGACTCCCTCAAAGGCAGGGAGCCCCTGCAGAGAGACATCAACAAATCTGAGGGATGGGCAACCACCAACCATACGAAGTTTTACCAAAGACAAGTGCTGGATTCTGCACCTGGGATGGGCAATCCTGGGTGTACATACAGATTGGAATGAGAGGCTGGAGAGCAGTGCCGTGGGAAGGGACCTGGGGGTCCTGGTCAATGGCAAATTGAATCTGAGTTAGCAGTGCCCTGGCAGCCAGGAGGGGCAGCTGTGTCCTGAGGGCATCATGCAGGGCATCACCAGACAGGCAGGGGAGGGAATTGTCCTGCCGTGCTCTGAGCTGGGGCAGCCTCACCTCGAGTGCTGGGGGCAGTTTTGAGTGCCACAAAATTAGAAAGATACAAAGCTTTTAGAGAGTGTCCAATGGAGGGCCACAAAGGTGGTTCAGGGCTTTATGAGGAGCAGCTGAGATTACTTGGCTTGTTCAGCCTGGAGGAGACCTCACTGCAGCCTACAACATCCTCGTGAGGGGGAGTGGAGGGGCAGACACCGACCTCTTCTCTCTGTGATCACTGACAGGACCCAAGAGAATGGCATGAAGCTGTGTCAGGGAAAGTTTAAGCTAAATATCAGGAAAAAGTTCTTCACCCAGAGGGTGGTTAGGCACTGGAACAGGCTCCCCAGGGAACTGGCCACACCACCAACCCTCACAGAGTTCAAGAAGCATTCCGACAACACCCTAAGGCACATGATGTGATCCTTGGGGTTTGTAAAATGTCCAGGGTCAGGATGATCCTTGTGGGTCCATTCCAACTGTATTTCCATGATTCTATGAAAACAATTATAAATTTGAAAGTAATGTATTAAAATTTGTAACATACCTATGAAGATGCAATGTTAAACCCACTCACACCTGCCTTCTGACTTTAAGTCTTGCTGTAGAGGTTTTGTTGGCCATTCATGTTTGACACGTGTCCTTGCAGCTTGATGTCTGCTTTTCAAATACCTAATGGTACTACTAGCGAAATTTCTCTACCCCTTGAAAGGAGTACAAAAAGTAATTTGCCTCACATCATCAAACCCACAAATTGTGGGGGTTGGGGGAAGTACTTCCTTATTTTAGATGTAGGAAACAGAAATACAAAACAAGTCTCACAAAAAGACTGAAGAAATCAGGAAACCCTAACAAGGCACATTAGGCCAAACAAACAATTCCAACACCAAAAGCATCTTTAATTATCATCTTACTAATTTCTCTACCTGTTTTCCAAATCTCATTTTTGTATCTTTCAGACAGACAAGACTTCCTTCTCCACAAAGGGCAGGTTTTTTTGCTCTTGTACCCTACTCCTGCCACACCATAAACGTAACCTGTTGTGTTCTGCAGTTAAAAATACTCAAAAGTAAAGAAGGATGTATCACAGTTTCAAGGATACTGCACTGAAACTTCCTATTTGTTGATATTTTATTTACTAAGGCAAGAGGATAACATGGCACACCAATTCACATTTCACCTCCTGTCTTTTCAAGCGATATTTGACTGGTACTCAAACAAGAGGCAGTAATGAAATTGAATGATTGACTTTCCACAACCTCAACATCAAAAGGATAAATTTATAAAAAATAACTGTCAAGAATTAAGTAATTTATGGTAGGTAAACACCCATTTCATGAGTTTAAGAATTAACTCCAGATTATAAATTGACAAGTTTGGCATTACTGACAAAATCATTTTTGTCAACTGCCCCATTAGTTGCTTCTCCTTTTCATACCAGAACATGATCACCGGTTTTACTTCTACTGCAAAAGTGAAACAGAAATTATCTGAAGAATGAAGAACATAAAATCGTGACAACAGACACCAACCACCCTTCTGGATTTAAAAATTAGGTGATTCTTGTATTTTGCAGAGATGAGGACACAGGTATCTTGCCCAACTTAAGCAGGGTGCTCTTATGGGTAACATTGCTTCCACCTTCTTGTGGATGTAGAAAAGAAGCTTAAGAAATAAATCAGCTCATTTCTGTGAGCCGCATTTCGTTATACCTGAAATACATTTGTTTATCATGATGAAATTCAAAGGAAGCAAGATCTACAGAGAATTATCTAATTTTAAGCATAACCTTTAGCTCTAAGTTGCAAGTTACTTGTTAAAGATTGTGTCTTTTTCCATTGCTATGAAAGAGGTTATGTTGATTCCAACTCCTCTGAAAAAAACCCTTATTTTGTTAAAACATCATATTACTTTTTAAAGTAGTTCTTCAAAAACTCATGACCCTATTTCTTTCTTTTTCCCACTTTTGCTAACCCATTAGCTCAGAAGACTTGTTCTTAAATTACGTGTAAGGGCCGATAAGAGGAATTATCAGTCAGAAGAAAGCTCAGGATTTCAGCTTGTTTCTACAATACACCTTTGCAGAACACTGTTATTTCCTCCCACAAAATATGAGTAACGCAGCATCACTGTAAGGTAAATTTTTTGATGTTGAACCATGCAAGAAAGCAAAAGATGTCCTGCTTTGGTAGAGCTAGTCAGCCTCTCACAAGATAGCCAGACTCAAATAAAAACCTTCAGCTGCCTATTCTGGTTGAATCTTACATTGAAAAATTAGGCTTCTACTTATAGGGCATCAGAAACTTTGAAAGAAACTTCCCAACCTGCAAATAAATGGTTTTGATCAATCTTTTCTTTTATTCCTGACCATAACTATGAGTCTGTCAAACTGCAATGAAACAGGGTATATAAGAACAACAACAAAAAAATCCCTTTTTCTCTCCCCTAGAATCTATGGTTCTCAGACCCTTCTTTCCCATGAACTTACCAAGAACTATGACAGAAACTATTCTTTATATGAGGGTAAAGTTAATCTGACTCCTTTCTTTGCCAGGAGCTCAAAGAGAAGATGACCAAAAAAAAGGGAACAATGCAACCATCCCAAACTATTCCCTGATGCCAGCCAAAATCAACTGTATAGAAGGTGGAAAATCACAGAGCAGTTGTCTACAGTCACTGCAGTCCCAGCCCTAAAGCAGCTCCTGCAGCAGCAGCATCTAACACCCCAATTTTACCTCTAAATGGTATCTGCTTAAATACCAAATCCAAATTACTAATGATAACAGTGTTACAAATACACTGCATTCAGAAGAACAACAGCTTTCTTATCCAAGATGGAAGGTATGTGAGGACAGAAGAGAAACAAAAGGAAAACACTTCAAAGATTCCTCTGACCTTACACTCATCAAGAACTAGAGTAAGAGAGACTTTTAGTCCTTTCCTTACTCTGATCCAACCTGTCACGCAGAATCAATGAACAGCTCTGAGCTTCCAAGTCACGTGATACAAGACCTTCTTTGTGTTACAACTTTATTCTTTAGACAAACAACCCAGAATTCTCCTAAATATAATTTTCCTAACAAGTCTTTATAGCTTGATTTGGAATCACATTGTGACTAGCTCTGATGATTCCTCTGACCACCCGATTTTCAAAGTTAAAACCATCCCCAAACACTTTAAGGTCATGCTACTTCCAAAAACCATATGCACAATACAGTTTGTGGAGTATGAAAAAGGCTAAAAATAGCCATGGTCATTTTAGTAAAAGACAGATGACAAAAGCTCTTCCAGGAAACCTACTCATTCATTCACTACAGAGAAAGCCTAGCTCTTTAATGACATGTCCAATTATAAATTCAGTATATTAAAAAAAAAAAAAAAACCAAACAAAAAAACCCAACCAACCAACCCACTGCTCAAACAAAAAGCAATCCAATAAAATACACAATTACATCAAGAGTTCAGCTTTCACTCACAGGTCTTCATGGGTGTATTTTATTTACGTCATCACCTTTGCTCCACAAATGTTGGCAACAACAGTCCCTCTTTGAAAAGCCATGGTGATTGTTGCCAATACTAGCAGAGCAAAAACTTCAATTCCTATTGAGTCTACCAGTCGGCTGGCACCACTTTTGGCCTTGAATTTCCACAAAAGAGGATATATATAGCATGTAACAGCAGGATTGAATGGTCCCAAGAGCACCAAATATCGTATCATTGTTATGCTGGCAATTGTTTGTTTAATTGCCAGTGAACTTAGTAGTAAATTAATTTGAAGGAGGAGGACAGCTACCCACAGAAGATGCATTAGAGCAACAAACAAACCATCACCTGAAGCAGTAGAACCACCTTCCCTCTTTGAAAGGGGAGAATAAATTCTCTCAGCTCAATACTGACAGGATTCTTTGCATGCCTACAATCAAAGCTAATTTCTAAGAAGAGATTAGTATAAAAACACATTTGTATAATCAGATTTCATAACAAAGAAGGGAATTCTACAATTCCACCTCTAACACTGACAGCAGTGCAGAGTATCAACACAAAGTTGATCAACACTGCAAGACATCAGTATTATCTCTATTTCATGTCCTGCCTGGTATTATTTGCACAACCTAGCATCTGCAAAAAGCACAAGCCAAGTAAACCTAGCACTCACTCACTGATTGTCCTACTCTCACCTCATTCCTCCCCAGAGAATCTTCCCCATCCACTCCTACTTGGTTACCCCCTGGCTGGAGAGGTTTCCTCCTCTCTTAAGTACTTAACAGAGTCACTGCACACTTTTAGCCAAATGAGCTCCCCGATCTAAACGGTGGAATTAACATGCTGGACTGTCATCCACACTCCATGAAGATGGTGCTTGTTGTACCGGCACCTTACACTTCAGCTTCTCTGAAGCCAGAGTTTAAAGCTGAAGTCTCTCCTCTGGAGACTCTGCCTGCAAACTCCACAGGCAGTCTCCTCTTCACCAGTCTCTCAGGGACAGGTTCCTGCCACATCAGTATCAAAAAGTCTTTCACATTTCCAGGCCAATACGGAAGTCTCACCCAGCATCCCTCACTGCCTGTCAGGAGGAAAATGATCTGTGTACACAGATACGGAAAACACAATGCTACATAATGATGAAAAAATGAAGTGGCACTCATGGAGTGCAAACTGGAGATCACAGCAAGGCATTCACTCTCTTTTTAGCTCCAACAGAAAAATCCTACATCTGTTTCAACCACAGCCACAAATTAAATATGAACTTACGAATTCACACCAACTGACCCCCCCAGATACAAATCTTTATACTTAAAATATCCAAATCTACAAATGCCTCCACATGGAAAGTTCCTCTGGTCTGCTGCAGCAGATACCTTTCAGAAAAATTATTTGTGCTAGAAATAGATTTATTGAACAAGAAGGCCAGAACTCTGCAAATAAACGCCAAATGAGTATTGATGACTTTTCTATTTAGTTTTGATGAATTTTATTTTCCACTGTGTGAAGCACCAACAGAGAAAGTATTCTTCTGAGAAGTGGAAAATTACAGGTTGCCCAGAGAAGGACAGTTGTCAAAAGCCTTTCTGGGCAACCTGGTCTAGGCCACTCTATCAGAGTAGGGGGATGAGGGACCCCCAGAGGTTCCTTCCAGCCTCAATCATTCTGTGAAAAAAACATTATTTGTACTCAACATACTACTTTCCCACAATACATGGTAATAAAAATTAAGAAGGCAGACTTCCAAATCATCATCCAAAGAAACAAATGATCAAACAGTAGCCAGTTGGAGATGAATGCCCAAACTATTGTTCCTTCACACTTTCCCACTGGAAATAACCATTATGGCTATAATACAAGTTTCACTAACCATCTGCTGAAAAATGTAACATCCCCAACCACAAAACAGGAAAAAATTTCCTAGCTGAAATCTCCAGATGTCAAAAGAAGCTTCTGGCTTCCTCTTCTTCAAAAAGCACATTCCAGATGACATATTTAGTTTTGTGTAGTCAGGGTTTTTTTTGGCTGTTATTTATTTGATAAAAATTAAGCTCAGCCTCCACAGAAACAGTATTTTCACAGCAGTGACTACACAGGAAAACAGCCATCTTCTACCAATACATTTTCTATGCGGATATCTCGCATCAAGTTTTCCTCTGAATAAATTCATACCTTAGGATTTCATACATCTGAATATAGTGCAGCACTGAGTATTATGCTGCTTTTAAGAGAAATATAAAGACACAATTAGTCAATATTTACATAACTATTAGAATTTGAGGATTCTTTTCTAAGTGAATATTATGACTCATGAAGATCTGTACGAAAAAACAAGGATGTGTTCCACTTGTGTTTCCAGTTCAATTATAAGCTCCGCAGCCCAGATACACTCAAGCTAGAAACACTTTTAGGTAGTTCCAGAGTCCAAAATAAAGCCTTAGTGTGTGCAGTGTTCCCTACAGTAGTTTCCAAGCATTAGGTTTTTGCATCATCTCAGACCATGCAACTGACAAAAACCAAGAAAACCTTCACATATTTTTGAGATCTATGAAAGAAACAGGAAAAAATCAATGCATATAAGAAACATAAGAGAAGCTAAAATAAAGATTGGATTTCAGTTGGGTTTCACTTGCAGCTGGATTTAAACTAGGATCTACTAATAAAGAGATCTTACATACTGTCCCTATGACAGTTTTTATTGTATAAATATTGACAGGGAGTGGCAACCTTTCAGTTAGTGAAAGCCAATCCTTTACAAGACTTTGAGTATCAGAACAGACTTTGACCCGTGCTCCAGTCAGAAGCTGGTGCTGATCCTGGGCCGGTTCTCCCTTAGCAGCCAACCCTGGCAGGCACCTCCTGCTTGTCTAGACAGTCCCCAGACAGCTGTAACTAAAGATGCACCACAGCACCTTACACTCTGCTGATGCTGAGCACACTACAGGGACACTTCTACCCCACTGACTGGAGACTTCAGCACAGGCAATCCAACCACCTCAGCATAGCAAAACAACCGGGACAAGAGAAGTTCCAAACCACTTTTGTTCTTCTCAAAGATCGCGTTTCAGCACTTGTTCAATTGCTGCTCCCAGAATCATTTTGGTTGGAAAAGACCTACAAGATCATTGATTCCAACGATTTCCCCAGCACTGCCAAGAACAACCACTAAACTGTGTCCCCATGTGCCACATCTACACATCCCTTCCAGGGATGGGGACTCCAACACTGCCCTGGGCAGCCTGTTCCAATGCCAATGTTCCAGTGTCACAGTTTCTCTGCTGCACGTGGCTCCCTGCTCCTCCTGTTTGCTGTCCATGCTGTGTGCCTTGGCATTAATTTGAGTGTTAATTTCAGCAGATTGCTGAGGAAGCCAAAAGATGGTGTTATTTGCATCTGCTTTAACTGAGCTATAACTGGGTGTTGCCTGCAGAGTGCCTGCAGTTTCACCAATATTGTCTCATCATCCCTCTGGCTTTATTGCTGCTGGAATGACTGGACAAATTAAGGCAAAGACAGAAAAGTTTTCAACCATTCTCCAATTTTGTTCTCAGAGAAATAAGTTCATTTTTTTCAGTATTTCCATTTGGAACTCCAACTTCTTGTCGTCAAAGGAGTTCTGATAAATAAAATCAAGCAACGTCCACCAAAAAAAAATTTTTAATTACATGGTTTGGGACCTCTTAAATTCAAGATAAACATCCTGTATCAAGAAAAACATCTCAGTGTTCTTTGGTAAGAAAACTTAAAAGCTTTTTATTTTTATATAGTACTAAAGTATGACCTAGGGAATTCTGGTAACAGCAACTGTGAGGCTCACAGGGCTTCTCAGCATTTATTAAGTTCTCTGTGAGTGGCTCCTGAAACTATCACTGTCCTCAAAGTCAAAGATTTACAGACCAACAGGCTGATTTTCAATTTGACCAACAAACAAATTCCAGGTGTTTCCCTCTTCCTTCCCTCAAGCAACAAAAAAACCCTCACTCTATGGTTGCCGGGGAAAAGGACATTGTTTACAAATATTTTCACTTTGTAAGAGCATTTATAGCTTAGTTGGGTGTTTTATTCCTCTTGTTGAAACTTGTCTTAACATCACCTTCCTACTATCATGCCTCATTAAAACTTTTAATAGGAAAATAAATAATTACATTCCTACACAGCCTCTAGTTTTATAAGCAGAAGAATTGGATTAGTTAACTATTAATTCCCCTATAAAACCTACCACTCACCATGGAAAAAAATGCTAACATTTTGACAGTTCCACATCTCTACTGTTAAATTTCTGAATGCTAACGTAATACTAAAAAATTCTGAAGAGATGCAACCTGAAATAAAAACCCATCAAGTTACCGCATTCTCAAAGCCAACCTAGAGTTGCATTTTACCTTTGACTAACATATCAAGATATATATTTCATCATTAACTTTACATCAATCTTTCTATTCCATAATCCATAGTGATGAGAAATATTAACATTAACGTTAAATAGCATTATTATTATTAATTAACATTAATTATTTTTGCATATGCAGTTCCAATATGGTAACTTGAAGACATGGAATTGTATTTCTAGGTCAGCCAGAAGTCTTATTTTGAATCTAACTACCAAATCACAGAATGATTTGGGTTAGAAAGGATCTTTAAGGATCATCTAGTACCAACCCCCTGCCATGGGCAGTGACACCCCTTCCCATAGACGAGGTTACTCAAAGCCCCATCCAATCCAGCCTTGAACACTTCCATGGATGGTGTATCCACAACTTCTCCAGGCAAGCTGTTCCAGTGCCACACCACCCTCCCAGTGAAAAAAACTTCTTCTTCCTCATGTCCAGTCTATTGGTTTAAATCTACACTCACTTCAACTTAAAGCCCTTGCCCTGGCACTAACAGCCCCTGCCAAAAAGGTTATTCTCTGACAGATGAGCCAGAAATTCAGACAAAATCCCCAAGTCCTTCTCCACAGGGCTGCTCTCAAACCATTCAAAATCCAGTTTGTAGTGATACTGGTGATTGTCCCAACACAACTGCAGACCTTCCACTTGGATCTGAAGAATGGTAGAAACATGTCCAAGGAGATTTTGTCAGACACAACACTTTCCCTCACTTTGAACTATCTTCAGACAACTTACAGAACTCTGAAGCTGACAATCAGCAAATGTTCATGAAGTTCTGCTTCTTGAATACATATATGTATATATATACAAGAAGCTTCATTAGCAATCAAGGAAATTTCTCAGATAGCAAATGTTTCTAGCACTCAATCACTCAGACTTAAAGAGCAGAGTTAGTGTGGTTTCAGTCAACGTGATTTCAACAGCAATTCTGATACATACCTCAAAGTAGAGGCACTTTCAGTTATTTACTTTTTATTTATTGCTTTTAAAAAAATTATTATCCAAATCTCTAATCACAAAGTCTTCAGAAGTGTTTTCTAACACATTTAACAGAAGGGAAACAGTAAGAGATATATATAGAACTGCAAATCCCAAAGATGAGGAGATGATCTTACCATTTCCTATGCCAGACAGATGAACATGAATTAATCTAGCTGATGAAACAAGCCTAGGAAAAACAGGTGAATCAAGCTCTGTAACTATGTATTTTTGGTGCAACAAAAAAATGGAAACCTCTTCAGAGTAGATGAAACAAGTTTGTGATATGCAGTGTTTACTGCTGTCAGTTAATATGAAGACAAACTGCTCAACAAATGAAATATTTGACATCTTTGAAGATTAAGACCACCAAAAGTGTGAAGTTTTTAAAATCAACTATGGAAGTAATTGACTAAGTACCTGAATAATTATAATATTATATTGTTTTATACATATATATGTATATAAAATAACTCAAGTGTCTGTATAAACCATGAAAACACTCGTTATGAGTTCTTACCTGAACAGAGAGAGCACCAAAATACATTTTCATGAAAAGTTACTAATTATTTTAGAATCAGAAGCATAGGCAATTTTAGAATCAGAAGCATAGGTCAAAATGTCCCACATCTACACACTTACTACACCCCTTACCTCTCCCCTCTCCAAAAAACAGAAGCTCATAAACCCCAAGAATTTATCAAAACACAAGTTCAGTCCAAAAACTGTTGTAGAACAATGCTCACTGAATACTGCTTTTCAGTGTTTAAGCTCATGAGACAGTTAGCTCAAGTTAATAGTCACTTACATTGCCTTTGGGCCTACTCAACACCCCTAGGGAACTCAGCAGGACCTGACCACTGCACACCCCACAGTGTGACCACCTCTCTTAACACAGCCTTCACAGTGTTATTATCTTTTTTGGGAACTGTAGAACTCCTAGTACCAAATATTTTGAGAAAATGCACTACATGATGCTGTGACACATTGTCCACACTTACCTCAGGTTTGAGCCTCCTCATGCTTCATTAAAAAAAAAAAACAAACAACAAAAACAAACTAGTTTATCTATGATTTCCCTGCCTAGTACTAAATCAAGTGCATGAAAGCCCCAAAAAACCAAACTTAGTTGCAACTTAAATTCATCTTCTTACTCTATTTTTTTTTAGAGTTGCATAAGAGAAAACAGGAAAAATAAACAGCTCTCCCTCGTGCACTTGGGCTTTATGAATTTCCTTCCTGCAGCATGTAAATTGAAGCTACAAGGCCCTCAGTGTGCCTTTTCCGCCTGCTCTGCTCTGTTGTCAGCACTCTTCTCCCACACCTTCCTGAAACGGTAACACATCTTCCTTTGTATCAGGCCCCACCCCCATCTTCTTTTCTTAGAGTTCTCATACTACTTCACATATAAATTTAGAATCTTTCTAGTATACATAGCTTATGATATTTACAAAACCCAAAATGGCTACAAAACTGACTGGAAGGTTATTCCATATCTCGCCTGTTAGTCTACAAATGGTACAAACTGATGGGAATTAAAATAAGAACAGAAGAAAAACGAAGCAAAGTTAGAGGATAAAACCATCCTAAGAGAAGCCAAGAGCTTTGCTGAGACTTTTCATCATACAGCCAGAAAAAAAACCTTCCTGAACCTAAATGAACCCCAGTATTTTAAACCTACACATATAGAATATCAGATGCTGAAGTGTCTGTGTATCAGCTATTCATCTGTTTCCACTCAGATAAGCACAGTTAGCTATTACCTTTGCTTAGGAAAAGTCAAAGCAGTTATAAGGAACATCAATGCACAACCTTAATCAAAGGTAAAAAAAATAGATTTTTAAAGTTTTATTAGAAAAAAATTTTGTATGTAGTCTGATCAGAAAAATATGATTTTACTTTCTTTTTAAGTGTACCACATCTAAAGTCTGTCAAATTTCCCTCTTTAACTGACACTTACAGGAAAGGGAATAGGGAGTTAATTTCAGAAGGTACTTAAATGCAGATCAATTACACCTACACCTAAGCATTTCTTCCTTAAAAGCATATCCATACAGATTTTAATGGATTTGATATATAAGTAGTACATTGGGCCAAGAATAATGCTGGTAGTGTGAATCATCCCATTAAGAATGCATGTAAAATATTTAAGCTGTTCAGAAAATGTTTGGATACTTGAATTCTTCTATAGAAAAGACCCCAAGAACAAGTGAAACAAAGTGTAAGTCCAGCCAGCAGGAAGACTGATATATTGACCAAACACATACAAAGTTAGCTTAACAAGTGATTTCCTCAGAAGCAGCATTTTCTTTTTTAATTGCTAATAGTTTAGAAGAAATTTCCTAAAAATTTGTCACTTCAAAGGACCTTAAGATCTGTGATGCAAGCACATGTTCTAAAACTTTCAACAAGCATGACAGGAAGCATCCCAGCAAGTTCATTCCCAAACTGACTACAGCTTAGCTCCTAATCACAATTAAGATAACTGAAATGGGGCAAATCCTTAAACTGATTATAAGATTAAGAAATACGGTTAAAGATACTACCAACTGCAGGTCTGATACCTGCCAATTCCTTCCTACCGCTGTAGGAAGGCCCCCGTAGAACGGCCAGCACCTAAGCACATACTGGCAAACTGAGCCACAGCTAATGTAAACTCTGGACTCTTACATGACTCTATGCTCTTGACACCTACCAATAGAACCGGCTGTAAAAATGTCTGATTAGTCTCGAGGTACCAAAATTGACACACTATATCCTAAGAACCAGAGGTCTCCTCATTAGGTGTGGTTCTAAGATGATAGATAGGTAAAGCAGATCAAGAGAAGCAAGTTAACTAGAAGATGCAGTGCTATCTTCCTTTGTGACAGCAGCATCCACAGGGCTCTGCTTTTATCTAGGGATGTAGGTTTGACCTGCCAACACTTCAGAAGCTCACAAACCTGTAATAAGCTAAGGAGAGTAAACCATATAGTGAACTTGTACAGATTCTTGCATTATTCTTTTAATCTCTCCATTGCCTTATGCTCAAGTAAGCTTTCTGCCAAGAACCAATACAGCAAAAAATGAAGAATGACTATTAAGAGCTATCTCCACCCCCACACCTCCCTTCCCTTCCAACCCCAAATGTCAGAGTTCATACGAGGAACAAACTCATTTGTTCCTCTCTCTGACAACAGAAAGCCAGGGGAAAAAAAACACACTAAAGAACTTCCATCACTTGCTCCAAAGAAAATAAGCCCTCTACTTCAGTGTGAAAGCACAAATTACACTTTGGTACTATTTAAGGACATCTCTAAGCATATCTAAGGACCCAGATGCATCCCAAACAAATTGGTTGGATTTGGCATGTAGTTTACTGAGGTACTAAGTGAACTAAGCTAGAACTAAAAGATCATCCAATTCTGTCAATCAGCTACCAAATGACGTTGGTTGGTTTTTTATCAGGAAGTGTTATGGTTTGCTTTCCTATGACGCAGTTACGACACTGACAGCACTGGTGAGATCCAGGTACGATCAGCCCTCTACCCCAGGCCCAGCACAACCACCAGTCTGAAATGCATTTAAACCCCTGCCCCCACCTGTAAGGGCTTATTAATCGCGTTGGATGCGACTGTCAGCGCTGGAGTGCTTAACCACAGCATGAGAGGACCTCAGTCTTTAAAAGAGTTGTTGGAGACAGAACTGGCATCAAAGCTATTTGAAGTCCTGTGCTCACACAGAGGAGCGGCACCCACGAATTCCGCCTTTGTGGAAAGGCTCCCCCGCCCCTGTGACAGCCGGCGAGGCACAGAGCAGTGCGCGGAGCGAGAGATGACAAGTGTGAGGCAGGGCTGGGCATGAGCCGCTCTCCCGGCACACGGGCACATTCACGCACCCTCAGCCCAACGCCGAGTAAACAAAACACCCGTGCGGAGCCGAGCAGGGCGGTGACTCAGCCAGGAGTGCGAGATTCGGTCCCACAGGGTAAGGAATTCGGGGAGACGTGACCGGGGGCCCATCGGCGCTCCCTACTCACCAGCAAACAGTCCACGTTCACTTCGGATTTGGGGTCCTTCAAAGTCACGTCGATTTTCTCAAATCGAGACTCAAAACTTTCTCCCGTCGACATGTTTCCGGAGATAAAAAGTTTCCCTTATTCCAGAGCAAAGTAAGGTTAAAAAAAATAATGAAAAGAAAAAAAAAAACAGGAACAGGCGAGCACAAAAGAGAAGCCACAGCCTATACCAGGCTGAGGAAGCGCCTCCTGCGAGATCCCTTCAATCACAGAAGTCTCTGGGACAAGTTCCCGTCAACGAGGCAGAGAATCCAAGGGGAGCCCGCAGCAGGCGGGGGACCAGGCTGCTTCTCACCCCGCTCCTCCAGGCACGCACGCAGCTTCCCGGGATGCTCACAGCTCCGCAGCAGCAGGTTTCCTCTCCCTCCCTCCTCTGCTCGGGCCCCACCGTCTCAGCATTCCCATTTTCCCAGCCGGGGAAGCCGTCCTGGGATCCAGCGTAGCGGTCCCTCCTCCTGGCCCTGCTGCTGCAGCGCCGGCGGGTCGGTGCCAGGTTCCGGAGCGCGGCTTTCTTTCCGGTGAACCAGAAGAAACAACAGAAGGGGAAGGGGGGGGAGAGAAA
>VWYP01034191.1:124436-165976 GCA_013400435.1 Pycnonotus jocosus | reverse complement strand
AAAAAAAAAAAGGAAAAAAGACAAAAGCCTGCAGGCACACCAACGAGGCAAAAAATGGATGGAAAAATAAAACTTAGGGGAATCCTCTCGACGGCGTGCCTCAGCGCCCGTGGGGTCGGTCCGTCCGTGGGCACGGGGCGAGCAAGCGAGGAAGGCACGGGGCGAGAGCCCCGGCGGGCGGCGGACAAGTCACCTCACCGGCGGAACGGCCGCAGCAGCATCTTTCTTCCTCTCTCCTCCTCCTCCTCGCTGCCTCCCGCAGCTGCCAACGCCGGTTCAGCCCTCCCCTCTCCACTCCGCCTCACGGACGGGAGGGCAACCCGGACTGCCTGAGGACCGACCCGAAGTTGCGGCGTGCGAGGGGAGGAGGGAAGGAGGCGGCTTAAGGGGAGGGGAGAGCGTGAGGTCCGGCGGCTACAAGGCAACCTGCAAGAGCCACCAACATGTCCGCCTTCCTGTTTGAACAGTCGGGACGGGGCGCGGGGCGCATGCGCGGGGGGAACGGCTCCGGTGCGGGCGGGGACGGGACGGCAACAGGAGTTGCGCGCGGAGACGGGTGCGCGCGCCTGGGAAGGAATCACAGTCAGAGAGTCAGATTGGAAAAGACCTCTGAGACCATCCAGGCCAACCTGTGACCGAACACCACCGTGTCAACTAGACCACGGCACTGAGTGCCACATCCAGTCTTTCCTTGAACACCTCCAGGGACCGTGACTCCACCACCTCCCTGGGCAGCCTATTCTAGTGTTTAATCACCTTTTCTGTGAAGAAACTCTTCCTAATGTCCAATCTAAACCTCCCCTGGCGCAGCTTAAGGCGATGTCCTCTGGTCCTGTCGCTTGCTACCCGGCAGAAGAGGCTGACCCCCAACTAGCTACAGCTTTCTTTCAGGTGATTGTAGAGAGTGATAAGATCACCCCTGAGCCTCCTTTTCTCCAAGCTAAACCCCCCCCAGCCCCCCCAGGCGCTCCTCATGGGACATACGCTCCAGACCCTCCACCAGCCTCGCTGCGCTGGTGAAGGAAAAAGCTGGTGAAAGAGAGCGGGGGAGAAGCAGCGCGTTCGCCTCGGCCTCGGCCCCGGCCCCGATGCGGGCGGGGCGGGTGTGACAGCCCGGGATCCCTCTTCCGGGAGCCGCTGTCTTTGTGTGCCTGCCCCCGCCCGGCGGTTCCGGCGGGGATTACGCGGAGCTGTGGGGCTGCGTCCTGCAGAGAAAAGTGCTCCATTCCCCCCGTGCCATGAGGGGATATTGCCGCCGTGTGTCCGCCCCGGCTCCCTAGAGGCGCCTCAGCGCTGTTGGCTCCTGCCGCCTTGGCACGGCTCGGGCACGGAGGGACAAGCGACATCAAGGGTCGCCCCCAGAGCTGCTGTGCGCTCCATTCTTGCGGGTCTTCAAAAGCCAGGCCCTGGGCAGCCGGCTATGGGTGGTCCTTAGGTGATGCCTCACTGGAGATATTCCAGAGCCATATGGGCGCGGTCCTGTGCCATGTGCTCTGGGATGATCCTGCTTGAGCAAGAAGATTGGACCTGGTTACCCACTGTAGTACCTTTCCAACCTGACCCATTCTGTGATTCTGCAGTTCTGTACTGTCTGATCAGCGGGACTGGAGAAGTTGGCCTCCAAAGATCCATTTCAGTGACAGCCACTCAGCCATCCTGTGTGTCCAGGGAAGGAGAGGCCAGCTTCCACAGTGTCAAGTTCAAAGCATTCCGGTTTGTGTCCAGACAAGAAGCATGTTTCAAGGTAGGACACCAAACACAGGAAGATTAGCAATGAACATGTAACCTATGCAGCCTGTGTTGGTGTTTCCAACTCAAACCTTACCCTCAGACCACAGCAGGGACCTTTTCCTCAAATGAGAAAACAATCACAGAATCCCTTAGGTTGGAAAAGACCTCTGAGATAATCCAGACTAATCCAGACCTCTGATCAAACAACACCATGTCAATTAGAACACACCACTAAGTGCTATGTCCAGTCTTTTCTAGAACACCTCCCGGAACAGTGATTCCACCATCTCCCTGGGCAGTCCATTCCAATGTTTAACAAGCCTTTCTGTGAAGAAATTCCTCCTAATGTCCAACCTGACCTTCCTGGGCTCAGCTTGAGACTCGAGCAAAGTAACAGTTTCAAATATTACTGGACAGAGGCCACTGTACTGGTTCGGTTCTTTGACTTCGGTTGCAGTTCCATAAATGGCAATGGCATTTTTACAAAGATCACTATAAATTGCATAGAGATTGTCAAGTCGTTAATCTCTGGTCACTGAACAGTTGCCAGTAGCAAACCTGAATCGTTACCACTATGAGTTATTTTCCATGTCATGGTTAGGAAACAAATTCATAGCCAAGTGTTAGAGCATTTGAGCCATTCAGTCTTGGATGTCAGTACTTGCTATCTTGCTTTAATAAGAAAAAATAAGAAATGGCATTCTACATTTTGCTTTTTCTTATCCACAGATGCCTGCATCTTTGTTTTCTGCTGAGAAGTATGTACAGTTAAAGGAAAAATACAGGCTACAGCACTATTTCTTGCTCTCTTGTTTTGTGCTGGCTACTACCACAGCCCTTTGATTCTGAGGGCTTGGTTGCTCTTGGAAATGCAGATGTTCCATTTCAGCAACCACAGTCCAAAGAGAACATTTCTGCAAGCTACAGGGTGTAGGCTTGGGATCATTTCATATGTGATGCAGTAAGTAATTTCTAAAATACACAGAAAATGTTTCTTGCAGTCTTCATCTAAAGCAAGATGAAAATCATTATTAGTGATATAGAGCCTAATGCACAGTGCTCATGGGCACCTGATTTAGGCATTAGGGATGATGCCAGGCCTCAGCTGGGTGATTTGAGGCAGCTAGCTGGAAACAATGCAAAATTCATAAGCCTGTAATAGAGTACAGAAGAGGAAGCCCGAATCTGCAGCTCAGTGGGCAGGATCACCACTGTGATAAGCAGGTGCCATTTATGTGTTTTATTCAATGCCTGTGGGAGAACTTACGAATACTCTTGGAAATGCAAAACACCTTGCACCCTCTCCATATCTCCCTGCAACAAAGCTACATGGGTCTTGCTTCCTCTTGCTCTTTGCTAATTTTTTTTTTCACAGTGGCCCAGATTCAACACAAAAAGTAGAGAGAAGCACCATCCCATTGTTTGGCAACTTGGAGAATTCACAGAGACAAGAGCTGGGCATCGGACAGGCCCAGACTCCCATGTTTATTTGCCAGTGAAGGAGCTTGCCTCTGGAGCAGTGCACTTGAGAACTTCTACCAGTTTTTGTGGTGAGCAAAGCTGCTGTGTTTGTGTTCATCTGCCTGCAAACTCTGTGTGTTTCAAACATGTCTGTCAGACAGGGCTTTTCTCACGACTGTGGTGGACTAAAAGTGCTTGTCTGTCTGTCTCAAATAGAATAGAATTTGTGTGGGAGGTACTCATGCAGCTGTCTAGGAAACTCTGAGCACTGCTTCAAAACTGTAAAAGGGAGGCTTTGGCTACCAGCATAAAAAAGGATAATAGATTCTAATTTTTAAAAGCAGGTATGGGTTAAGTGTCTGGTGTGATAAAGTACTTATGTTGTAACTTGGGAGTGTAATGTAATAGTTTTTAATCCAGAGAAACTCATTCACATGGTGGGATCTTAAAGCCCATTTTCACAAACTTGACTCAGACTATTTGTATCTATATGATTAGGAACTTGCATATTTCTAGCATTGGCCCCTTAGAGACTGTATGAATCCCCATCCAACACAATCAACTAGTGCATTGAACTATTGAACACTGAGTTGTTTTATCTTCCTGATAAATTAAAAATGAGTAATGTCTTCTTGTTGCATTTGTCATGTCACATATTTTGGAATTGAACTAGGTTTTGTTGAGCAAGATAGGAATTACTCAACATGTACATGACCTGATAAGACTGAGCTGATAAAGCATGCAAACCTGAAAGATCATTTTTTCTCTCTTCAAAAGCATACAGTCTCTAATCCTTAAAGTGTCTCTAAGTAAGTTGATGTCCATGCAAAGTAAACGAACAAACTGATAATCTTAATAAAACCAAAACCATGGTCCCCATATCCATATTTTCTTGCCTGTTTCATAAGATATTTAAATGTTTCTGCTTTTTGTGTGATGTAAATTGATATTGATTTAAGAGCTGATTGTTTGGCAGAGATTGAAATTTCTTATTAAATACAGAATATCAGTAAACTGTAGAAGGACTACATTGGCTTCCTCTAAACCATAATAAAATACTTATAAAAAGTACAAGTAATACTGTTTATTATGCAAATAACGTTTTTGTACATAACAGCAATAAAACTGTGCATGTAAGACGTTTCAGTAGTGCTCATTTCTGAAACATTTAGCAAACAGCAAGAACACAAGAGCAGTGGAACACTCAAAGTATTGGCTCAGCCCTCTCTGAGCAGGGACTGTTACTCTCATCCTCTTGTGAAAAAACTAAGGAAAAATTAAGCAAAAGAGCTTGTAATAAAGTCAAAGGCCATTTACATTTTTCAGGTATAAGAAAAAAGAGTTTGCATCTCAAAAGGCATGCACTCACAGAATGAGAATGCTGGGACATCCGTGTTCCTGAAGTAGCTACTGACTTCAGAAGAGTTGCACAAGACAGAAATGAGACTATATCCTGTTCACCATATTAGGCCAAGTTAGTAATGCATGTGAGGTCCCCTCACATTCAGCTTCCTATTTAGTCAGCATGAAACCTTCAGCAGTTAAAGCACATTATGTTAAGCCTGCCTTTGGTCCACCACCCTCTCCTTTGCCCTGCAAAGCTGGCTTAGTTTAGCCTCTGCTGTAGTCCTAGGGACAGTTAATAGCACAGGCCAGTGTGGTTTGAAGCCCTGGGATGAAAACTGGTCAACAAATGCAGTCCTTGGGCAAAATATTTTATCATTGCTAAAGCACATCTGTGCAACAGGCTATGTGCAGGAGCTTCCTGCTTCAGGCAAGCTGTGATGGATGCTCAAGGAGACATATCTGAACTGACTTTGGGCAATGATAAAGTCACAGTAGCATTGATCTCATTGTGCTTGCAAAACCTGAAAAATAAAGGCTGTATTAGGTAATGAATGCTGGTGGCTGTAAGTAGCTGTCACAGTGGTGACCACACTGCAGCCTCCTCAACTCCCCTGGGTACTCACCTATACACTGAAAAGACCCCTCAAGGAATTACAGACTGAAAGCTTGAGGTGCAAAGTGCTCTGAGCAGTGAACACGTTAAAATGCTCTATGAATAGGAGAGAGAAAGTAAAGAAATGAGAGAGATATTAGTCATAATTTAGCATGGTGAGAAAAGTAATCTCAGCTCTTGATGAGGTAAAAGATGTAACCTATAACAGAAAGAATAGGATAGAGTAGAGTAGAGTAGAATAGAGTAGAGTAGAATAGAAGGGAATAGAAGGGAACAGAAGGGAATAGAAGGGAACAGAAGGGAAGCAAAGCAGCCCAGCCAGTAAGAATTGCTAGCTTGAGAAAACACTTTTGCATATAATAGATCAAAAGATAATTTCCTATGGGTAGACTCAGAAAAAGTGGTATCTTTCAAACATCAGTTTGGCAAACATAAGTTTGATGTTGAAACAGTGCATCACATACCTATGAGTACATAAATACATTTTTCCTGCATGTTACCAGATTTAATAAAGGTGTGAGGCTCCAGGCATATGGCCTTGCCTGTTCTGATGTATCCCAGCTTTCCAACAGAGGATAGTTGCTGCTGTTCCCTATTACAGTGCATTTTCAAGCACCATAGTACTTGTGCTGGAACCCTGAGGAGAATCTGCTCCCATTGCTTGCGAGTGGTAAGAAATGGGATGCCTGAATCTGAATATTTGTTGTATGTTCT
This sequence comes from Pycnonotus jocosus, assembly GCA_013400435.1. NCBI lineage: Eukaryota > Metazoa > Chordata > Aves > Passeriformes > Pycnonotidae > Pycnonotus > Pycnonotus jocosus. The sequence continues at coordinate 160,110 of VWYP01034191.1, read as the reverse complement.
TGAACAAGCTAGAAATAGGGAAAGGAAATCACCTTTTGGAACTTAATGGCTCAGTTTGATGGAGAGGATCAGATCTGAAAACAAACTGCTGCAAGGGAGGAAGTAAACTGGATGGCATTGTCTGTTCCAGCACAAACACAGATGCATTTGCTGCCAGCAGACAAGGGCATCGTTGTATAAACAGCATAGACACACCCAAAGTAACTTCTGTTGTATCTGGAAAGGAGGGGAGCTGTGAGTCCAGAGATAGATAGCAGCTCCCATATCTGGTCACCATATGGCTCAGGCCAACATCAGCCACAAGTGCATATACAGCACAGGCTCCCTCTGCTTTTATGCTTTAAAAGTGCAGAAAAAAAATCCTTTAACCAGTGTATGTCAAAAGCTCACAAACTGATTTGAAATCAAATCAAAATTCCACTGGAATGCTGAAAGCTTCATACCTCAGTAAGGACCATTTCCGTGGCAAATGCTATTTTCCCGTTAAAGCCACTTGATGGGTACAGAAAATGTCAAGATGCCAGAAATTCTTCTTTTACCTTGGGAAAAAGCTTTTTTATTTTTGCTATCCCAGGGCTTAAAAATGGCCCAAGTACTTCTTGTTGAAAATCTTTGAAAAGCCAAACAAATTCAACTCTAAGTCAAAGAAAAACTGTGCAAGAAAAAATTCCTGAAAAAACTGAAGTTTTCAGAAATGTAGGAGTATATTAAAGCAGGAGCTAAAAAGTAATCTGCTGATGTTCTCATCCACCAGGATATAAACAGAAATAATATATCTTTTGTGTCTATGTATTTACGTTGTATAAATGGAAATATAAATAAATATGTATTTCCATTAAAAGTAGAGTGATTATCATCCTTTTAGACCTCTTAAAAGCTATCATGAATCCAATTTTCTACATTGCTATTATCTTGTTAACTGTGAATCACCTATGAGATTAAGAAGTTTTCTTATTTCTCCAGTTCATAACCCTAAGTGCTCTCTCCTAGAGCAAATTTCTCCCACTCTACCTTACTCCTGCTTCCCTGACATACACATATCACATTTCCTGTGGCTAGTTTTGCAGTCCTTGCATAAAAAGTTCTTCTGAAGACAAAAGTTAAAAGTAAACTGGGCTGAGTTGAAAAGTAAACTAGCTTTGATTGTCCTGGCTTTGTTTTTATGTATGCTGTTCTAAATATCTACACTCCTTGTAAATACTTTGCTCTGATGAAGATTATGACAAATCCATAAAAACCCATGTTTTTTATCTTGGGCCTGGGAAATATTTAACAGTTTCATCCCTTAACAGATAATTAACTTCTAAATCACACATCTCATAACTTTGCTGGTATAAACAGAGGGCTCAGTATGATTCTTTTCAGGACAGAACAGCAAATGTTGCCATTCCTGACAATCACAGTGTGAAGATTCACAACACAAGTTATAGACAATTGCTTTTATACCATGAAGCTTCATGAGATTCTGTGTGTCTTGTCTTAAATTAAATGCACTCAAAGACCATTAAATAGGCAGTTTTAAATAATGCATGTGTTTCATATGACTATGTTCCAGATTTTTTTTTTTTAAATAAGTTTAGTCACTGAATAAGAAGTCAAATGCACTGCAACTGCAGGAATTATAAGTGAGTCAAGTTAGTAATTTTGTGGTGAATTTTCATAACTAAATCCCAGAAGCTGATTTTGTTCACAGTTGGGATATTTTAAAATTCTTTTTTTTTTAATCTCATGCCACTAGGCAATTGGTTAACTGTTATTTTATATCAATGCTACCTACCACTGTTGTTTTCTTTGTAGAGCTCTGCTACTCTTAGAACACATTTATAAGGTTTGAGAGAGTCTAGTCTTAGACAAAAGAGATGATTTATATATTGACTTTTATTATAATTCTGTTTTCATTTGGCTGTAACAACCCAAATCCCAGAAATGAAAATTTTATGGGTGTAATCATAGACAGAAAAGTGTGAGAAAACTCTTTCTCATCAAAGAGTTAATCTTTTTCTTCTTATTCTTCTCTTCCACCCCTCTTGAAGGTAAAAGACACCAAACTTCCTACTTCCTGTGGTAAAATGCTATGCAAGTCTATTGGGTAATTCAACTCTTCATACTCAGAAGATGGAAATTTAGTATCAGTTTTACCTCATTATTTTGCTTCTTTATTATTATAATTATTATTTATTATAATTATGGTTACTTCAAATCCCCAGAAGTGCCTTGTTTGAAATGGAGAAGGGAGATAGGACACGAACAAATGGCCTCAAGTTGCAGGGGGGAGGGTTCAGGTTGGATATTAGGAAAAAGTTCTTCCTGACAAACCAAAAAGATTGTCAAGTATTGAAACAGGCTGCCCAGGGAAGTGGTTGAGTCAGGAGCCTCGGAGGTATTTAAAAGATGTGCAGATGTAGCACTGCAGGACATGGTTTAGTGGTGGACTTGGCAGTGCTGGGTTAATGGTTGTACTTAATGATCTTACAGGTCTTTTCCAACAGAAACTATTCTATGATTCTATAGACTCCTAATTGCTAGGAGTCTATAGACTCCTAGCAAAAATAATCTGACAAAGAGACAAACTAATGGCCAGGAACAAGCAATCTCAAAAGTGTAGTAGATGCAAAGTAATACCTTCTAGATGAAGAGATTTTTGGCAGAGGGGAAAAAAGAGCCAACTCAGTTTCTTTTGCCAGAGTAAAATAAAGCCCATCCACCAGGACTGGAGAATGTTAGCATTGTCCTAAGCTGCCTCCACACCATAGGAATAGATGAGGCTGCTCTATAAAGCACTGGATTAAAAAAAAGTACAAGGTGATTGACTCATTCATGGCCCATAGCCATACTAACACTTGCAAAATTGCCTCCGGCTGATGTTCTAGAACTTTTAGCACAGAAACAAAAGGTACTGCGGCAAGCAAAGCTGTCCCTCATACAATGAAAACAAAGCTGGGAACATGCATATGCAAAGCAGTATTTGTAAAGAGTTACATCATTGTACTTTTGTAGTCACGCCCTTTTTTTGTGCCAAACTTGGCTGAAATTATGGAATAACTTGAACTAGAGTGAGTTCTTTTAAACTTATTGAAACTATAAGTAGTATGTCCAAATTATTATGGAGTTTGAGTTTGTTTTAATGAAAATGCCTTTTGTTTACCTGATTGCAAGGAATTCCCAGCACTCCTTGGTGGTGGCCATGCCATCACTTTATATTCCTATGAAGGTAGAAATGTTTTCCTGCCTGCACTGTAAAGTATTCACAGCAATTTAGACCACACCCACAACGTGTTGACAGACGTGATTGTATAATCCAGCTGTCTGAAGTCAAAGCAGGTAACATGAGTTACCTGCTAGCCCCAGGCCATATGACCAGGAGTTTATCCCTTTGCTTGTCAATGTGCATGCAGAAAAGGGAAGCACAACCCCGCAGCTCCAGACTTACCTGAGCTAGTTTCTAGCCAGCTGGCTGCGGCCCCTGCAGTGACACAATCAGCTTCCACAGACCATCGTGTTTCTTGCCCAAGCCCCAAACCCCGTGTTGCTGCAGCTTCGTGTTGCTCTTCCTCAGTCAGCTGGATTACACCATCACACCTGCTGAGCATGGAGTGGACATGGTCTGAATTCCTACGGGCATTTCATGGTGCTGGGAGCGTAATGCTGCTACCTTCACATGTGTAGAAAATGATGGCACCATCACCACAGGGGACTGCTAGGAACTGCTTCCAGGTGGATAAACACAAGACCTTTTCAGAGAAGGAAACCCAAACACTGCTATAGTTTGGATATGGTACTTGTAGTTTCAGTAATTTGAATGTAGGAATCTGTCCAATTATAAAAAATCATGCAGTTATAACAGTCAGTGGTCAATGATGTTATCTGCACTGTGGGTAAGTATGGCAAGAATTTATTGTGGCCAGTATTTCTACTATTTGATGATGACATGATTTTTTTTTGGTCAGTTGTTACTATTTCATTCTTGACTCACTCCTAAAAGGCACTGAAACATCACAGACTTATCATTCACACAGCAATAACTGCAACTGTCCTTAAATCAGTTTTGCAAACTTGCATCCAGAGCATCCTCTACCAGAAGGGTGTGTGCTCTTCACTTTGTTAAGCTGAAGTCCCCCCTTTGTTTGGATGTGAGCCATGAGATCCAGCCTTTCATTTGGGCTTCTTTAGACTGAGGGAAAGCACCTGCAAAGCACTGGTGGTAATGCCACACCATGGGAAAATGAGGAAAGAAATGTATGTCTCCTGGAGTGTGGGAGACAATCAGCTATTAGCCACCATTCTTCTCAGCTGGGTGGAGGTTTTAATCCCCCCACCTCACCCTGGGCAGCCAGCACATCATTTCACAGCTGTCATCTTTATAGCATCTATGTGAGCGTGGTGGGGTGCCTTGTACTTCTGAACACACAATTCATTAATGTCTCTTTTCATGTCCTGATCGGACTATTGCAAAACCCCACACACCGTCTCCCCAAAATGAGTCATGTCTGTCGGCAGGGATGCCTGCAAGATGTCTCTGCACAGAGGTGCAGAGCCGTGCCGGAAGCGTGGGAGAAGACCACCCTAGCAGAGCACAAAAGCTTGTTTATTAGAGAGAATGCCTTAGTGGAGCAGAGAGGGCCTAGCAGGTCTACCCCAGGGGGCAGTCCATTAGCTTCCAGACTTCCAGGTAAAATGTTGTGGGTTCATTGTGACCTCCAAAGCCTGGCTGCCCCTCTGTGAAATAGTCCCCCCTTGCAGCTGCAGAAAATTGAAGATTTGGTCTGGAAGGGTAATCCCCCAGTGGGACTTGGGACACTGGAACATGATCTGCTCTGCACCTATGGGTCCTCAACTTTTCCTTTCTTGTGGCATGTTCTGATTTGTCTGGCTTTACACCCACTGTCCATGAGATGTTTCCTGTACATCAAATCTGACACTGGGAGAAGGAGCTATATTACTCATGTATAATTTCAAAATTGTGGGCAAACTGGATGCTTTCTTGCTCCTGTAGACATATGACTTCATCGTGTCTATCTTGCCAATTTCATGCACTAACACTCTTTGCTTCAGAGGCCTAATCACCAACTGAAAAAGAATTCCTTCCTCATCATCTGTTAAATTGAAGGATCATTTGGGGCAGCCATGTGGCATCTCTCGGTTTCTCTCTGCCAGTAAATTAGCTGCATTCAGTTTCAATAACATGGCTTTTCTTAATATGTTAATTCATTTTTTGTTATTTAAATGAGAAAAAAAAATAGGTTGGCATGGCGAAATTCAGACCCTCTAAACATAGCAGACTAATACAATAATGCCTTAATATTGAACAAGTGACAAATATCTTCCCATTTGGCTCCAGAGCTTTCCACAGCACAGTTACCTGAGCAATTTACCCAGGTTATTTATGAATAAGTTGTGATTAGCAGTATGCTATTAATCGCTGAAACCCTCTGGTTTGCTGCTATTGTCCATAAAGGATAAAAAAACCACTTAGGCAGCCCAGTCCATTTCCAGCCCTATGATTTAAACTCACTAAATTACTAGGCCAAATCTATATTCAGAAATTGTTCCATCCTTATGCTTTCTCACTCTGTTTCCTCTCATCTTTTTCCAAGCATGCATTGGACAACTTACATGCAGAAAATAACATCTGTAAGACTAACGTTGATTTTTAAAATATTTATTCTCCTCTCGATCAAAACAAACAAAAAAACCCCTCCCAACCAAACAAATTTTAAAAACCAAATTACAAAGCTACTTGCAAACTGATAGAGAGAAATGGTAATGCAAATTTACCCCTCTTTCACACTCAATAGCTGATTCTAGTACTCTGCCTTTGTCCTTAGGATTTAATTAAATCTCTCACAGAAAACAGAATTTGCTAGTACTTGACCTTTGTTTTCAGAGCCCCGAAACACAAAAGGCGTTTAGAATCAATGACAAGGCACAAAACACAACGCACTCCATTTAGCGCTCAGGGCAACACAATGCTCATCCTTTATATGGAGAGACCCTGGGTTAAAAAAGGATTAAAATTAAGCCACAGTATTCTTTACTAGGTTGTCTCCTGAAGAATCACGACTGCTGCTTCAAGCTGATTATATGTTATGCAGTCCACCAGCACATGATGCCCAATGCTACCCCTAATCTTTTCTTCACTACAGAAACTATATCTCCACTCTTTATTTGCCTTCACTGGCTTCCTTCCTGCTTTAATTCCTCACTGCAAGCTCCTCACCCTCCGCTTGAAGACCAAACACAAACTCCCTGCTCCCATTTCTGCTCCCACTTCCCCTTCCTCCCATCCGGGCCGCCTACAGCCAACTTTGCTCCAGCAGCCTTTCTGCTTTTGTTTCCCAGCTGCTCTCTCCTGCATCGCTTCAGCTGCTCTTTACACCACTGACATCCCTTTCCTACACGGTTTTTTGCAGAGATTCTTCACACTTTCTCTTTCTTTTCTCTCACTGATTTCTTGCTGGATTTGTTTTCTTCACTTTGGTGTTAATGGCAGAGAAATAGTGGATTTATGATAAATAGTAAGTAAAATTTTAGTTCTTGCAGAACTCATTGAAGCAAATCTGAAAATTAACACTCAGCTAGAACAAAAACTGGTAGAAAGCTGATTGAGGGAAAGCATGATGTTCAATTGCCTTGAACTATGTAGAGAAAGGCCACTGAATGAGAAGCTACAGAGAATAATTTTGCTTCTAGTCATGTTAACAAGGGCCACTAAGCCACACATTAATTATATTCCAGAATTAGAAGGAGTTTTGAGGGTGAAACTCTCCTTAGCCCTCACAGGGTGGCTCATAGTAGGAGAAAGGTGTGTTCTGCCTGTCACACCAGCCAGTCAGACCTATAACATTTTCTTCTGTTGATCTCTTACTCATTTATCATCCCACAAGCTGCAAGGAAGCCCGTTCACAGCTTCTTTCACACCCAGTGGCAGGCTACACCTCTGCCTGCTATTCATGCAGCTGGGAAAAGTTTGTCTGCTTCCCAAGCTAAAAAGTGTCATTCTTGTGTCTATTAAAACATTGTTGCTCAGCACACCTTACAGTCCCGGGGTTCACTACTGGCTTTTAGCTTAACTAGAACATGGGCATGTTTTTGTTTGGGGTTTTGAGGATTTTTTTTTTTTTAGTGTTGGAGTAGAAGAAGCTAATATATTTGAGGGAAACAATTGAAATTATTTAATAATAACAATAATTAGAATTATATTGTAACTCAAGTTGTTGCCACCAGTATCCTGCAGGAGGATCACTAGGTTTGCTTTGGCATTTTCAACCCCACTCCATAACATTGCTCATTGCAATTTACACTGCTGAGGGGCCTCCTACTTCCTGGGATGCCTTCAGGGATACCTGGCTCTGGCCCATATGGTACAAATCACATATTTTAAGCCTTCTGTAGGAAAAGCAAAAGGTGTCCAAAACTTATGAAAACAAAGAAGACTGGGGGAGATGCATTGGCACTGGTCCCATTTCCATCTTCCCTGTTGGTTAAGCACTATTTTAACCAACTACTTTTAGGGTTTTTTAAAGAACAAATTATTCTGGAGGTCATTTAAACAAATTCCCATAATCTACACAAAATCTGAGGACTTTTAAAGGTCCCTTCCAACCCAAACACACACATACACACACTCAGAGGAATCCACCTCTTCTGCTGGGCCTTTTTTGGCAGGAGCTGCTGGAGGATGTGTGAATCACTAAGGTGTTCCCAATTTCTGCAGGCTGTTTTACCAGGTGCCAGGCAAGTTGCAAGGCTGCAACCCCCAGCCAGAGGGATGCTCATGGCCCTCTGCCGGGTTCTGCACAAGCAGGGGTCTGATTCTGCAGACAGATGAAGGCAGATGGTCTCCCCAGGGAAAAAAAAAGCATGAACTGGAGACACATCCTGTACCACGACTGCACATGCCTACAGAAAATGCTCCACATTACACTGCTACAGAAGCTGCCTCTCCAGAACTTGCATTTCCTTTGATTTTCCTATGACCAGAAACAGCAAATAACAAATTGGGAATCAAACCCAATACCCACCCCTGAAACCCTGTGCATTTATCAGAAACCAGCTGTTTTTCTGCAGCATTTTTACGGTAATCTATTAAGCTATTTTCAGACCGCTTGAACCAAGAATAGCAGTGAATGTCAAGTCCTTCTGTGCATAGCTGTACCCTTCATTTCTCTGCGAGATACATTTCCAAGCAAGTATCAGGCTTCGACAACTACATCAAACGTTCAGATCAGGAAATGTTATGTCCAAAGGGTAGATAATTTCACCCCCTGCTGTGGCCAGAAACACACAATATTCTACAACCCAGCTCCTCTGTTTCTTCCCATCACATATGCCAGTCACCACTGTTTTCCTTATTCTGTCTTTGTCCAGAGTTTTGACCTCTGATTGACTTTGAAGTTTACATATGAGGAAAAACAGTCAGGCAGCTGCTAAAACAAGCGCAGAGAGATCAAACGGTTCTGAAAGAATTAAAAACAAACAACTTTTATCTTTTTCTTTTGTGTTTACCAATACATTAACAGATCCAGATAGATGGAGAGATACACAAATGCGCATACATATGCATTTAAATGGTAACGTTAAAAAATTACATTAAAAGAATATTGTTTAGATTAGTGCAGCCGAACACTGAAGGATAAGGAAATTAGGAAAATTAGGAAATACCAGATTAAGACTGCTATGCTAATTTCTTTCTGCCACTGGGTGTGATTATCCTGTGTTGTACAGCATGAGGCATGCATCCTGTGGGAAAGTCTAAAATCTGACTATGTCATGGAAGGGTTTGTAAGAAAACATATGCACATGGGGAGGGGCAAAAAAAGGTTGTCCAGAGAGTCTTAAATCTGCCATTTTCTAATGTATCAGGAACTGAACTGTAGCTTAAGCAGCACTATTTAATGACTGGAGCATAGGGAATTGGATGTTCTAGCTTGTTTTCAAGAAACAAAGAGAAAAAAAGCTAGTGAAGGGAAGTCTCCTGCAACATGTGTAGAGAAACACTTGCCCTTTATTGAGTCATTGCAGACATTTAATTAATCGAGTTTGGAGTGTCAGGCATAAGTAGGAGTTATTTAGTCCAGGCCCTGGAGCTGGAAGTTTTGTTTCCTCTACTGTACTAAAACCTTCTTAAGCTTCATCTCTGTTAAAGTGAGCCCAGAAATTTCATTCTGCTTTTGCTGTACAATTTCTCCTAGTGCTTCATCTCTTTTTACTGTTTCAGTGTCAGCAAGAACTCTGGTCTTTAAAACAGCGATGTTGCCCAATAACTATCCTGGCAGACTGCCTTGACCTTTCCTGGAGAAACCAACAAGAGAAAAGCCGTGGCGGTTCCCAACAGTTTCCATCTCAATGACTCTCACATAGAAATTCACAGAGCACAGGAAAAATGTTGTCTCTGAGATGAATGACTTTGAATTTCAAAGGTCTGCCGAAAGTAATAAAGATGTTAAACTTTAAAAAATATGTCAAATTTCACAAATGCCTAAAAAATATTTCTGCAGATATAAGTGTGAATAATAATTTAAACCAGAATGTTTTAATTGACAATAAAGTTCTATTTGCTTCATGAGAAGTTTCCTTGGGGTTTTTGTTTGTTTGTTTGTCTGTGGTTTTTTGTTTGTTTGGTTGTTGTTGTTGTTGTTGTTGTTTAATAAGAATATTACTCTTGCCAGTATAATATGAACTCTCTAGTGCTCTGTAACTTGTGGCAGAGGCAAACCAGACAAACTGTCTCTTGATATTGCTAGTACGTGAAAGATAATTTCCATAGTCAGTTAATTCAAATCTGCTTTCTTAAATGCTTAAAAAGCATTAAGTTGTAGGATGAGAATTCTACCAAATCACAACTCTCTGTGTCCTTTTTGCCTTTCTGCCATAGATAAGCCATTGTCTCTTATATAGGCTATAACAGACTGCAAAAGGACCAGTTTGGATAAATGGAAATACATTTTCCTGTGTTTGTTTGGTTTGGGTTTTTTTTTTTAATGCTGAATTTCACAGATTGTTAAGATAATTTTTGTAGAGAAAAGTAGCAGTATAAACAGAAGTAAAGCTATCTTTTCAGTATTAGCTTCAGAACTGAAGTAGTTTGTGTACAGTTATCTTTTCCATCTATCCCTTGGGCATAAAGGCAGTGAAAGAATTCCTAAAGAGGGGAAGGAAATTGCGTTGGTCAAGATCAAATTGCAAGCATGCATAATTTAATGTACTGATGACTGTCCACCAGATATCACAGCAGGAGATTTGCCAAGATGTTAATTGTCCCAAGGACTGGAGTTTGATGCTTAACAAACATCTCAGTTTCGTTGTGGAATGAAAGTTATGACAGCTGCAAAGACTCCTTGTCTTAGTTGCATGCACAGTAGTGAGTGGCATTGAGAGAAATCCTGATTTTAGATGAAAATGTCTTCTGCTTGCAAATACTTGTTATTGGTAGGGTTACTAGACAAAGAGGAAGTGTAACTTCATAGCTTCAGTATGTGGAGTCAGTACAAAAGTCCAGGGTTGACTTTGTGGCTTCAAATCAACTCAGACACTAGGGGAGCACATAATTTTGTGCAGCTCTTTCCACTTTTGAGAATGTCAGGTTGTATCTTAGAGACAGTCCCACAGTGAAGTCCTTGTATAAAACAATTCAAACCTCTATTTCAGTTTTTGCATAGAAGTATGCAGGTTGCAAACCTGACATGTTGCAAACCTGACATATTGCAAGTTGGAAGATGTCATTTGTCACCGCTCATGTCCAGACATATGAGCCAACAAACGAAGAGGTTACTTTGTCTACTGTGTTCTAGAGTAAGGCTGTTTGAGTGTCTCTCACAGGAATGTCCTCCTGCCTCACCAGTCTAGCCCTGACACCCCGGGCCCTAGCAAAAGGTACGGTCCAGTATCCTCAGATACCTTTCTGATCCTGTGGGTACTTGCCGTTTCCTCTGCTGCTAGAACGTGAACAATGACAAGGAATAAAAGGAAGGACTCTGAGGGAAGAACAGCAACTGGGGTTTATTGGGATCCATGTGGGACCACCCAACCACCAGAGAGCCTGCCAGTCAGAGCAGAGATCCTCTCAGTGCAGTTCCTTAAATTCAGGGGAGGAGCAAGGGAAAGGGTACAGTGAGGGACCAATCCATGGATTGGGGGCAGCCGCTCTGAACATAAAAGACAGAAATAATATCAAATCAATAAAGCAGAGGAGGGAACAGTCAGAATTCTGCCCAATCACTTGACAGTCTCTTTGGAACTTTCTGGACCCAGGGCGAGGTCTGGGAGTGATGGACAGGTTTTAGGGACAGGGGTACAGAAGATTGACAGTGGCAGGTGAGGGTAGATTTCAGGCAAACACAATGACAGACAGGGGCAGGTGTAGGCATAAACCAAGTGAAAAGCGGGAATTTACAGAGGGCTACATGGAACAAACCATTATAAATTATACAAATAGAATAAATGCATAAAACAAATACATACATAGGACTGATGTACACACCACTACACTGAAACAAAGACATCAGTCAACAACCCATTAAAAAGACTTACAGTGAATAAAATATTTCTAAACACAGAAGACTCCTCTAATCTGACTTCTGTTAAGCAAGTCTGCTATTCATCACCCCAGTCCTGAGCAGTATACATAATAAGGAGAAATACTTCTCTATTTAGGACAGAAAATTTTCTCACTTTGATAGCTAGGATTTTACCCCAGATATTAAAAAGACTCTGACTGCACTAATTGTAGATCTGCTGGTTGTGCAAGGAACATTAGCCTCATACCAGCCAAGTACTCATAGGTTGGAGAATGATATGGCCGTTCTCTCTGATATTTCCCTTTACCATCAGATGGAGAAGAATCCTTCAACACAAATGTTACCATGTCTGATTTGTTGTAGCTGTAACTGTGAAAATTGTACACATGGGCTTGGGTTCTGTTTTTGGCTGAAGCAGATTAAGCTGCAAATGGAATAATTGGAATTAACAAAGAGCTATCACACATATGCTGGATTACTGAAGCATGTAGGTGATCAGCATTTCCCATGGGCAGTAGTAAAAAAAAAAAAGTCAAGACCTTTTTCAGCACTAATCCTAATTTAATCTCAATGTTCTTCTGGGGAAAAAAAAAAAAAAGTGGTTATTATGTTTATCCACAGCATATATCCATGATTGTATCAGTTTCCTCTCTGTACAAAATACACAGAAAAAAGGATCCAGGATGGAACACATAAACTACTTTATTTGCTGATGAAACTGGTTTCTTTGCTATAGCATTCCTAGACAGAATTGTTGGAAACAAATGTAAGGGCAAATATCAATAAATAATATTGAGAAAAATAATGATATCAAACCAGAAGAATTACTGGACTGTAGTGACTGAAAGCTGAATCTTCATAAGGGATACATCTAGATACCTAAAAATAGTATGTACTTCAAAGCTCTGTACATCCATATTGATGATGAGAAGTAACAGCCATATTATGGCAATTCCATAATCACTACTGGTTCCTCAAATTCTTGTCTATCTGCAAGAGATGCTGTCCAGCAATCTCAGTTGATCAAACTGTTAAGCATTTTCTTCCAAAGCAAAAGAACTTGGCATCAGCCTGGAGCTCAACCTGGAATAGGCAGGATGAGTTGTGAGCTGGGTAGAGCAGCTGTTGATCCTGTTTTTGTTTCGACTCCTGCTTGCAAGGAGTTATTTACCCTGCTACACTTCACAGGCTGCTCCAACTTGCCATAAGGCTTTTCTTTCTTTCTGCAGCATTCAAAAGAGGCAGGTCTGTAAATTGTCTCCTCTGACTACTCTGAATCACATTAGCCTGCTCTTTTTTGTAAGCATACTCCATAGTGATAACAGAATTCAACCAGGCAGGCAGTGTTGCTGTGCTTGCTCTTCCCCATGTGCATGCACATTCCCATGTTCACCACCTCTTGGGGAGCTCATACCAGGGAGCAGCTTTACCCCCAGCAGCAGGGCAGCTCTTGAGGCTCTCCTGCTGCAGGCGCAGGGAGGAAAACCCCACTTGCCTGCCCTCTGGGGAACGTATAGCCTGTGAGAAACCTACACAGCAGGGAGGCCATCCTCTAAGAGAAAAATCACCTAGGACAGTTTTGTTTTTAACTGCCAGGGAAAATACTGACATTTATCTGTGGCATTTGTGCCAAGATACATTTAGGCTTGCTCGTGCTCAGGAACTTTTTGACTTGGAGAGAGAAGAAAAAGAAAGCAGTTAGGCCACAAGGCTCTTTGCTGCCTTTCATTTTATCCCTCTGGGTTGCTGCCTTTTTCCTTACTCCACAGCAATTCTTGTAAGAGAGGAAAGAAGTGACTGTGGCAGAAAAGAACAACAGAAACTGGAAGCAGGAATCTGCATATTAGGGCATGGTGACCAGCAAATCTGCCAAGAGCTGGTGATAATAGCCAGGGCACAGTAACCCTACACTAACAGCTAGGAAAATTACTTTATGTGCTTCCAGGTTTGCTGGCCTGTTTGTGCTCTTACACCTTCCTGGGAAAAGTATGGAGTTGCTGCTTGGTGTCGGCGCTGCTGGGCACCTCAAAAGATAGTTTCTCCATGTACTGAATACTTGCCTCTGGGAGGTTAAGAAATTTGGTTTGCATAAATAGTCCATATTTTATTACTATAACTTACACGATCATAAATTTTATTCATTATTTATTTTATTATTATAATGTGCTATATATTTTATGTAAATATATTTGCTTCTCTAACTCCGATTTGGACTGTTGTCTTTATTTTCCCAGGAAGGAAGAACCCTTTATTTGGGAGAGTGTATATCCACCCTCGGAGGAATTGCCAAAGTCTTGAAACCCAGGTTTCTCCTGCACTATACAAAGTGAGGAAAATGCAATTGGTAATTATTACCTTGGGCAGAACGGAGGATGAGCAACAAAATCTGAAGGAACACTGTGTGAAAATGAGTAAATTTGTTTGCTTTCCCATCCTGGTCTCCTCTTTGCTCTCTCTTACAGAAAGATGTTGGCCTGGATCAGTTTCTGTTTTTCTGAAGGGACCTCGCCCCGGGACACTGGGGTAGCTGAGAACAACTGCTGAGCAAGGACATTCCCCACTTCAGTTTGAGCAAAATACTGTTTACCCCATTCTCACTCATTTGCCTCTCCCATTTCCCTGTTTCTTACTGGAGGCGATGGCTGCCTGAGGCATGGGAGTAACAGCAGATCCCTCAGCTGCAAGGGCTGTCAGACCAGGAAGGGCACACCAAGCCCCACAGAGTGTACCCAGGACCCTTGGAAATCTGCTCTTTGCTACATGGTCCTGTTATCCTGCCCAAAGCCCCCTACACTCAGGGAAATGTCCCTGCATGGTCTGACATGCTTCATACACATACCCCACACTGACTAGGGCACTCTGGCATTTACTTCCAGGTGCCAGTGCATATCATGCTTATGCACAGCTGGAGATGATCCTCTTCTTCCCACCACCCTGTCACTGGTTTGAGATACAGAGGATCCCTATGGATATGAAGAGGGATGTCTCTAATTGTGGTTTCTGGTCCCAGATGTGCTGGTGCCAGGACAAGCGTCCCTCATTCATGGGAAAGCACAGAAGAAAGAGTCTCAGCAACTAGACCCCTAGCTGCCTGAGTTCAGAAGTCTTAGGGTCTCAACTGTTGGCACTCAGACTTGGCTTCCTTTGTGTGTTTGGCCCCCTCCCACTTTCCCACAGTTCTTTTCAGTCTTGCCTGTCTTCTTTGCAGGAGAGACCAGGAGGCTTGGGCCAATGAGTTCTGCTTACACTTGGTGACATGGATTGAGTGCTGGTTCATCAGGACTGGTTTCTGTGTATCTATAAGGTTACTTACTCAGCACAGACACCACCACCCATGGTGAAAGCCCAGGTTCTCACAGTGAACTACGAGGGAAAATACAGCTTGCCACTGCCCAGGCCAGATTTGTCAGTGGGACACTCGATGGCAACAAGAACAGGAAAGCTCAGGAGGGGGAGCCCAGCTAAACAGCCCTGGGCATGACACACGTGTAAAGGTAACTCTGACCTGCTTGCACAAAACCATCCTGGCTTCCCATACCTGTGTTTTTTGAGTTCTCCCACTTTTTAATCTGACTTATAAGATTTGCTGCACCTGTCTATGCCAGCTACATAGTGTGCCCACAGTGGATCCAACCCACATATCAGCAAACCTGCTGTGCACTGGCAGCTGCTGTTGGGGCCTGCCTTTCCAATTGGGAGACAGATGCTTTTGTCTGTGCATTTGTGCCTTAACATGGCACTGGAGCCAGTGTGCTGAGGGTTGTTGCTACAACATGAAGAAATTTGTGGTAGAGCCACTTTTCCCTGGAGTTGGTTACAATACTGTTTCCTCAGATGGTGCAGAAGCCAAACACCAGAAGCCAGTGCCTTTGTTTGTCCTTACCAGCTCCTGCCACACAGAACTCAGCTAAAGAGGCTTTTGATTTCAATTTTCCTTAGAGACACATTCTCTGGTTTCTTCCTGGACCACAGGATCAAATAATCTTTTGTTCCTTTGTTTCACAGATTCTCTCATCTTTTCTGTGTGTTTTTTTCATATATTTCCTACATGTACTGAATGTTGGCCATAGTTGGTTATTCTCTCTCACGTGTCTTGTATGTCTGCTCTGCTACAGGCATTGACTTGCTCCCATGTTTGGGATAGAGATTGCTATTGTTTGTATGGTGTAGCTACATGGAGATCCCCTACAGAACTATCTTAAACAGAAGATGACAGTTAGTCAAACACAAAGCCATGTAAAGTAAAAGAAGGCAAGTTATTTGAAAATTGGAGAATGAGAGGCTGGAAAGCAGTGCTGCAGAAAGGGACCTGGGGGTCCTGGTCGATGGCAAATTGAATCTGAGTCAGCAGTGCCCTGGCAGCCAGGAGGGGCAGCTGTGTCCTGAGGGGCATCAGGCACACCATCACCAGACAGGCAGGGGAGGGGATTGCTCTGCTCTGCACTGGGGCAGCCTCACCTCGAGTGCCGGGGGCAGTTTTGGGTGCAATATAAGGAGTGTCTGAGGTCACTTGGTTTGTTCAGCCTGGAGGAGACTGAGGGAAGACTTCATCACAGTCTTCAACATCCTCATGAGTGGAAGTGAAGGAGCCAGTACTGATCTGTTCTCTCTGGTGACCAGTGACAGAACCCAAGGGAGTGGCATGAAGCTGTGTCAGCGGAGGTTTAGATTGGATATTGGGAAAAGGTTTTTCACCCAGAGGGTGGTTGAGCACTGGAACAGGCTGCTCAGGGAAGTGGTCACAGCACCAAGACTCTCAGAGTTTAAGAAATGTTCAGACAACACTCTAAGGCACATGGTGTGATTTCTTGGGCTTGCCCTGTGCAGAACCAGGAGCTGGACTCAATGATCCTTGTGGTCCCTTCCAACTCAGCATATCCTATGATTATATGTTTTTAAATGTTCGCTCACAATTGTCCCAGACTGCTCAAAGTTAAAAGGAACTTTTTGCTTTGATCCCCATGTTCTGCTTCACATATAGGGATGACAATCTTTTGCTTCACTAGAATAGAAGGATGAAGAAATATATGTGAATCTCCCAGATATTATAATAGTGAGAAGCATAGAAAAGCCTAGGAAGAAGCTGATGGTTTTTCCTCTGATAATGGGACTTGGATGGGAACACTGATGAGGAAAAACTCAGTTCTACCATGATTTTGTTCTTTCTTTTCCTGCTTAACATTCAGCCCATCTCCTGATACTGTGAGACATGGGGGAATGGTTATGCTAGAAGGAATCACACCAACTCCACCACATTACAGCAGAAGAGATCCCCTATTCACCAGGGAGAATCTACTGTGGGAATCTCCAGTCAGTTTAAGTCCATGCTCTGCCTGCATAAGCAGAGTAAACTTGGCAGGCTGAAGGGTCTGTCCCTTGGGAATATTGACAGATGAATATAAACTCAATTACCTTGCTTTTTCATTCCAGTTGGCTTACTTCTGCTATAACTAAGTACATCAGTATTTAGAATCACTCTGAACAACAGGAGAAAACATTTTCTGGTGTTGAAACTAGAATTCTGTACAGCATTTATAACTTGCAATAAGTCAGGAGGCTGGCTGTGCTTTGTTTCCCACCATCCTGAAGAAAACAAACAAACCAAAACCAAGGTAGAAGGGTCACCCTTGCCAAGGGCTGGGGTTTCTTCTTTTTGGTATACCTAAAAGGCTGATAGCCATTTTGCCTATGAGCCTGCACAACTGAAAGATGTAAAACCAGCTCCTGAGTTTTCCTTACCATTCTCCCCACTACCACCATCTTCACTATCCATCAACCTGCCTCATTGCTGAACGCTGAAAACACAAAAGTAAACATTAGTTAACAAGGTTTGCACCTGAGGGTGGTAAACAAAACTGCTCTCCATGCCTGTGAGCTCTCAAAGGGAAACTCTGCTGCAGGAAAACAGGTCTGCCTGGGGTAGGGTGTGTGTGCAGAGAATGAGACAAATATTTTCATTTTTCTGATTATGTAATTAGGGAATTATGAGATATAAAATCTTTCTGAAATGTGTCCCTCCAGTTAGAAAATACATATTTGCCTTATCTTTGTCTTCATTGTAGCTAGAAGCAGAAGTTGATGCTAATCTGATTCCTTACTCCTCTGTAGTTTGGGACATTTCAAATACATATTTTTGTCCTGAGATTTTGTCTCAAATGGAGACAATTGAGACTTTGTCTTGGACTAAGAGAATCAAGACTTTGTCTAAAATGCAATAATATGGCGCATGCTAAACAAAACAAGTCTTTGTGTATCATTGTTATTAAAACATTGTAGCAGCAGGAAACAGCTAGACGTGGACTTTCCTTTGCTAGTTAACTGCTACTATAGATCTGTTAAAGTTCAACTCATTATGCATTTAAATCCTATTACAGTAGCTGAATGCCTTGACAAAGAAAGAAACAGCCTGTAAGACAGTTCCTTGCAAAATAGTAGTGCATATATTAAATCAGTGTGTTCTCACCTTACCGTGTCCTTCATTCACTCCCACACTTCTCTGAACGTGACTTTCACTCCTGCACCCAGGCGTGACCTCCTCCCGCCTGCCCAGTGGAGCATCACCAGCGAGCAGGCAGGAACTCCCCCGGCAACCTGGCCCCCTCGGGAGCCGCACGACATGGTCAGGTCCACCCCTTCGGCATCGGTCACCAGAGCCGGGCTCAGTCCCACTCTTTCAGGAGCCGCTTGTGACTCGTTGGTCAGAAGAAACGCCGCACAGTTTAATGCCCGTGGCAGGGTCTGCTCTCTCGTTCGGTGCTCCTCTCTCCGCAGGGCTATGGTCTGAAACAAAAGCAAGCTCTATAAAAGCAGATCTTCCTAGTCGTACATTCAGGGATGGATTTTTGTCATCTTCGTCTGGTGCTCAAATCAGGGAGAGGACTAATTCCTCTGAAGATAATGGAGCAAACCAACACAAGTCAAAGGATAACCAGACTGTAGCTCTAAGAAACACCTATTCCCATTCCTAGGTTTTTGTTGGGGTTCTTCTGCTGCAAATATATAAATCTTTGTATTAGCTGACTTCAAAGATCATAAAGCCCTAATTGTATGTGCAGACTACTAATGCAGTGTGCTGCTGATGCATAAAACACGCATAGATAGTACACAAATATACTCAGGCTGGGCTTAAATTTAACTTCAACCACACAAAAGATATCTTTATAACTAAGAATGATGAGAAGAAAGATCTCATTCCAGACCAGATGAACAATTCATTTTTTTACTAATCCTGGATTTGGCTGACCTAACTTAAATGTGTCCTAAGACATTTCTTAGTGCCTTGGAAATTACATCAAGATACTTGGGTTGGAGATGCCAGAGTTAGAAAAAAACCCAGGGATTCTATTTTTAAAATTCTGCTGTTCCTTTTAAAAACAGATCAGTGAAGCATAACTTTTCCTATAGCTGTAATTTTTCAGGCTAAGCAAACTCCAGTAATTTCAAAAGCAGTGGGAACAAGGGGTCACTTGGGGCCAGCCAGAGGAAAAAAATTAACTCTTTGCTATTTTCTGGTACAAGTTTTTGTCATGTTATTATTGTTGAAAAGAGTCAGCTTATAAATGAAAAGGCTTTCCTTGCAAGTAAACACAAGCTGAAAAAAGTATGCAGCAATATGATTTCAGAGCTGTGCGAGAACATCAGTGAGGGAAGAGAAACAAGGGGAGTTCAGCTGTGCATTTTCTCAGTACCTATCACTAGAGCTGGACTAGATTTTGCTAAATGACATCTGTCACTGACAGCTGCTGTCATCAAGAGACTGCCAGGAGCCACAAACACCTTTCAGCAGCAGGAGGCTATCAGCCATGGCAGTGTACAAGCTTTTCATGACATTGCCTTCAGTGGCGAGAGCTCCAAAGCCTTTCCCAAATAATATTGCCGAAAGTCTTCAATTTAGAGGGGAAGAAAGCAGCATGAAAATTTAACATGAATAGTACAGATCCTTGTTTCATGATTGGTTTGTATCAGACAGCTAGACTTTCATGAGCTAGTGTTTTAGGTGATTTTTAGATGTTACATTTTATACAAATATACAAATAACCCCAAAACACTGAAAAACCCAAGCACAGGTAGATAGGCTGTCCTTACTATTAAGGTGTGTTTAGCAAAAGGACGGACTCCCCTCTGCCTGAATTCACACCTTTAAGCTCTGGACATCTCACAGATAAAATCCCTAGGAGTAAAACTCAATCTTTACTTAACCTGCCAGTTGTAGCTCAAGTTTGCTGATTTCAATTGGGGCTCCACTCACATTTATATAGAAGTCATTTGCCATCCTCCTGGCAAGTCATAGGGTAGATGATTCTTTTGCTCCAGCACTTTTCAAGTATGGGAATGGGGATTTAAAAACCTATTGGTTTCCCAAGTGGCTTCCAAATGATAGTTTGGCACTGGAAAAGCTTGGCCTCTGTAGTTTGAGAACCAGACTAGGGAAGCTAGGATAGATGTTCAGGCTTTGAAAACACCAACTATCTTCTGTTTGTTTGTATCTACATCTGCATTGGGATAAACAGCTCTCAGCAGAAGAAAATGCAATTTGTTTAAGTGTTTCAGCCAAAGAACAGCAATTATAAAAATAAGGCACTCCTTTCCCTACCCTCAAAGCATTTGCTAGTGTCAATAACTAGGACCTGAGACCAAGTCCCGAGGCTTAAATCTCTTCTAACTGAGCCAGCTTGACACTTAAGAGATCTATTATTATGCATCAGACATTGTGAAATGTTACAAACACTTTCTAGTTAGAGCTTTCCTTTGTCCCATTGACTAAGGAATAGTCACACTGCAATGATGTAGTGAGTTGTAGACTCCTTGAGAAATGAGCTGCTTCATGCTGTAACTGCAGAGTGCGATCAGTGGATAGACAGGACACCAATGAATCTTTAGTCACGAGCCATCCATGAAGTTCAGTAGCACCCTCTGAAGCATCCACATCTCCTCACTTGCCAGGAATTGTGTTGCCTTAATAAATCACATCAAAAATCTTTAATGGTATTTTAACAGCACTGAGCATGCATTGTTTCTAGGAAAAAAACCCAACCCAAACCTCAAAAACCAGATGTAAGGATTTGAAGGAAAAAAAACCTGGTGATCTAAAAGTGTATGCCAGAAAGGAAAACCCTGTAGCTACAGCTCACAGTAGCTTCTGATGTTGGCATTGACAAAACAAAAGGGAGCCTTCTCCAATGTAACAAAGATTTCCATGAGTTGATCAGAACATACAGAACATACTTTGGTCTTTGACCAAAAGTCTCTTTTATATTA
Organism: Pycnonotus jocosus; assembly: GCA_013400435.1. Lineage (NCBI taxonomy): Eukaryota > Metazoa > Chordata > Aves > Passeriformes > Pycnonotidae > Pycnonotus > Pycnonotus jocosus. The sequence goes on along the minus strand of VWYP01034191.1, from coordinate 139,336 downwards.
AAAAATGTAATTTTTAATAACTTTTAATTTTTAACTTTTAATTTTAATTTTTAATAACTTTTATATTAAAAATGTCTGTATATAAGGTATTATAAAGAATAAATTTTAAGGGCTTAATCAAACATAAATTTCTTTCATGAAAAATAAATTTCTGCTTATAAAGAATTTTTTTAAAATTTCTTAATAAGCAGAGATTGAAAAATATAAAGGTTAATTGTTTGTTTTGTGTTGGTTACCGAAAAAGTTCTCCTGCTAAATGAATAAAAAAATGCCTTCATTGTTTTTTCTTCTCTTTCTTTTCAAATTTTTCTGTATTTTCATTTTTGCATTTTGTTTCTAAAAAGCAGCTTAAATATTGGGCCAAAATTACACTTGTGAATGACCCATATTGGTGTGTTCAAGCGGCTCAATGTTGTGTTCAAATACAGCAGATGGTTCCTACATGAAACACTTTCCTGAAAATCTAGTCACCTCAGGCAATGGCTATTTTGAATTTTATAACCTAAATAGTGCCAGATCACCAGTCAGATGAGAAATATGCAAAGAAAAAACCTGAAGATATTTTAAGGAGTTGTAGTGTGGGGACATAGTAAAATTTGCGTTTAAGCCTTCCAGTATCAGATCAGAAGTTGGCAGTTGCATACTGTAAAACATTTTGGAATAAAAACCCCTCATGCTTTTAGCTGAACTCTGAAACAATCTTAACTTTGTGCAGATGGCACTTGGGCTTGTATTGACACTGTCAGAACAAACGTCACCATGCAGTCCTCAGCTTCTTGCTATTTTGTCAACTGCAGGTTGGTGTTGCCAGTCAGTGTCCTTTAATTTCAGATTCAAGTCAGAATCTAATAATATCTGTATTGCAGCCATTTCCATAATTTGCCACATATATCTTGCATATTCTTTTGACTTCTGCTTTTGCATCCACCCTTTGCCTCCCTCCTCATATGCTGAAGGAAGTGGAGAAACTCAGGATGATCTCAGGGACAGACATGGGTTTCTATCCATAAAGAGACACACTACAAGTCACGTGCACTGTTTGTATTTCCCTAGCCCTGTCTGCCAAAATTCAGCCTGGTTCCAGGTTGTCAGCATACATCACAATAAAGTTTACAATGCCATTTCTCTGTGGATATCACAGGATAGACACCAAAAAGAACTGGAGCAGCACAGGGACAGAGTTCTGAAGTGTGACTACAAGAAAGGAACAGATGACTTGATGCAATAGGATGCTGCTGGTTCCTGAGGTGACCAGCTCATCCAAAGAAAGTGGGTACAATGGGAACTTGAAGGCAGATTTCAAGTTGAAACTTTGAGCCTAAATGCTCTCTTATCAGAAATAAAAGGTTTAAGGATTGAGAAGGCTGTCCTAGGGGCAGCAGACAAAGGGTACATGGGTAGATGGGCAGTACTTTCTCAGTCCTTGGGTGATGTTTATAGAAGAATGTCAAAATAAAAACCAAAAAAAACCCAAAAACCAAAACCTGCCTCTGGCCCAAGTAAAGAAGCCATTATGAGCTCTCTTCTGCTTACATTTTTTTGTTTGCTTTATTTCTTTTATGGGGTGCTCCGGTTTTCTGGGCACGTCTCCAGGGGTGTGCTTTGCCAAGTGGCAGCTTCACATTCTCAGGCAGGCAACATCCTGGTTCCACCCTATCCTGCATGGGGTGTGCTCACACACCCTCATCTACTGTCAAGAACACTTTATTTCAGACAGATGTCTGGTGAAGAGAAGTTAGACTAAATCTGCATTTCTCCCATGAACTGGCCTTATTTAGTGTACCAGCACCTATAAATATGAGCTGTAGCTTGACATAGCAGTGTTGTATCCTTTGGAGAGATGCCAGAAGAAGAGATACTCCCTGAGACTTGCACAGGCTCTTTCCACAGTCAGGTTCACAATGTCTCCTGAGGCATTGTGCTGCTGGTGCATTGTGGCGTAATTTGACTTGAGTGACAAGGGACTTCAGCTGATTAGAAACTACATGGATGACTGTCACATTCTCCAGCAGGGCAGAGATTTCACCTGTGGACCATCACCCACAGACATTTATTGTCTCCAGGGCTGGCCCAGACAGGGAAGGAAAAAACCAGAGATGCAGTTTCTAAACAGAAAGGAAAATAATTATTTATCTGTGCAGTAGAGGAGAACTGCTTAAATTTTACAATACTGCCCCGGAACAGGGATGTGTAATTAAGGGCAAGATGATAAATCCACACGTGTAAAAAGCCAGGGAGCGGGAGAAGGCAGCTGGGGCGGCAAGGGGAGGCCTCAGCCCAGCAAGCACGCATTCCGTCCCCGGCGCAGAGCTCTGTTCCCGGGCAGCCATGGGCAGTGGCCGGCTCGCCCCCGCAGCCCCCGCTCCCAAGGAGGGGAGAGAACAGCCAGCTTGTTCAGGGGAACGAAACTTACTCCGGTGAGTGCCGCCGACCCTTCCTTCCCTGCCGCGGGCACTCAGCAGCCCAGCGGGGCGGGGCGGGCTGGGCCCGGCATTCCTCGCTCTCTGGGCCGCTGGGCGGTGCTGCGGCAGCGCCCGCCTGGCCCCGCGCCGGCTGCGGACCGGTGCGCTCCGAGGCACTGGCGCCTGTGGGAAGCTGTGAAAATTATATGTATATATATAGTTAAAAAATATTTTAAAAATTGGTTTAGGCCCAGAGGGGAGGTTCCGTGGGAGGATGACGTCCGTGGCGCTACTTGCGTGCGGCAGCGGACCCCGGTGACCCTGTCCCTTTTTCCCCCGGGAGCCCCGGCCACCGCCGATGCTTCCCCCAGCTCCCGAGGATACCCCCTCGCAGCCCTGGAAGCACGCTCTCATGTGTCTCCCACACCGAGGCAGTGCCGATACTGGAGGGTTTGTCGGGATTTCCACGGGAAGGACAGACTGACAGGCGGCACGCAGCCAGGAGAGGCGGCTGCCATGTAGCACCACAGAAGGGCAAGGACGCCGCAGAGATGATGAGCAGCATAAATACAAATAATAAACATTTCAGAAGAAGGTTTCTCTAAAATTATAGTAACAAAGAGATTTTAATAGTGTATTAATTGCTGTATGAGGGCGGTATATAAGTGGTAGCAGTGACATAGGAAGGGGTGAAGCTTCAACCAACATAACTGTGCTCCAGTAGGAAATATTTCGAGGGGATTTGTCTGCCTCAGTTTTGACTCAAGTTTGCCCGGGATTTTTGCCTATAGACAATATAAACCGAAGAAAGATTTGCAATGGACCTTTTTTTGGGAATTTCAATGACTACCCCAGTTCTGCATCATCTGCAGTAAAAACAAGTGGAACCCTTGCTGTGGAGGAAGAATGCTCAGAACAACAGCCACTGATACCAGACATTCTAACATTAGAAAATGTGTCAACACCCTAGAACTTCCTAAGAGCTGGCAGAAGCTTGTCATTAAAACTCACTTTCAGGAGACCCAGAAATCCAGGGGATAGCCAGGGCATCAAAAAAAGTTCATGCTGATTTTGAAAGATACACAGAACAACCCAGAAAATTCAGGCAGTGAACTTCTGTCCAGCCCTGACATTGCCTGGATTCTGCTGGCTGTGGGGCTGATGGAAGTCCATAGCCTGAAATTTGTGCTGCCCAAAATGACTGTGTTAATAAATACCAAGATAAAAGAAAGTATGTTGTTTATACTAAGTGACATAGATTTACAGAAAGCAGATTTTGCTGAGATAATCTGGTACCTTTCTCAGAAGAGTAAGATGTTTTCACATGAGGCTTTTGTGCAGCTCCTTGATGGAGAGTTTATAATATCAGTTCACAATCCAGTGGTTAACTCTATCAGTACTCTTAATGTTAAACAATCGTTGTTCAGTATCATTCATTGTTCAGGGGTGTTAACTAGTGAAGCTCCACCTAGATTGTCTCCTAGGTATTTTCCATTTTGATCTGTGGTACAGAAAAAAAACATAAACTCATCATATGGCAACAGAGCAGAGGAACAGAAACGAAAATAGGCCACTGATGTAATCAGATGGTAAACAAAAAGCATGTATATGATATGCTACCTTATTGCAGGTAAACATGAATCTATATATCTAAGAACAGAGAATGAAGGCCACAAAATTAAGATGGGAAACTGTACTTTGAAACAGTGGCTCTGGAAAAGACTCACAAAAGAGGGATGCAGCAACTGAACAGAAACTCCCACTGAAAGAGGACCTAGAGGGGTAAGGAAACCTTTAGATGTACAGGCAAGTTCTTGAGTTGGGCTAAGGAAGATTTTGAGATTTGTTACTAATCTTGCCATTATTCTGAAATGTTGGGTCTAGTTCTCCTATGCTTGGATCTGGGAGGATTGTTGTCACATTAGTGGGGGGAGAGGTCAGTGTCATTTTGCTATGTTAGACCCAAAGCACACATTAAAGAGCTCCTAATAGTCCAGGGACTTCCAAAGACTTCTCTTATAGACAGGAAAATGGTGTAATGCAGCAAACAGAATGCTGACATTTGTGAAAGCAAAGCTTTTTCTACCTGAAAGATTGATTTCTGGTTGTTATCAAGTATAACTTTCCTGGAACTGAAGCCATTCAGTACAATTTTTTCTCCTAGATGGAAGTAAATACCTTTGAGGTCAAGCTTTCCAGTTTCTGTGACTGAGAACAAAATTATGTGCCATAGGATAGTTATCTGAAACAGGAAAACCTTATGTGCTTCTGAGGATAAGTGTAAGACTATTTGTTTTACTGAACTTCTGAAAATAGCAAATTAAATCATAGAATTATAGAATCGCTGAGTCTGGAAAAGACCAGTAAGATGATTTAGTAAAACCATCAATCCAGCACTTTCAAGTCTGCCATCATTCTTTTTGCAAGAGTTTCCTCAACTTCAATATTTTGCCCTCATATTCTGCTGTTGGACTGCTTTTGCCCAGAGCAGCCAATGTCAACACTTGCCCACATCACACTTGCCCACGTCCCTGTGTGAGGATTTATGCGTTTGCAAGTTGCCTGCATCTTAACACGTCACGACTGTGTTATTTCTTTTCATTTTAGTTACAGCAGGAGAGCGTATGCAACCAGGAGGCTAAAAGTGCCTGAAAGTGTCCTTTCTTTTTTACTGAGTCACTCTGCAGCTGCTTACTGATGATAGAAAAAAGGGACAACTGGAGAGCACCTGCTCCAACCCCATGCTCAGGACAGGGCTGATTTAACACATGCTACTCTGTCTTTTCCAGTCAGTTGTAAATATGCCAAGGTAGGAGATTCCTCAGTCCCTCCAGGTAACCAGTGCTTGAAAGGGTTTTTTTCCCCCTCCAGTGTTGTGATGGAATTTCCATTCTTGTTCTCTGATAGGCAAGTGAGTGTGAACTGGTGTTTACAAGGAAGGCAGTATGCTTGATGGTGATGTGATGAAGGACAAGCACAGGGAGGTGGCATTTACATTCTTCAGCTTGCTCTTGGTCTTACTGGTTGCTCAGCAACTCGTCTTCAGTGAAACCAGATAAGATTTGAGTAGCAACATTGTTCTCCCAGTCAGTGGGCAGTTAAACGACCAGGTAGTTGACCAAATGTTTGATGAAGTCAAAGCAGATTCTGTTTCGACCAGCACTTTAATGAGCATTGTGTTTACTTGCCTCCATTTCATGTCCATCTTCTTATGCCAGTTTTAGTGATTTCTGGTTCCCTCCTTAGTTGCATCTCTTGAAAGATTTTATAAACTATTCCCAATATCTGTCTCTTTTTAGCTCTGATTTGCTGACAGCACTGGACTTCTTCCTTGAGTCTTCACCTCACAAGTTGTATGCTTTTTCTCCTACCCTCAACTTAATTTGGAATTGAAAAGTTCAAAGTCTAGTAATTTTCAAGTTTACTTTTGCATAATGTTCATGTTCCTGGTGCTGATGATTACTGCAGATATAGACAGCAGCCAAGCACCAAGAGTATAGTGTCTGGCAACACTGAAAGTTTCCACCACAGCTGGAGCCACCATCTGTAAGACATCACACAGCTCATTTGGTACTTTAGGAAAAGTGTTACTCTCAGGCTGTCTCTTGAGGAGGTTCCTGCTGAGAGAGACAACAGAATGCCTTATTTTAATTTGAGGGTGTCAAAACCCAAGAAAATCTTCGGACTTTCAACTACAAAACATTATGTAAAACAGAACTCACTTATAAGGAAAAAAACCTTTCTCACAGGCTAGGGAAAATAAAACAAACAAACAAACAAACAAAACCTAAACCCAAACAAGACAGAAACAAAAGCCCAATCAACTAACGAACCAAAAAGCAAAGGCGGGGAGGAATACCATATAAATTCATAGATTGCTGAATGTCATGAGTGAACATTCTAAGAGGTTTAAATGACTTTTTGTTAATTCAGATGAACAAAAACTCCTTTGAAACAAACTGGAAAACCCAGAGGAATTTGTTTTGTGTAACCTGGATCTGCCCTTTTTCTGGAGCTACTGGGACATGGGCCATTCTATATATAAACACATAATAAAGGAAACAAATAGAGATTAACCCACAGCATTAATAAATTCATGTTTTGTAGCCCTCAGGATTATCTTGCTCTTTTTGGCTGACTGGACAGCAGCTGTTTTGGAACCGTTTCTAACCAGCAGAGCAAGCAGGCAGGTTTTCCTTCCCTGCAGACAGTGATCACAATCCTGTTTGTTTCACTGTCAGGAGATACCAAAAAACTGGTACAAAAAAGCAATATGTAAATAAAACATGACCTGAAACTACACATTGCTGTCATGAGGATCCAAACATGTCTGAGCTGCAACTGGGGGCAATAGATTGGCTGTTGTGTACTCCAGGGCAAAGTCATGCAAGGAGTTAGTGCAGCAGCCTTCCCTGCTGGCCAACCCACATATGAAGCTCATCCCCAGATTTATTTCAAAATGCTAGTAGGGACTCTCCACCAATTCTCTTTCACTGATGCCATGAGAAGACCCACAGAAATCCAGAAGCTCTACAGCAAGTTGTTAGCAAAAGTAACAAACTCGTTGTGCATTTTTTAGTACCTTTAGTGCTTGAGAGGTGGTAATACAGTAAAAGACAGAAAATTACACTAATTTGATGAAACAGCTGATTTCCCTGAGACACAGATGAACCCAACTCAGTATTAAATCCAACAGTTTTGTGAGACATTAACCTAAACTAATCTCCCATGAAAGTTACACACAAGAAAGAGAAAGAAAAAGAAGATGGCTAGTTGGACAAAAGTATTTGTAATTAATGCATTATAATTCACATACAAATCTATTTTTGCAGCTAGATTTGTAGGCATATAGATACTGCACCATTTAACTTGGTTTGTTTTCTTTTTCTCTTTTGTTGGAGAAACAGCTGGAAGATGAGTAACTAAAGTATTCTGTGTCTGAACCTCAGCAGACTGCAGGTTGAGACACCTCAATATCAAGACCCTGGAAGCTGCCCAAGAGAGGGATGGTGGGTATCCGACATGTTCCTGAACCTCTGTGGGAAACCTTCACTGTGGAAAACCCAGCTGCTGGCAGGTCACACCCCATGGCACACACCCATTTTTCTTTTTGTGCTTCAAAAGAATTGAGCCAAGCTGTCTCTGCATTCACATATCTTTGTAAATTTTTTTCTGGAGAAGATGGAGATTTTATAAATATGGGAGTAGATATCTGTGTAGGCTTAGATGTTTGCCTCTACAAGACTAAGACAGCATTTGAGCCAGTTAAGATATGAATGAATGAATGCTGGACTGAGCTCCCTTACAAGCTAAGCTTTTTTATTAGCATAAAGTCTGGTTTACCATGATGTGTGTGGAGCCAGTAGGAAAACTGGGAGAGGAATGAGTTACTGTTACTTCTGGCAGCTACATAAGCTCAGGAATTTTACCATAGACTGCTTTAAGTAAGATTTTTTTTCTTGTGTAAAGGGAACAGTGACAAACCCATGAATAGTTTAGGGCTTGTGCAGTCTTATCTACCTCACCTTAAAAGTATTTTCCATTTGTAAGAACCCCAAAAGCTCAAACACATCTGTGCCTTTCTGGCAAAACCAAAACAAAGTCACAAACCAAGATGAAAATTTGATACCCTAGATAGATAAACCTGCATAGACTATAGGTAGTGGAAAACACTAAAAATTCCTTGCACTACAAATATTACACTTAGGCCATGGGTGACATTCCACTAAAGATATGGGTGCTGTAATTGTGAGATGACTGTTTTTCACCTCTAAAATTACCAATTTCCATGTTTTGACTCCAGTACGGATTCAGGGCCATTTTCTCTGCTATTGTTAACATACTTGTAGTTCATAACCAGCACCTCTTAAGCAGTGCAAATACCTGTTTAAGAAAAGGGCAGCAAAAATAAAGTAACAAAGGGACTAATTTCCATTTCCCAGCTGGATTCAGAGTTAATATCCCAACAAACATCAACTAACACTAACGAGGCCAAGTTGGATGGAGCTCTGGGCAACCTGGTTTAGTGGAAGTTGTCCCTTCTAATGGCAGGGTGTTGGAACTAGATGATCTTTAATGTCCCTTCCAACCCAAATAATTCTATGATTCTTCAAGAGAATTTTTCTATAGGAACTATTATTCTATGATTCAACTTTGTTGAGAGTCACTTCTCTTTCTGATAACGACTACAGGAAACCTTGCAAATTTGGAATTTAAAAAACTAACCATTGAGCTTTACTCTTCAAACCATGTCAGTGCAATGAACCCCACCTCTGTAAGCTCTAAATGTAAATGCATATATGAAACTGCAACTTTTTGCTGTATATGACTAACTAGCCAGGGGACTCATAAACAGCCTGTGAGTGGTTCTGTTGTGCAAGTCAAATGGTGAAGAACAGGGAGAATGTTTTTTATAACCCTGTGTTAAATGATCTGGTGATCCCAAGGAGACAGTCAGCATTCCCCCAGTATTGGTGGTGTGTAGGTGCATAGTCTAACCTAGGTCTCTAAACTCTCTCAAAAGTCAACAAGAACAAGAGAAGAGAGACTGCCTTATGAAGGTGTTCATTTAAGAATGGGATGAAACTGCCAAGTAACTTTCACTGTCTATAGATAAAGATAGATTAGATCTCAAGTTTTATACCTCTAAAAGTTAGGCAAGGCTGCCTCCTCTGTAAGTAAGTCCTATTTCACTCTAGGCTATAAAATAATTTTATTCAATTAGATGTGTTTGGCCATGGAGATGTGTCAATTAGGAGTAATGGATCTAAGTTTCAGTAGTGTCTCTGAAGGAGCAACCCATCATGAAAAATCCAGAGCAGATTGGAGTATTTTGTAGAATAGTCAGTATTATTCATACCTTTTCCATTTTGTTGAGATTGCTTTTCATATGGTCTTGCACTTTGAAAACATTTAAACAATAGGTAGTATTACTTTTTATTACATACAATTAGCTAAGTAGCCTTGGCAAAAAAAAAAAAAAAAATTAAAACAGAATTTCCTGATGAAAAAAAAAATAATTTCTGAAAAAAAAAAAAAAAAAAAAAAAAAAAGAAGACTAATTTATATCTAGATATCCCCGGGGAAAAAAAAAAAAAAAAAGAGTCTTTGATCTATGGGCCTCATAAGTATACTAACCATTCAAAGATACATGGAAATTCTTTATAATGCAGTTAAAGTGAACAAATGCAACTAAAATCAGAAAACATTTCTTGAATAATTTCAAGCAGTCACCATGATTTTGATTTCCCTACTAAAAATTATTGCAGTATTGATCACATTTTGTTGTATAGTAAAAAATCTGTCTGTACCTTCTCACTGAAAGAGGTCAAAATGGATTGTGCTAATCACATGTATAAAAACCAGGCTCCATCCAAAAACCTGAATTCATGCTGTATGATTCATTTTACTCAGCTACATTCTAAAGTAATGCACAAATTAGGTAATAAAAGTGATTCCTTGATTAATAGCTAATAAAAATTATTCACTGAAAAGATCAGTAAATTCTCGAAGTGAAATATGACATCAAAATTTGCATTAAAATCCCCATAAAAACTATGTAGACAGTCAACTTTGACAAGTGCTCACTTACAGAGTTTTCCTTAATTAAGAATATATTTTTTTGCAATATACGTAGTAGAACCAAAAAGTGGTAGTCCTTTTTCACTGCCTTATCTGAAACAAAATTATTTAGAAAATTATGAAGAGACATGCTGTCTCTTATGTAGTGCATTTTCCCTTTAGCTGGTGTCCACGCTGCTTTTAAGGACAGGCTTCCTAGCAAAGGAAATGGCATCCTGCCGTGCCTTTCATGATGGATGCTGTACAGTTACCAATCTGCAAATGAGAGCAGACACTGCAATACCAAATATTTTATAGAAGCTTCTGAAAAATGGAGACTGTTATAGTTTGCAGAGTCAGTGTGACTGAGATCTAAGTGATTAACTCCAGGACTTTTCTACAACCATCCTTTTCTTTTTGTGAAGTGATTATCTCATTAGCAGTGGCCACTCTAAATGACCTAAAATCCTATTAAAATAAAAAAGGAATAGAAAGTATATGCCTGTCAATGACTATGTACCACTGCTGAATTTACAGAAAAGCCTGATGATGAGTTGCTCAATTTCTATGGAATGAGTAATAGAAAGACAAAGCAAGTATGTCCTTACCAGTTGTAAGAAACACAACTTGTTTCTTTCATCTTGCTGTGTACTACCAAGTTTTTTTTGGTAGGAGGTGTGCTAAATATTAATGTTAAAACCACAGATGCCAAAATATGGATTTTAAAAACATTTCCATGAAGTAATAGTGATAAGGAAGCCTAGATATGATGACTTGGAATTGAAATTACAGCGGTGTCTGAGCAGCAGATCAGAATTCAGTTTAGCTCTGCCCTCAGACTGTCTACATTAAAGACATCTAATTTTATGTGCTGTCACTCCCCATCTCCATCTCATGCTTTCTGTTTCATCCTATCCAGCTGTTTCACCTATTTAGAATAAATGTTTTTGGAGGAATGGTTGATTTCATAGATGCCTCAATGTTAAACAGACCAAATAGCATTGGTCTTAATTCTAATTACAATATTACAACTAGGGAAAAGATAATTCACATCAAAATAATGAAGGAGTAAAGTATGAACCTTAAAGTATGAACCTTAAAAGATTATTGGTGATTTATACAGAAGGATAGAAGTTATTTAGAAGGTTCAAACCAGAATCACCCATCAGGATGGTGGGATTCACTTTAGCCCCAAAAAAGAAATCAGAGCAAAGTCTGCAATTCGATTTTAACAATGACAACCCCAGGTCTGTGGAATTCAGACACTTCATTCAGGCAAAATTTAATACCAAAGGTTTTGTAGGCTGGATCAACTAAAACATTGATACAAAACAGGATAGAAATTACTGGGTTTAATATGTATGAAATCAATAGTTCACAAATAATAAGAAATTAAAGCAGAGCATTCTCTTGCATGACTATTTGTTTATTTCTTTGTGTTTTTTTGAAACATGATTCCTGAGGCTGGATACATGAGATTATCAGTGAATATTTAAATGTAACAGTCATGACAACAATAAACACAAGCTGCAGTTCAGAGAATGATCTAAGATGAACTTAAAACTTTTGTTTGTAGGATTGAGAAAAAAAGGTTGAAATCTATTGGAAGTTTGCCTTTATGGCTTGGAAGAGGGAAATGGACTTCCAGAGCACTGTATCATAAAGGACCTTATCCCTATTGCTCTCAAACCCAGCAAATATGAAGAGACTTTCACTTATGTGCAGAGTGAAATGCAGTACACAATGAAGGCTCAGTTCTGAATGATACCTATCAACTTCTGTAGTTCCACTGGGCAGTGGCCCACCAATCTTCACACAAGTAGTATCATATTCTGTTCTTATACAATAGTCCTTTACAACAGAATAAAGGTGATGGTATTTTGCCTTGTGGGTATGAAAATGACCAAAACCCAGCCTGTGATAGACAATTTTCTTTTATGTTGCCTAGTCAGCAATCAGAAAATGCTGTTTGCTAAACAAGGTGCTTTTTTGGATGCTACCTCTTTACCTCAGTATTAATTGACCTTGATTCCCAAAGTGAGTCTCTAATTGCTGTGCAACTGCATATCTGCTGTCAATAATTCTGAATGATTGACTTCAATTTCTCACTGCTTGAAGTTGCTTTTTCTCATTCTCTCAAATGTCCTTTTGTTCTTGATACCATCATGTTCCCCAAACTGTGTGGTCTCTCTTTTATTTTACTGCAGCAGCTGCTTTGGCATTCTGCATCTTCTGTTTCAGATACATGAGTGGCTCTGTGTTGTGAATATCATGGCTCCAAACCCTGAAAGACTTTTATGTCCCAAAACGTTCTCATTGCAGATTTTATCCTGCCATCTGATGTGCAATATGGCCCACAGATGGTACAGATGAAACCACCCTACAAGCTGTAAATGTTGATAGTCAAAATAAGAAGTTAGAAGAAAACATATAATTAATGTCTCTTCCTTTTCAAAAAAGCAAAACAAAAATAAGTCCAAATAGGAAAAGTGTTACTGCATAAAAACTGCCAGAATAATTCTCACTCATTTAGTACATATCTCTAATTAAATTCAAACACAAATTTTGAGGGAAATTTAGGCTGCAATTACAATTTAGATAAGTAATCTGGCTTAGAGTTATCATATGCTATAGCATAGTATTACATAAGCACCTTGATATGCTTTCATATCTCTTACAGACCTTTAATAGCAGTAATAGTTACTATCTAAATCTGTCCAGAGCCGCATGGCAACATTATCTCAAAAGAACTGACATAATTCTATTATATTTGTGTGTAGTATCAATAGCAGAGTTGACATACACAGCAAAAAAAATATACCACTTAGAAGGGGAAAAGTGACAAAGTTTGATCCTAAAGCCTGACCTGGTAAATTCTCTTAAACTCTGATTCAACTAAATTTTTAGCTACCTGGTGTTAAGGATCATATTATTAACAACTTTATAAATACAGAGATACCAAGATGTTTAGGCTAATGGAAACAGCGTGTTGTCAGGTAATCCATGGCTGAAGCCCAGCTCTAAGCAATTCAAGCATGTGAATAGACCTCTCAAAGCCAACTGATACAGCTATTCACATAAAATTTGCATGAAATCAGAATCAAAGTAGCCAGTGAACAACCCAGTTGCAAAGCTTTATTTGGGAGGTGCCTTGGTTTTGAACATTAAATGAACCTAGCCTTTTTCTGCATTAATCAGAGTCTTGGCTACAGCCACGAGCTCCAGAACTTCCTTACATTTATTCTCCTGTCACTGTTGTTCTCATGTCTGGACCAAGCAGCATTTTTGCAGTGTCACACTGTTGCTGTGCCACCTCTACTTTCTCCAAGAGGACAGTTTTTTCCCTCCCACTTTTTGATGGCAAGGATGCTGGAACTTAGTGTTTCAACTAACAAATACAAAAGAAAAGGATGTGACAAAAGTACTGGACTTCTTTTTCTCTGACACACTGAAGCAGGTTCCTGTCAAAGAAAATGAACAAACAACACTACCACTTTTTTGTCACTGTACCTTTTTTTTTCTTGGGTGTTGAAGAAGAAAGATAAAACACTGCATAGGATTGAGCCTTATGGTCCCAAGAGATGAGAAAGACTTTTTTTAAAAGCTCTCAAGAAATATGTCCTGTGAAAAGCAAAAAGCGAGATGATTTGTATGCTCACTTAATCAATCCAAGGCAAAAGGAAGGAAATGCAAAATAATTTTTCCCCAGTGCAATGTGTATTTATCCTCAGAGCACCCAGTTATATTTCTATTCTTCTTCCCACGCTACTGCTGTCTGACCTTCATCTTTGTACACACCAAGAATCCAAACTTGCTTCTTCCCCATGCACTTGGACACAATTTTCAGATCTTAATGTTCCAGATCCTTCTGCTTCCAATTTCTCCAACACAATCAGACCCCCTCATCTTTACCTACCTCAATTTAATATCAGGCACAAATAGAGTGCCCTTCTCCTGTTCGCCTCCAGCAGCATGCTAAATCCCTTCAGCTTTTACTTCAGCACTCCTGCACCAGCTCCATTGCTAACTAAACCCAAACACAACATGAGGTGATCCTCCCGCCCAAATTTCGGCTCTGCCCAGCGTGCCCTGCAGGGCCGTCTCTCACAGAGCAGATGGCACCCCCAGTACCATCTTCTGCCACCGAGCCACGCTGGATATACGACAGGGTTTTGACCCTTCCTAGCTTGGCTCCTCTCAGTGCAGGGCTTCGCCCCTTCCCTCACAGACTGGAATCACCCCAGTTCGCTCCGATCTCATCGAGTCCCTGCCGCTGAGTCCCGAGCCTCGCTGCTCTTCACCTGCATCCTCCCCTAACTCATGCCCACACGAACGCTCGTTCCATCACCTCAGTCCCTGACACGACGCTGGCACCCCCTTCCCATCCCCGCCGCCCTGGGGCACGGCCGGGGACGCGGCCGCCGGACACCCCCGCACCTGAGGGCGGCACTCCCGGTGCCACCGCCCGCTCCCCACGCCCGCGGGCCCCCGACCCCTCTCCTCCCGCTGACAGAGCAGGAGGGGCGGCACCTGCGGGTCCGCCCCATTCTCCTCCCCTCGCCTCCCCTCCCCTCCTCTTGCCGAGAGAGAGAGAGAGAGAGACCGAGACCCGGAGGGAGAGAGAGAGAGAGACGGTGGCACCGAGGGCGCCGGGAGGGACTGCCTGAGCGCAGTGCTCGGCGTGAGGGGAGGGAGGGGGAAAACCCAAAATCAAACCCCCAAAACGTCAAATACTGAAATTTAAACAAAAAAGTGAGGGAGGTGTAGAAGGAGAGTGCTTCAACTTTTTCTCTCTCTGCCCAGCAAGGTAAGGGAGCGGCGCGGGGCTTTGCTTCGCTTTGCTTTCTCGCCGGTTTCTGGGAGGGCACAAAGGTAGCGGGATCGGGCGGCGGCGGCGTCTCCGCTCGTGGAGTCGCGCTCGGCGTTGTCACCCCGCGG
>VWYP01034191.1:0-124311 GCA_013400435.1 Pycnonotus jocosus | reverse complement strand
GCCCTCCGCGCCCGCGGGAGGCTGCGCCCCCGGCGGGGAGCGCTGGCGGCGGGTGGCCCGCGGGACGGGGCTGTCTGCGGGCACTTCTGGACATGTGCAAGCCGGGTTTGAGGAGGGAGGGGAGGACAGGGCGCCGGCCCCGCTTCGTGGGGATGAGAGGCTGTCGCTGTGGTGGAGGGACGGCTGTGTCCCCGGGAGATGCGGCGGCCCCGACGCGCGGGGGCGGCCGCGGTGCCCCGCGGACCGTGTCAGCGGGGCCCGGCCGTGATGCTTCCACCTCGAGGGCAGCTGACCGACACGGCTGCTTTGCTGTAGGGAAGTAAAGGTAGAACGGGGAAAAAGCGGCTGCGATGAAGCCGGCGGCTGCTCCCCGCGGCAGCTGACAGATGTACGCAGGGTCCTTTAGGTACCGCCGGGTCCGGCCCATCCCTCCCAGCGCTTCCCGAAACCTCCGAAAGATAAAAACTTTGTACATCATAGGATTTCGGCCAGCTCAGCGGGTGGGCCAAGCGTTGCTGTTTGTTTAGGCCCCAAGCCTGCAAATATTCATCCATATTCTCAAATTTAGGAATTATCAATGGTTTGATGTGTTTGAAGTGGGGGAGACTCATTCAGTTACCCCGTGGAAAAATATTTCCCATGACTGCTGCTTGTCAGCATGTTTGCTTTGAATTACGCTGAAGATAGGACTTTTTTTTACATTAGTCTATTTGCCTTTCTTTGAATTGCTGCCTCTTCAGACTTTTTCGCTGAATGATACTTTAAGCATTATTAAAATAATACTTCATATTCTTCATACTTCATTGACACCTTGTTGCAAAGAGCTTTTTAAAAAAAGGTAATAAAATGCTGCTGAGAAGGAAATGTGTCTTACTGCCTGACTAGGAATTACTTTATTTTATTTAATTTATTTTTACAATTATTACCGTTGTTTGAGAGGTGAAGCGAATAGGTGCATAGTTCAGTTGCAGGCATAATTATATATGTGGCTTCTGAGACAGGTAAAGCTTTCAGCACTTTTAAATACTGTAATGCACACCTAAGTTTGGGTTTTATTAAGGGATGTGTCCTCTAAAGAGAAACAAGGATGGGTCTTATGTTGATTGAAAAACTTACTATATGTGCTAGTGGATTTAAAAAATCTTTACAAATTTTAAACTTTATCCTGTAGAATTTGTGTGTGAGTACAACACAAGCACTTATGAAGCTGGAGGATTAGCTTATTAAATACCTCTTTGCAAAGGAGTAGGGATTGCATGAGTGTTCTCAGAGCTGTTGAGAAATGTTTAGTTATTTGTCATTTTTAACACTGGTGAGTTTTGTACATATGCAAATTTTTTCTCATGTGTTCTCAGCTATTCCCAACAAAATGCTCCAGCAAGTCAATGAATAATGCTCAGTATGTGCCTACCTGTTTAAATGGTTGGGTTCTGAGCCCTAAAGGTTTAAGTCAACATCTGCAAGTACAGATAAAAAATACAGTGTATATTTTTGCTTATTGTTAGAAGTGCTTGTGCAAAACAATTTTTTTTTCCTAAGGTGCTTAACATGAAAAAAAAAAATAGCTATAAGAAACAATTTGTACATACCAGGAATTTTTATTGGTTGGGTTTGGCTGTAGATAATGCAGCAATCATAAATAGCAAGGATTTTTTGGTAAGGCAGTTTTTAAGTCCAGGATGTAATACCAAAGGAAATAAGCAGTAACAGGCAAGCTAATTACTGAGTTTTTACTGGGAAAATTAAATTACATGAAGTTTCTTAAGATTGCATGCGGACATCACAGATGAAAGGAGGGGTGATCTGACTGTGTGAAAAGTTTGTCTAGTATTCAAGAAAAGCACGTTTGGTTCAAGGTCTTCTGAAACACATAGCTACTGACATTGATATTTGGCAGTTCAACAAGTCATGTCCAAAGTATTTTGCAGATACAAGGTAAAGAAAATTTGGAATCCAGTTTAGAAGACTCTAATTAGTTGTTATGGGATGTAGAGAATTAAACTGGTTTTTTAAGGGAAAAATGTCAACACCTTGAAGACAGTCACACTATGAATGCTGGGGTGTTTATTTAGTGTAAAACTAGACTCATGATAATGTCAAAAGTACATTCTAGGAAACCTTTTCATGAAAGCTGAAAAAAAGATTGTATGCATTTCTCTCTAATTTTCAGTGCTTCTAGGAATTCTGGAGTGGGCATAGGACTGTAAGGATTTTACTTTCAGTGGTGTAACCAGTTTTGTAGTACCTTTTATATTAAGCGTGTGATTTTTAACAGTGTTTTTTTTGCTTTGTGTGGTTCTGTACCATATGTTTTGTATTTAATTCTTTGAATGGCCACTGCAACGCAGCCAACTTTGGGTAAATGTGGCAACTGTTAACTAGCGCTTAGCAACAGTGCACAATAATCAAGAGGGGAAGTGAGGAAGAATACCATGTCTAATTGAAACAACAGGGGGCATTTAGCTAGGTAGGATGTAATTAACAAAACATGGAGCTTGGACATGATATTAAGGCATCACATCTTGACTCTTTCCAAAAAAGGATTATGAAATCAATAACATAAAAAACCCATTTCAGATATTTGGCTTTATGCCTCGGAAGAACAGCCTCTTTCAGATGTATGTTCTTTGCCTGCTCTTGCATAATAATTTCTTTTGTTTCTAAAACAGAATTGTGAGGAGGATAACTGTTGGGAAAATGAACAAATGAAGGAGTAATAAGCCTTGACATTCTAACAATCATGTCTTTTAGAGAATTAGTCCTGTGAACTGGAGTTCATTAGATATAGTAAGCAATTAAGATATCTCTAATATCCTGAAACAGATTACAGCAGCAGTCATAAAACAACACTAAACTTTTACAATTACCGTGGGGGTTTTTTTCCAAAATTGTTGACTTTCCTCAAATCCTGTCTTGTCATTACTTTCCTTAATATGTTGAGAAGAGTATTGCTTGTAAGAATACATGTTCAAAATACTTTTGCCTAATGTAGTTTCAGGTTTTATTTTTTAAAAATTTCAGACCTGATAATTTTGTTTCATGCTGTATTCTGTGTGGAGATACATTCATGGACAAATTTTATTTCGTGTGTAACCCAAACACATCTTGTTTCTAAGATCTCTGAAGATATCCTCACATAATAAGGAGAGAACTAGTGAATAAAGTTTCAGTGAGTCATTGCAAAAGATTATCTGCAACTCTGAGCAAGCTACTATAGCCCCTGTTAATGGATTTGAATTTGCAGATAGGTGGTGAAGATGACCCAAAACCAAGGAGCCATTCTTTGAAGGTTCTTGTATTGGTGAACTATCTAGTGGCATTAGGCTCTTAATAATTAAATAGAATCATTAATGTTTTTATAATCCAGAAGTAAAAAACAGGATATCTGTTGGAGGAACTTGTAGATGACAGAAATTTGGAACAGTCTTTATTCACAACAGGGACAGCCGAATTTTGTACACTGTTGTTGTTGGCTTGGAAGTATCAAACAGAAGTATGGAGTTCTTGCAGAAATTACATGCTGAATCGATGGGCTAATGCCAATTGTGTGAGGTTTAATGAGGTAAAGTGCCAAGTCCTGCTGTTGGGTCATGATAACCCTGTGCAACACTACAGCCTTGGGAAGAGCGGCTGGAAATGTACCCAGTGGAAAAGAGCCCAGGAGTATTGGTTGACAGCCAACTAAACATGAGCCAGCCTGTGCCCAGGTGGCCACAAAGGCCAGTGGTATCCTGGCTTGTATCATATACTGTGGCCAGCAGGACCAGAGCAGTGATTGTCCCTCTGTATTCAGCATTGGATGAGGCTGCACTTTAACCCTGTGTTCTGTTTTAGTCCCCTCAGCTCAGGAAGGGTGTTGAAGTGCTGGAGCATGTCTAGAGATGGACAGCAGAGCTGATGATGGTTCTGAAACACAAGTGCAGTGAGGAGTGGTGAGGGAGGCAGGATTGCTTAGCCTGAAGAGGCTCAGAGGGGACCACCTTGCAAGATGAGTGTTGATCTCTTCTGCCAGGTAGCAGGTGATAAGACAAGAGGAAATGGCCTCAGCTTCCACCAGGGGAGGTTTAGATTGGATACTGGGAAAAATTTATGCATGGAAAGGTTTGTTGAGCCCAGGGAAGCTGCTGAGTCACCAGCCTTGAAAGTATTTAAAAGAAGTGCAGTCATGGTACTTACAGACAGTTTAGTGGTGAACTTGGCAGTGCTGGGTTAATGCTTGGACTCAATGATCATATAGGTCTTTTTTGACCTAAATCATTCTGTGATTCTAAAATGTAGTTAGGCTTGATTTGGATGTCTGCTGAAGCCTGGTGAGCTGGTTTCTGTTGTCTTATTCTGTCACACAATAATGTCACAACTTCTGTGAAATTCTTTTGGGACGTGAGAGACCATAGAGAATTGTATAAATTACTACTTTCATTGAAGTGTATGTAATGTTATTCTCATTGAGCTAGTGTTTTAAGTTCCATGGCACCTCAGATGTTTAGTAAAAAACCTCCCTATACTTGACCTGAAAATCTTGCATCATATACTGTCAAGTGATTTGATTAATTTGCATTCAATTTTTTTTGGCAGTTACACTACACTAACTAATAAAATGTTCATAAAATATAAAAGATAGGAAGAACTATATGTTGTGACATAAAATCACCAGAAGAGTAAGAAGGTAGGGAGCAGCTTGAGTCAGTATGACGAGATACGATTGATTAATATTTCTTGTGTAAGGTTCTGGAGAGGTTATTTTGAGGTAATTTTTCAAACTGCTGGAGCTTTGAACAGAAAACAGTGTGGGCAGACCTAAGATACTGTTACTTAAGAGATTACCAGACATCTGTTGTACTGGTTCCATGAACAAGCCTGGAGTGACTAGTTTTGTGAAATGCTGTGCAGGGATCCTCTTGTTCTCTGTTTCCTATCTCCACCACTGTCTGTAATTAGCTCTTTTCAAGACCCTTGGTGTGATCTGATCAGAACACTTTGAGGCAAGTGAAGAAGTTAGTTACTGAATGTAACTGTGGTCTGAAACACACTCTATTAATAGTCTTCCTTTTTAAAATGAAGATATATGTGTGTGTCTCACCAAAAGTGATAATATTTCCCTATCACCTACAGTGTGAAGCTTCTTTAGATGACTGTTTTACACTCCTGAACATTTTTCTGGTACTCTTGTCCTTTTGCATCAAATTCTGCTGCACCTCCCTCTGCAGCACTGATTTCTCTATTGAATGGAATGTACAGCACCAAAATTTCAGAGAAATCAGTAGACTTTTTTGAAAGGCTCTGTTTATGCCACTGTTTTTCTCTAGAGTCATACTAAATTTTAATTTGGCTTTATAGAGAAGTATTAATGTGCATTTGAAACATTTTACCTCTAGCATTCTACATATTTGAGAGATATTAGGATTCATCCCTCCCCATCCCCTTTCTTTTATAATGCTACCTCCAACTTCAAAACTTGCTTTCTTACAGACTCCCAGGTCTGTATGTATAAGGAAACCTAAGGACAGTTTTTCTGTGAGTGTGATCTTTAAGTTATGCTTTTAATTTGATAGAATTCCCTTATGCCGCCCCCTCCCCCCCTTGCATTATTTCCAGCTGTCTTCTAAAAGATAGAGGTGGTCATATGCAATTGTAATGCCAATGCTCAGGGAGAATTGTGTCTACTCTGAGCTGTATGATCCCTTGTTGTGTTATCACTCAGGAGTAATTGAGTAATTAGAAGAGTGTTTGGACATTGCTGTGAGCCTGATCCTCCACAGTCTTTCTAGTAAAGAGGAAATGATCACTTATTAAAAAAGTGAAGTGTGGCACAGCATTCTGGGCTTAGTGAGATCCAAGCTCTTTCTCCATCACACCCATTTCCAAGAGGCAGTGTAGTGGTAAGGAACAGTAAACGCAGACAGCTGAGCTCCGCTGCTTCTGATGCTGTAAGGAATCTGGGCAGCTACCTCTTTACACTGGAATCCCTGGTGAAATAGGCCTGCTCACAGCAAAGTTTTATGAATATTACTCTTGCCTGCTCATGCTCAGAATGAAGAGCCTGTGTTACAAGCTTTGTCTTGGTGGCTTGATTTGGGATCTGCAGAGAGCCGAGTGCTCTGTTCCATGTCCTGAGCCCTGTGTCCTTTTACTGCTGGTACAGTACTTCACTGCCATTAGTTCTCTACTTACTATCTCCTTGGTGATAATGTGTTTCACAGTGTACGATTGCATCTCAGTTTTGCCATTCAGGAGAACAAGCCATCAACTTTTACTGCTTTTGTTCTTGCCTCACTGACTATCTCCCTGTGGCTTCCCAGGAAGTCTCCCAAACTCGGTGTTGCTTTGCAGCATTAGGTGGCTTTATTCTCCTGCTCTTTTACACTTTCAGTCGACTTTGAGAACAGCTGTTTCATAAAGGAAGCTTAATCTTGTAATTTCTTTAAACCACTCATACAAATTCTTAGTGCAATTAGGTGATTCCTTTGGGAAGACCAAGAAATAGGTCTTGATTTTTACAACTACAATGCACTGAATCAAGAAGAAGGAGACAGTTTCTTGCCAGTCATGGTGTATGTGACATTTAAGAGCATAGGTGGTTTCCTATTCTTGTAAAAATGCTTTCAAAAATTAGTATGTATAGACAGGATGTTACAATGCTGTTGTTACTCTTTTGAATCTTAACCTTTTAGAGGGAAATTTCTGGTTGTGAGGACAATAAGAAATTAGGTAGGTTAGCCAAGTGATCAGTACCACCCCGCAGAGGAGCGGATTTGAAGAAAACATAGAGGAGAAGGGTGAGAAAGGCAAAGCCATCCAAGAACATTTTAATGCCTCCAACAGAGGCACACAGCACTACTGATGGGATATTTAAAGCAGAAGTTCAGAGTGAAAAATATGCATATCCTCAGAGTCCCTTTTGCAGCAGTTTCAGTAAAGTTTGACAGTTAGTGCCTGCCATATATTTTTTTTTTTCTGGTAGGAGAGTCAGTACTCAATTTCCAAGCCTTTTGAGCAGCATGAAGACAACTTGCCTGCCAGACTATGGACTTGGAGGAAGAAGGCGAAATAGCAATCATGATTCTAGCAGATATGGAAGGTGAGCTGGATTTCAAGGGCACAAAGATTAAAACATTAGCTGTCACAAAGTTTTGTGTCAAGAGCTATGAAATGACAGGGCATCTAAACATACAGCCTTTTTTGTTTTGTTTTACTGCATTAACTTAGTAACACTCTTCTTTCTCACTACATGTCTGAAAGTATTTTGGATGCTGCATGGAAAATACATAGGAGGTAGTTGTCTCCTCCAAAGTACTCAAAGCTATAAAGGACAGTGTATATGTTTGTGCATGTACATATGTATACATATAAGAAGGAGAAAAGAAAATGAATTAGGAATGCTGAGGCCTAATATCACACTGGTCCAATACATTAGTGGGTCTTTAAAGAAGATTTTTTTTTTAATGATTGACTGGTTGAGATGATTTATCTTGGTTTTTTGTGTTCACAGTTTGTCTTTATATAACAGAAATTTTTAGTGGGTAGTAGATGTGCCACTAGTAAAGTTATTCAAAACAGTATGCCTTGGAAGCTTTTAAACAAAGGCCACCACCACAAAAAAACCCCGAAACAAACCAACCCAATTTAATTTTAAACAGCAGATGTGACCTTGTGGCAGAAAAGCCTTAGAAGGAAGGAGGGAGAAAAAGGATTCTTCTAGCTGCTCTCAGCCATCATAATGAACAGTGTTGCTTGTTGACTGTACAGCTTGGCTGTTTTATTGAGGGAAGTCTTGTGTCTGGTGTCTGTGCAGATAGATGCTCAGTTTTCATCTGCAGCACAGCTGACTGGCTTTCTGTCAAGCTTGGCTTTGGAGTGAGTTCAGTTGTCATGTGAACTTGGTGTAGAAAGAGGGAGGCCATGCTTGCAATAGGAGTTAAGCACTCCCCTACACAGTGCAGTGTAGGTTTTCAGCTCCGTTTGCTGTCACTGTAGTAAATCCATTTCTGATTATGTGCTAAAGCCAGCCAGATTAACTGCTGAGTTGAACTTGTGAAGTTGTGTGTGTATTGCCAGAGTCCCTCCTGCGAGAAAAGGCAGATCCATTTAACCTGTAGATTCAGAACAGTTGAAAATTCATCCTAACCTTGTTGCTTTGATGTCTGTTTGAAAGCAAAAAAACATGTTTGCTTTTGATTACCATGTTTAAAGGATGCTGTCCCAGCAGTGTAATAAATGAGAATTGGATCTGGGACTTAGTTTCAGTAAAAGACAATGCTCTAGCAGATGCTTTTTAATTGAATCTTCCTGTGAAAATGGGCTCAACTTTGAATTCAATGACATGCAGTTCAAGGGTTTAGGGCTGAAAAAGAGAGAGGAATGCAGATTCTGCATAGTTTTGATACTTCTTATGTCCAATGATACTGATACTTTAAGCTTGTGTTCTCTATTCTGATTCACTATATAAACAAGAACAACATGAACCTCAGTGTATATAACCTTGACATGACTGGATCTTTACTTTATAGGTCACTAGCAGTTTGTCCAAATTGCAAAAACTGCATGTTGGGAAACAGATGAAGTATTTGCATCAATAAAACATTTAACTTCCTTTAACAAAAGCTGTTTTATTCCTTGGGCTTTTTATTTTTAAGAAATGGACCTTCAGTTCTTGATTCCTTGTATTCTAGCTGAGAATCACTGAGAACCTCACAGTTAGATTTGACAGGATAATAAGTCAAAACTATCAATGCAGATCAGCCATGAACCAAAATACATCATAATGTGTTGTTTTAATGGGATTTCGAATGTGGGTCTGCCAAGAGTGTGAGTTTGGACTGGTTGACCTTCAGAGATCCCTTCAAACCTCAATGATTCTGTTGTTGGTTGTAAAGTGGGGTGGTACATAAAACTTGGCAGTATTACCTGTTGGTAAGATACATCTTCCTGAAACAATTCATCTGGCCCAAGGCCTTTGCAAAGACATTCAAGGAACAGGCTACTGGCAGCCTGAACTGTTTTGGTAACCTGCTTTCCAGTGTCTGCTTTCTGGCCATTTTTCTGCTGTGTGCCAGATGTGCTTTCTCTATATCCTCAGAAATATGTGCTGGTTGCACATCTGGTCACACACATCAACAGAGGGGCTCCATGAGTTCTGCTGCTGGCAGCTCTCTGCTGCTCTTGTCACGTTGGTGGGTGGCAACAGAAATGGTCTGGTGATTGAGGCATCGCTGGGCATGTGTTAATAGGAAGGCTGCAAAGCTTGAGTGACTCTGTAAGAGGTTGTTTGGCCTGTCTGGGATGGAAGATTGAGCATCAAAGGGTAATAATGATACCTGATGGGTCGACATTGTCGCATTGTCTAAAATCAGTCTGTCTAGATTCATGTTCATAATTGAACATTTTACTCTAAGGAAGCTTGGAATAAGGCCAGTACTATTAATTTTAAACCTTTCTTAATGCTAAAATAAAGCATGCATAAAAAGGAGATATGTGTTATTTCAGTCAATCACTTCTACTTCTTATTTTGTTAATTAGTGAGATTTGGGAACTGCAGTTTTCAATGATATGCCCTCCAGCATATTTCTGTTGAGTTGTATGTGTGTCCATATGGCTTCTTTTTCTGGATTGATTCTTATTCTGATATTGATTCTTATGTGATGATTCAGTATGTGGGTTGTAGTTTCTCCCTGGTTGCCATATTCTAGCTGAATACACTCCATATGTAGAGGAACACCAGCCAAGTGTGGTAAGAAGGAGGTTGTGCTTTTTTTGTTGTAATTATGAAAAGAGGAATGGAAGCTGGATGATAAAATACCTTTTCCTGCTCCAAATGATTATCTGAATGAACCGTGGGAGATTGAGGTTTTGTAAAAAAAAAATGGCAAGTAGGGGATAGAACTAGAAATTTGAAACTGCAGATTGAATTTTTTTTTTGAGAAATTCCACCTCAGGAACAAGTTGGCTGGCAAATTAATAAGAGCCAGAAAGCAGAACTGTTTTATGATTCATAGTTAATCCTTTGCCCCAAAGACAGAAGCAAGTGTATTTTGAGGCCATATGCCTGGAAGGAGGCTGGCCTCAGGATGAATTCATTAAAACAATTCTGTCCTCCCTGTTCAAAAGTGCAGTTCATGCTGAGAGAGACTGATAAATTTCTCATTAAGAAATGCTTGTTGAAAATGTGGTCTGTTCTTTACGTTGTCACACTTCTTTTCTGATCTGGAATAAATTACATAAACTGTGTTCCTTTCAGCCAGCATGCAGAGATTAGAGACTGCACTGGTGAATCTTGTGTCCATTCTGTCATTGTGTGTGCCGGAAAAAATAGCCCAAAACTAAATATATAAGCAGAAAACAGTTTTAAGGGAAATGTCCCCTTTTAACACTTTGATGTCAAACTGGGGAGTAAATGGTTAAATGCAATGCCACCATATAGCCACATGAAGGATAATATTCAGGTTCAGATGTTCTTTGTTTTGGAAATGAGGCTTGCAATTATCTGCTTGCCGTTTTTACTGGCTTACCTATCCCTGCAGGTTATCCCTTTTGTAATTGCTTCTCTGTTTCCATGGATAAACTTACTTTTACTTAACAGAGCTTTTAACTGATGATCACTGTCCTTTACCATTCTATTCTGCCCATCCTTTAATGAAGAATTGTGCTATTATGATTTTAATAACCCTGAGGAATGTTCTTATGTTTTGACCACTGCCTATTGCTATTATGTTCTATGGCCAAAAAGGATGGGGACTTGTTTGGGTCATTCACAGATACAAGCTTTATTTTGCTGTTGAATGGCTTAGTTCAAGGTAAAGAGTCAAGTTAAACTAATTATTATAGTAGACTGTGTTGGAAGACCTAGAGTTCGAAACTAGCGGTTTGAGAGATGGAAAATCCAAAGAAAATTTGTTGTGATTTTTCTAAGAAAAAGATATTGGAATGAAGTCTCCTCAGACCTCATTTCATAGAATCATAGAATTATTGACAGATATTTGAGGTAAACTTGTACTCTTTTACATTTCAACCAAAAAACATAGAGTGCGTCTGGAGATACCGCCTTGGCCAGGGAAAATGGAAATTTCTTTGGTCGCTGAAGAAAAAGCATGATTGTTTACTGAAGGGGGGAAAAGAAAACAACCTTTCTTTCCCATGGTTCTCTCTTACCATGGCAGAATGGTGTAAAGGATGTATATTTAAATGTAAGAGAAAACGCCTCTTTTAAAACTATAATAAATGCTTATGCAAAGCTATAATGTATGTTTTTGTCCCAGATGATGGTCTGTGTATTAGCAGGTAAAGAGTATGGAGCTTTTGCTACCGTGGTCTATTTCACACCATTTACAGTGATGTAGGAAAGAAACAAAAGCCTTGCAGTCCATAATTAACTTAATATTTATAGAGAAATTTCTAACTTGCATTAGAGAAGGGTTGTAGTTTCATGTCTTATTCAGCCAGATTCTGAATGTGTTAGAAAAATCAGTATATCCATTCCTGAATAAGTCTGGGATGACTATCATTGCCTGCCTGATTGGAGCGACTATTTTTGGTAAAGAATTGGATTTCATCTGCAGCTCTTTTGCTCAGATGTGAAGAGTCCAGGAAAAACAGCTGTAAAAATGTTGATGTTGGCCATGAATTTACCTAAGTAACAAAGTGCTTGCTTTCACATGCATACTCAGGGTGATATTGTAATGTGGACTTGGGTCTGCAGAAGATCTGGTTTTATTTCCGAATTCTGCCACTGAGAGATGGCACGTGGCTTCTACATGCCTCAGTTTCCCTCTCTCTAAACCGAGGGTGTTGTTGACCTGGGAGTTTTTAAAGCACTATGTGATAGTAATGGTTTGCCGTTAAGGTTTTTTATGGCTGAGGCTGGAAGGCTCTTAGTTCAAGTCTCCTGGTCAGGTCCTTGGGCTGCTAAGCTTCATGCTTCTGTCAGGAAGCTTTAGATCTCAAAGAACAAATGGTGTTCTTGGCATATATACAAGCAGCTATTTGGCTTTTGTGTTCAAACCTTCTGTTTAATTTCAATTAACTTCATTTTAATTAATTGAATTTAGACATCACTGTCTCTGGTTTGCCTGTGAAAACTATTTGCCGTGCACAGAGGGCCGGGGCAGCGTCTCCACTGAGATGACTTTGTGGTGAAATGGATTTGAAAGTCCAAGGCCTTTGGTCAGTGAAGCAGCCCGTGGCCAGGGCTCTGTTTACCCACCGCAGTGGTGGTAACCATTATCTGCACTGGTGTCAAAGGAGGGGATGGAATACCCAGTGAAAATAGGCTGTGTCTTGCAGAAGATCTTCAGCTGGCTAGAGGAAGCAGTAGTTGAGGAGGGAGTAAATAAGCTCTTGCAGACCACATGCTGTCGCAACCTTTCCCCTCCCCCCCCCCCCCTCTCTTTTTTTTTTTTCTTTTTTTTTTTTTTATTGGCCATATGTTTTAGTAGTCTAAGTATGTGTCAGCGGTAATCCAGGCTCTGTGCTTTTAAAGGATGATTACCCAGTTTGTTGCTGAAGTGAGATGTTTTCGTCCCCTTTTAATTAATTTCTGTGAGGGTTGTAATAGTAAACCTTTTTTTTAATTTTTTTTTTTAATTTATCACAGATTACTCTTTGTGTTGCTAAATTTAGCTCCCATCTCTTTTTGCTGGCTGCCGGTCTGTTCCCGGTTTGTGTGATAGAGGGGTCAAACAAACCGGTTTGTTCCCTGGATGCTAATCTGAATTTCAGAGGTGCTGTCCTTCACCCCCGGGCTCTGCTCCCCTCCCCCTATTCCCTGATCTCTGCCAACAGCCTCCTCCGGTCTCTTTTTCCCCTCCAGCCCACCCCCCACTCCAGCCCCTTCTTTCCTCCACTGCCTCACCAGAATAGTAAATGTTGATTATCCTTTCCTACTCATCCCATACCCCAATTCTCACTAAGGGTGTTTCATGTACTAGCGAATTAATGCTCCTAAAATTCAAATGGTTTAAAAGCCCGCTCGTCTGTGTGTTATTTTAAAGATACCGTGGTGCTTTTTTGGGGAATTAAATTTTATGGATTTTCATGGGATAAAGCAGGTACTGGGTTTCTGATTATTTTTTTTAAAAAAAGGTGGTGACCTTTTGTCAGGGTATGATGAGGGTCATCTTGGTTTTATATAAAATAGTGATTAGAACTCCCCTCTGTAGGGAGTAATTTCTCAGGTCACCTTGGCTGAACAACGAAGGGTTACTATCTAGCATTGGATCCCTGCTTGTAACCCATCTTCTTGGTAGTTCTCATAGCATGGATACAATTAACCTCCTTCTTGCCTTAAAAAAAAAAAAAAAAAAAAAAAAAAAAAAAAAAAAAAAAAAAAAAAAAGAAAGAAACATGGCTAGTGGACACGCAGAAAGGCATTGTCCTTGCCCAGAATAAACCCTCCTACCTGTTATGTGGAAAATAAACCCACAAACATACCGCCCTGATAGATTGAAATGTATGTGTGTCGGGGAGGAGGGGAATAACACGTAGGAAAAGATTTATGCCTTCCTTTGGGCTGTTGCTTGGTAACAGAAAATGCCTCTTAAGCCTATTTTTGGAGAGGGGAGGGGTGAAACTTGATTCAGTGACCATCTGTCCCAAGCTGGTTGATTTCCTGTTGAGCTCTCCTTTGTTTCTGTCAAACAATTGATTCTTACCCTTTACAGATAAGAATACTGTTGGTGACATTGCCTTGAATCAGCAGGTTGCCTTGTGGCAACCACGAAACAGACCTATTAATTTTAATAATTTTTTTTAATGTTTAAGGGATTTCAGTTTTTCGGAGGCTACTGACTGTGGCTTTACTGGGATTTATTCATCTCTATTGAGGTTTTGGTTTTTTGTTTTTTAGCTCATTGGGAATGCCTGCAATACAGTAGGCAAGTGTAATAAATGTAATTGAAACATTTTTAGAGAAGATGTAATAAACCTTCTTTTCAGTCTGAAAATGTTGGGGAAAGGCAGCCATGGTTTTGGACCTATTAAGTCTTTTGTCAGTGGGGGGGAAGCAGAAGTTAATTGAAGTCAGTAGTGAAGAAATCCCCACTGTTTCTGTGAAAACAAAACCCAGATTCTTAATTGCAAATGGAATATTTGCTATTGTTCTTGGTTAATTGTCAGAAAATTATTCTCTGTTTGACTACCTCCTGATGTTTGCTTAGTAGTAGCGTGCTGGATAGATTTGAACTCAAGTTATTTTTAAGTCATCTGTTTTATTTATATTGCAGAAGCCCGTATTTTTCCTTTAGTTATATTCATGCAGGGTACAAGGCCCATGCATATGCCAATATGTGTGTGTCCTCTGTAGCTGTGATTATTTAAAAGCATTCCAATGCCGTTTTCTTCACTGCCCTGAATTTCAGCATTCAGAGAAGCATTTCATAGTTCCAGGTATCTGCTGAAGGGGAACTAAGGAGTGTGCGTCACAAAGAGACAGGTAATATCTGCAAGAAAACTAGTGAAGCTTTCCAATGCAGTAGGAAAATTATAGTCTCTGCTGTTTCCTTCAGTCATTGAAACTCTTTCCTGGAGTATTTCCAGAGGAGGGTGAGAAGGAAAGACTTTCAATACAAATGTCTTGGCATCTTACAGGTCTTTGCTTATTTGAGTTTAGCCTACTTGTCACTCGGTAGATGAAATTTGGAGGTAATTCCCAAAGGTCACTTCACAGACTTGGAGGTGTTAAAAAAGTTAATTTCCCTTTCTCTTCTATTTTTCCCACATGCTTTCCAGATTGCTTTCCACAGGTAGGAGATCTGTTGGCTGCAGCTTTCAGCATGGTCCTGGATGCATGTGGATTCAGCTCTTTTTGAAGCCAATGGCAATATGCCTACTGAACAGTGATTTAGTGAGTGTTGGGTCAGGGATACTTGTGAGATTTCCATCCTTTTAAAAGAAAGTTGCATCTGTGATTTGGCTCAGTAAGGGAGGTTCATATCAAACTGTGCGAATGAGCCTGTGGCTTGTGGTCCATCAGCCTTTGCTCCTTGTTGGTTGCCCATTTCCTCACCCCTATTTTGTCTCAGCCTTTCTCCCTATTTTGCTGCTGTTTGTTTGAAGCATGCTGGGATCTGGCAGAATAACTGATCCACTTGAAAAACAACATAGTTTTCCAGGTTACTTTTCAGATGGATGAATTCCTTGACCCAGTTTACCCACTGAGCAGCATGCCAAGCTTGGTGCAGTGTAACACAATGAGGTGGAAGTGATCAGTACTGAGTAATTTTTTTTTTCCACAAACCACTAGTGCCAAATGTACTGTGAAGTGTTTTTAAACATCCATTCTCTTTTAGGCTAAGAAATCCTGCTTTTGGATTTTACACTGGACAGGCGTAAAAATTAATTGAACATGGATATGTGCTGCTTTTTGCTGTTTTGGGGTTTTTTTTTTGTTAGAAAGTGATAGCTACCAGCAACATGCCTTTGGGCTATTTTCAGTCTGTCTTGAGATTATACTGAGATCAAAAAAAATCATTTGCAGAACTAGTGCCAACTAGGTCAATGTTGACCTGAGAGTTGAAACTTGGCAGTGAAGGAACTGTTCTGAACTATTTTAAGAACAGATTAAATTTTGTTTCTTCCTGCAGACTTAGTTTTGTGAAGGGAAAAAAAAAAACAACCTGGAAATTTTATTTCAGGCTTGAAATAAATGAAAAATGAATTCCTGTTCTAGATATATGGAACATATTTTTTGTGTCTGACCTAGAGAAGAGAATGAGTGGTTGTTCTGATCCAGGTTTTCTCAGAACCCTTACAAGAGCATTACTAAGCTGTATGACTCAAATTGTAGGGAGCTGACAAAAAGTCCAGTTCTTCCGGCATCTGGGGCAAGCAGCTGAGTCCGTGGCCTGTGCAGATGGCATAGCAGCTAGAATACAGTCCTACACTTGTCTTTGTGCTTTCTCTGCCTGGCTTGTACTGCACTTCTCCCCTTAGAACAGATCTGATGTGCCTTTGTTCCCAGATAAAAGCATCTCCAGATCTGCCAGTCAGAAGGCACAGCGCCTGTGGCTTACCCTACAGACAGGAGGGCAGTAATTCTAGAAAGGGAGGTTGGTAGAAGACTGGCATCTGCTTGCACTCACCTTCTCATGTTGCTTTTGCAAGGATGGAATTATTTATGTACATTTTTTCCCATCTGAATGCAGTCAGCCAGAGTCTGAAGAACCGCTATTCAATGTCAGGGTGTTTGGCAGGGGTTTTCTTTTGGGAGAGGGAGCACAGAGGTGAGGTCATGAAGAGCTGCTTCTCCATGCTGGGTGAGTTCATGTATGTGCCTCAGCTATGTCATTGTTACAATGTCCCGACTGCAGTTCTGACTCAGCAGCCATTTGCAGAACTGACAGCAGTGCCACCCTTAATACGAGTTTGAGAAATTTTCCTCTCTTGTGATAAAAAGCCCTATTTGTGGTTTGCAGGACAGAGTTTGGGCACTGTAGCAATGACTTTATGCTGTAAGGATAAGAATGATGCGACCCTTTCCTCCCCAGCCAAAGTTCCCAACTCCAAACCCACGTGCATCAAATGTGCAAGTGCCAAGCTTCCTTTCTCAGAATGTATGGCCATCAGCACCACTGACAGGCTTTTCAGGGAGGAAGCAACAAAAAAAGGGTTTTTAGAGAGCCTTTTGTGTCCAGCAAATAGCTTTCTGAAACTACAAAACTGAAACTTAATTTTGGAAAGGATAAACCCCATGTTCTTCAGTGGAGTTACATGGCCAATTACTTCCTGGTCTACCACAGCCCTGTCTTGGTGAGCACTCACCTCTTTGGTGAGCACTCACCTTTAAAAGAACTTCAGGCCTTGAGCATACTGGGTTTGCTTAATGTTCTGAGGCCTAAGCTAATGTCTCAAAACCTACCTTCTGCATATTTCTGAATAAAATATGCTCTTTTGTAACCTGCTGGCTCAATGTTCTTATGAGCATACTTTCCTTTGTAGAGATGAGCCCATTTCCCACTCAGGAGTGGGGAATAGCTGCTTCCATATTTATCAAAAAAATGTGTGAGTGGATTGGAAAGTATTTTTCCATATATAACTGATTTGATTTAATCTAGATCTTCTTTATTTATCAAGTTGCAGTTGCCTGGAGATACACTGCTGTTTTGTTCTATGAGCAGTGCTTTGAAAGTGTAACTTCAGTGTTTACTAATAGTGTTTAACATGATCCAGGCATTTCATATAATGTAGTATAAAAATAGAGATTCTGGACTATTGCATGTTAAACAAGTGTTGCCTCTGTCTGGTACTGCTTTTTATATATGGGTAAAGGACTGCAGAAGACTGCAACAGGAGGATGTAACTCCTACGTGTGTCAACGTTATCCTGGAATGGCTGTTTCTGTGAATGGAAAAGAAATACCTTATCAGTTGAAAGAGAAGTGAACCAATGTAAGGCAAGGCAGTATCTCTGAACTACTGTTACCTTCCAGGCTTTTTGATGCAAAGCTTTTTGTCATCACATGATGATCAAGCAGACCAATATTTCTACTGTTTTTTGTTTTTTCTTCACTGAGCAAAGACGTGTTCATTCCTTCCCCACCCTTGTTCTCATCAGGTTGAATTTCTTGCTCATTTTTCCAATGGTTTTGCCTGGAGTCTTTTTTAGATTGTTTTCCTAAGTGACTAGATAGCAGCAAAGAGTAAGGGGATAGAACTCAAATTAAACCAGCTAAAGCCAGCAGCTAGGAGATCTTTGTTCTGTTCAGTCTTGACCACAAGCTTCCCAACAGACATTGGTGGGGGTAGGGGCATGGATCTCAATTCTTTATCCTCTTAATTTTCTTTTCCCTTTTCATGAGTAAAATGGAAATAAAGTGTTACTTAAGTGACCAGCTAAATTTTTCTTAGTGTTGATGTTGAATTAACATACTCTATAAAGCCTGTAATAAACTGTGGAATTACAAAAATACCCTGGGAGGTTCTGCTGGCTTTTTATTTTTCTTGCAGTTCATTTGCTTAAAATGAATTACCTAAGTACCATGAAAGTGGGTCTTCATTTTACTCTTTTTTTTTTGGAAGGTAATTTATTAGTGATATCCAGAGTGGTCAGCAGCATAAATGTTTGTTTCGAGGCCTGTTGGGTGCAAAGGAGGGGGGATTCACAGTGAAGAGCTGTTTTGTTTGGTGTGGCTGATGAGGAGTGAGGCTGCAATTGCTCGTAGCTGTCATTCAGGTTTTGTTTCAAAGTCCAAGGACCTACTGGGAAAAACAAAAAGCTAATGAAAGCTGACTGTATTTCAACCCGAACCCTGTGGAATCCAAACTGATGTCCTGACACTGCATGTATTCTTATTCTCCTGCATTCCCGTGGTTACTAAGGTAACAGGTTTTTAGAGGCTTTACATCTTCATTGTCAAGTATTTGCTACACTTATTGTTGCTGTTTGCAGATTAGGGCAATTTAAACAATGCCTTTTGAAATGGCAACCAAAAAAATACAAAAAGAAATATAGTAAAAATAGATGTAATGAATCAATTACCTTCCCTTGTTTAAATTTTCAGTGCTAGATCTCAGAAGCTGTGTAGAAAACATCACACTGGTTTAGTGTAGGGATTCTAGGCCCAGGAAAATGCATTTTTTTAAAGCTAGTTAATTACAGAACTCTGGATACAGATGTGAGGAGTAGCAAATGTGACTTAGTGCCTTTTTTGACAACAAAACTGTGAAGGAACTGAAGTAGGTGTTTGTGTCAGGGTGGTATTGCCCCTTTGCTTATAGTACATCTGAGATGGTGACCCAAATCTTGTAAGCTGTGTTGCCTACTGCATCTGTGAAATCATACTGGAAAAATTAAGCATCTAGGGGAAAAAAAATGACTTTTTTACTAACACAGCTTAACTATATGCAGAACTCTTGTACTTGAACACACTTTATTGATCCTCCTCTGTATCCATTTAGATCAAGCAGAAATATGCTTGTTCACATCTTCACTGGAAAAATGGATTATAGATGAGATGGTCAGGCTGGTAAGTGTATCTCCAAGAATACAATATTTAAATTTATTTAGTACTTGCTGACTTCTTGAAAATCAGTACATTACCGCAACCAAAATTTTCAGCATCTATGCTGGTAGAACTATTAAAAAATGGTGAAAGTGGTGAAGTCTTTACATCATGATAATTTGTGCTATGCAGCTGAGGTATGGTATATAATGATTCCACTTTGCCTGACAGAAATAAAATGTTTCTAGTTGAGAAGAATCCTGCTAAACTGGGAAAATACAGGTACTGTTCTCCCTGAGTGTCCTTGAAATGAGTCTTTTGCCATAGACTCAAGAGCCCTTTATTGGACAAACCCATGCAGTGGATGAGATCCCCATGCTGCTGAAGTGAGTCACCACCAGTGTCCTTGCTGTCTTCATCTGGCAAGACTCAGAGTATGCCCTTAGACCACTTTTTTAATAAAGGTGGGTTATGTGGAACAACTTTATTGCTGCTTATTTGCAGCTAAATATAGTTTTTTGAAAGCGTAAGTGGGGGCCTTGTTGAGCACCATTTTATTACAGTTTTGCAGATGCTGCTGACGATGGTTTGTGCTCAGCCAGGCAGATGTCTGGTCTCAACCATCTCTACCCCCAATATCAGCAAGAGGTAACTTTCTTGAGGTGGACAAGACCTAGGAGCCTAGTGTTCAGATAAGTCCAGAGCAGATTACCCCAGAAAAAGGGAGGTGACAGATGGGTGGCTGACGCCAGAGGGGTGAAGCCGAATGCAGACTGAATTAGTCCCTGCAGCCAGGGACAGAAGGTGCTTGGCACGCAGCTCTCACAAGTTATCATTTTAAAGTGTTTGTAGGGAAGCCTTTAATTTGATTAGGTTATTTCCTTTATAGTTTTGTACTTGTGGTTGTTACATTGCCCTGGACAAAGGTGTGACTTGACATCAAAATGGCTGTTAACATATATAGCAAGATTTAATTTTTTCTGGTTCATACAAAAAGCTGAATTAATGAATGTATATGTATGTATGAAAATAAGTATACTTCTGTGAGATTACTGAAGGAAAGGTCATCTTTGCTCCATCTCACTTTAAAAAGATGTATGATGCATAAGAGACATAAGGTGTGCAACTCAAAAAAATTATGCAGTGCACCATATAATTACAATTGTTTATTATATGTTTTATTTTGTTTTTGTGGGGTTTTTAAACTTGTTTAAACCCTTTGTCATAATTTCAGCACTTCTTTAAGTTTTTTGAAAGTTGTAGAACAAGAGAGGGAAAGAAATTTATTATTAATGCCTTGTGAAGCTTTTGAGATCCAAAGCTACCAATATTCACCACATGTCATTTGTAAGCTTACTAGAAGGGCTTGTAAATTCCTTAGTTGGAAAAAACCCCCCAGTCTCTGAAGTGTAAGGTTTTAAAGGACAGACTTGAATGCAGAAGGGTCCACAAGAATTTATTTTAAAATAAATAAAATAGAAAATTATACTGCTTTTCCCCCAAACTTGGGATAGTTATTGAAAGCTAATGCAGCAGGAGGCTGTGGCACACCTCTAGCAGAATTTTTCCATCCTGTAATAAGTATCTTCCTTCCCTGCTGGAGCAGGAATGAATATCCACCCATCTCTGATATATGGAGAGTTTCAGAGGAGTCTGGAGTGGGCTTCTACTTCAGGGAGCAGGGAGGATGTCAGGGTGCTTTTTGCATGCTTTGGCATTCCAAATATAACCAAATATCGTTTAAAAGCATTTGCATGGGCCTCAAAGGATCTTTCTACTTTGCTAATGAAAATCAATCTTGCTCCTTTCTTCTTTTGGTCCCCCATCCAAAAGGCAGGAGCAAGTCTTACACAAAAACATATTTTCCAACACATTTTTTTTTTATCAATGCTGCCTCTTTTGGTTTTTTAGCATGATTTTTATCCCTTTTTGTCAGCTGTTAAGATTCCATTTTTAATTCCTGTTGAAAACTTCTCTTTCATGATAATCTCAAGAAAGGTTTCTATTGGATAGGCACCTTTCTCTTCAAAATAATTATTTCAGACAAACTGAAAGATGTTAATTAAATTATATAAAACTTAAACTTTCATGCATCATTAGGTACATGTTCTGCCCTTCAATGTGCTGGTCACTGATTAGATTCTAGAAGATTCTACTAGGGGCTTCATAACTAGAAGTGCCAGCCTTGACAGTGAATTTGAGATCAGAGTTTGGCAACCTTGATTTAATTTTTTTTAAGGCATTGTGTTTGTTGTTTGGTTTTTTGGTTTGGGGTGTTTATTTTGGGGGGTTTTTTTGTTGGGTTTTTTTTAGTGGAAAACGTTTGAATGCTCTTATTTTTAAATAGCAGCCAGAAGGATTTAATTCTCACTCCTCTAGATCTTTCAACAGTAAGTTATTACTCCTCAGTGAGGTAAAGTGTATTTACCTCAGTAAGAACCAACTGTGGTTGAACACCACAGAAGACAGGAGGGGTTTCTTTTTCTGTGTGGTTTGGCTGTTAAAAGCAAATTGAAGTTAAACTTGGAGATGACTTAGCTGTTTGCATTCTTACATGTGGCAATTGTCTTAAAAGATTTTGGAGACTGAAAGTGTGGGTAAAACCAACAAGATGAATTAGTTGCTGGAATGTTTAGTGTGCTCCTGGCTCAGACAAGGGAATTATTTTTATTCTTTGTGGGTAAAAACAACTTAATGCTTTAGCAGACATATAATTTCTAGACTAATGGCATAGAACGAAGCATAAATTAGTTATAAATTTGCATTATCTGCAGAAAATACAAATTTTGTTCTCCTGAGCCATTAGGCAGACTACCAGTTTATTCCCATTGCCAATGATGGCTGATGAAGAGGCACAGACATTGCAGGATCAAGCTATACATTTAATTTCTGGCACACTGGAACCTCTTCAAAGTGTCTTTTGTTGGCAAACAAGAAGATTCTTGCAATGTAAACAAGTGTTATATCTTGCAGCCCACACTGAAGAGAGATGGAATGAAATGTAAGAATATTCTTTGGGTTTTGATGAAGTGGTTTTCTGTGGGAGAACAGAGCACAGAAATAATTCAAGAACCCTTTTAAAGCTGCAAGATGTAACTACTTTATATCTTCTTTAAGCAGTCTGTGCTGAACACCATTGCTATATAAGAAACAGCGACTGAATAAGTTGGGGGGTTCTCTTCAGTAATTTTATAAAAGAGAGACTGATAAAGAGCAGTACAAACCAATATTTTTCTCATCCTCTTTTTTTCCCCTATAAACAGACTTTGTGGAATTTCCACACAAAATTCTTAAAGAATGTCCCATTTCTGACATGGCAGCTCTCAAATCTGGGTGGAAAAGCTGTTGGTCATGCACTAGAGCTAAAGTAAATTATTGAGTAACCTCTTCATCTGTCACTTAGTGTTATAATAGAAAAAATATTATCACATCTCATTTATTCAGACTATCTAAACAGAATGTATCCAGTGATAATTAAATAGACAATTTTTGTAATGTTTGCATTAGCCTATTAATCTTTTTCTTCATTAACAGTATGGAGTGCTACAGCCTCTGGTTAGATAGGTATTGGTTGAATAAACTTATGGGTGGTTTTCATCTCTGTTTCATGAAACTAAAGTAGTCCTAAGGCCAAACAAGTACAAAAGATTGGTTGTAACTAACTTTGGTTTGCAGTAAGGAAACTGGTGGAAACCAGAAGGCCAAGGGAGTGGTCTTCCATCTGTGCTGAAGATGCAGAGTCGTGCTATCTATAGGAAAAGAAAGATGACATTGCCCTTTAGCCTGGGTTTAATGTAGGTCAGTTGGGTCACCAGATGACATGACTTTAATGGCCAAACTGCTTTTAACAATTGCCTTGGGCAGTGTTTAATTTCACTGATCTTTGCCAGCCTTCAGGAGAAGAGAGAGGAGAAATCCACCTTATCTTTTGGTTTTCACACAGTGATGTTTAATCCTCTTTTGTACCGAAATTTCTCTAATGAAACCTATTACTTAGTATACACTTGCTATAGTTGAACACCATACAGATTTGTATGAAATTTCAGAATGAGTTGACAGAGAGGTTTGTTGGTGTTCTTGGGCTGTTCAGCTGCCATGTGCAGAATTCCAAGTCTGCTTAAGTTGACCTATGGTTTATTATCTCTCTTTCACATTGCAGTATCTTCCTTCTCACTGCAAACCGCTGTAACAATCATACTGTAATAACAGAAGAGGAAGGATAGAGCTGAATTCCAGTTGTCCTACTGTTTTTCTGTCCTGGTGATGTACTGGAATAGCAGTTCAGGAAATGTCCTCTTTTGGAAATACCTCAGTATTTATCTTAGAAAGTGCATAGATGTGTGTCAATTGTGTGTAGATGCTCTGAATGGGCTACTGCTCAGAAACAATGCCTTGAGGTTGTAATGGAGGGTGCTATTAACGTGCTAGCCTAATGGTCTGTGATGGAGGGGGGGGGGAAGACAAAGAAAAGAAAATGATGAGGCATTAGTGGGAAAAAAAGGAAAACAAAGCAAAAAAAATTTTTCTGCCATGCATCTTTAGGATACCTATATCTTGAAGGTTATGTGCAATTTGTCTCCTTCCTCTTGGTCTGTGATAACATATATTAAGATTGGAAAAAATACAGAGAAAGAACTAAGGTTGATTCAAGTGTAGAACAATTACTGTTATGTAAGGAACAGCTACATTGACTAGACTTCAGCCCTGCAAGTCAAACAGCTGAGGTCCATAAAATACTGTGGGGCAGAAGGTGAGAGCTGTTTGTGTCTTCTGCAGGAAAAGAACTGTGGAGCATCAAATGAAATTAGCAGGGGCTGTGCTCAAAGCAAACAAAAGGTGATAATTACCAGTGTGAGGAGGTGGGCTATGGCACCTCTTTTTCTCAGGTCCCAGGCATGGTGCTTTCTAAAGCAGCTGGATAAATTGATGGTTCTTGTTAAATGGGCCTTGAGCTGCAGATCAGTGGAGGTTGGGAGAATATTTCAGATGCAACTGCAGGAACATCACGGAGATTGTGTTCTTCCGAGTATCTGCTGATGGCCACTGTGTGGCCACTTAGGGAAAGCAGCCTATGGTCTGACTTCTAGGTGTCTCTGCTTTTAGGCTGATCTGACCACTCTATTGTTTTTCTTTGATTAGTGTGGGTCGCTGTGTGAAAACACTTTTGGGCTAGGTGGGCTGCAGAAAGTGTTCCAAGTCTGCTCTTTGCTCACAGTGCATTTTCTGCAGGCAGTGAGCCACATGAAAGCAGTATACAGGTGTCTTGCCTGCACTATGTTGGTTTCATAGGTAATAAAACTAAGCATTAAT
Source organism: Pycnonotus jocosus (assembly GCA_013400435.1). Lineage (NCBI taxonomy): Eukaryota > Metazoa > Chordata > Aves > Passeriformes > Pycnonotidae > Pycnonotus > Pycnonotus jocosus. The sequence continues at coordinate 100,073 of VWYP01034191.1, read as the reverse complement.
AAGCAATTCCAGGAGTGCCAGAACTGAAGAAGCTCGTTTCCTACAGATTTGTCTCTTTCTTTGTTAATAAACTCTGATTTCAAATGTTTTCTGTATTTAGGATGTGGTTAGGATGAGTCCTTCCAATGGCTTCCTGTTGTACTACCATTACACAGTCAAATGTCCTGCCTAACTGGCTAAGTTTCCTCATGAATATTGAGAAGATGAAATATCTTTCAGAGCTCTGTTCCTCTGTTTCATTTGCATGGAATTGTGAGTTTAAGAGGTTCTTGACAGAAAACATATAATATGAGACAAGTTTCTCTTGAAAGGCAGGTGAACAGAAATAGTACAAAATAAACAGAAATAATACAAATAAGCCAACTAATCTTTCATCTTGCCCCAAAGTAGTAACAGTATAGTTGAAAAAGTCGCATGAATATCAGAAATAGATTCATGTTAATCTTTCTAAAGTTTTCAGTGTAATATAGGTTAGTTCAATGCTCATGGCTGTGCACAGGAACAGAGAGGTATGAGCGTGGCATCCTATTTTTCTTACATTATTTAGTAACTGACACACACGCTGTGTTCTTGCTGGTTGTTAACAGCACATGAATTATGAGGCCAAAGGGGTCTTCCTCGTGACAATGGCTAATGTTTGCAGAAATGCAAAGGTCACGATCATGACTACTTTTTTTTAATGCCAACTGGATACCGATGACAATTACTGAACTAGACAGTTCTTAAAGGGTCTGTTTATTGACTTATCTTCCCTGCTTTGTGAGGGGTGATGGAATCAAAGCGACTGCCTGGCTTCTGGGTGGCTCTGATTTAAGTGAGTTTAGCCTTGGATGGATTTCCTTCATATTCCCAGGAAAAACAAGAACAGCTGGTTCACTAGGTTTATTTTTCTGTGAGATGCTACTTGATTAGCAATATTATTGTCATCTTTTAAAAAGAAAAGAAAATTAACTTCTTAAAACATATTTAGTGGTTTTGAGATAACTTTCTTTTCCTTATAACCTCTAGTTTAAACTTTAATGGAGAAAAAATATTGGTGGTTTTGTACTTACAGACTGTAAGTGCCAATGGTGACTGTAGTGTACTTTTGAAAAATAAGTTTTTTAAACAAATTTGAATATTGACATCTTCGAGCTAAGTCCAGAATGTTCAAATAAAGCTCTTTATTTATCTATGGCTGAAAATACGTGAATGTATATTTTTGGGTTTTTAACAGACATAAGAAAGAATTGCAGCTGTAGGACAAATGGTTGTATCTTCTCTTTCCCAGCTCAGGTGTTCAAAACTGAGTGTCCCTGAGCTTAAAATTGATTCTGAATTAATTCCTCTGTAATGCAGTGACCTTAAATCTGTGGGATGTTGGAAGTCTGCACTGCAGTGTGTTTAGTTACCCCTTACAGTGATTAAAAATTTGAAGTGGAGATGTGAAGGCTATTATTTGTTTCTTTGGAAACCATACTTTCCAATTACTGCACTGAGTGATTTCTGGAGTAGAAAAATACTAGACTGGTATTTTGAGAGAGGGCAGGTCACACATCAGGAAGTTGAGTCACAGTTGGAGTGGACACAGCATTAGGAAGCATCTTTCTTAACAGCCTGAGAAGACAAGAGGTATTAGATGACCTAATCTTTTTCCTGTGAAATTTTTGCTCGTGACTTTATTTTCCTGGTTGCCAAGACTAAATNTTTTTTTTTTTTTTTCAGATGCAGGTATGGTAGGAGTATGGTAGATGTGATACCAGAACCTAATTTTATGAGTTTACAAAACTGTCGATTAATTACTAAAAAGAGGGCTTTGACTTCATGATGAGAATCTTTGTCTCAAAAGAGGTTGGAAATTATACAATCAATTACTTTGTGTTTGGTAATAGCAATTCTGTATGAATTTTGTCTGAAGTGAAAGGAGTTGGTCTGAAGCCAGATGTATCAATGCAACAGTTTGAGTGTAAGCTTAAAAGCCCTTGTTTGTGTCTTGGGAGCTGGGGGGTTGTGGTGGCAAAATGAAGGTTAAAAGTCTTGCCAAGGTTCAAAACAGCAATGAAGGAAGACTCACTTTTAGAAACAAATGACAGGAAACAGCAAATACTTTTAGACAAATTATATTATTTTATTGTTTTAAGTAACTATAGGTGAAAGTTATAATCTGCTGAGATTTGCAAGTGGTTTCTGTGACACAATTTAGTATACCAGTGCTTTACCAGACTTCAGTCATTTATGTGAAACTCATTCTTGTTGAACAGCTGTTGAAGACTACTCTTTCCCCTTGGTTCAGTTGTTGGCAGTTTTTGGCATCAGGCACACAGCTGCAGTCATTGCCTTTTTTTGCAGAAGGGAAAATATTGTGAAAACATTGTTTTTGCTTGCTTTCTTCTTTTTTTTTTTTTTTTTTTTTTCTTGCTGTCTAATTACTTTGTACTTGGCAGGAGTAGATTTAATCTTGAGTTTACATCTTTGCTGTCTCTTCAGAAATTAGCCAAAGCTATTCCTGTTAAGAGCCAAAACTTCTAGTTTATTCATGCTCAGAAACTTGCTAGGGCTGCACTGCTGAAATTCCACCTCCCCTATGGTTCTGTTCCAGCCTGCAGCTGTACAGCCTTTAGTGGTACCTCCTGATCCTTACAACCCCTCTGAAGATCAGGCACTGAAACTGAGGAGGTTTTTAAGGGTGGCTGTTGTGTGTGTGTGACTGTATGACTTTACTGGTTGGATTTAGGCAATGTGCAGGTAGAGGATGAGGAAATGGAAATAAACATGAGAGGCGTAACAAGGAGGCTGAGAAAGATAGGGAAGCTTGGAGTGAAGGATGTAGGACTAACTGAGAAGGAGATTGAGCCAGCCATAATAGAATCTGAGGGCTTGGAAACTAAAGGGAGACCACATGTCAAATCAAGATTGGCTTGATGAGGAGGAAGTGTTTGAGAATCATCAAGGGAAGTGAAGGGGTGTTGAAGGCAAAACTGGGCAATAACACTGAGAATATGTTGACAAGGAACCTGAGAACTGCTGAGATGACGAAAAAAGTGTACTGAAGCCAAGTGTTTCTGACAAAATCTTATACAAATAGACAACGTAATTTGTAATGAGTCTTTGGTTGATGGGAGAGAGTTGCTGAACTGGCATTAAACTTTAGGAGTGGCATGAAAACCCTATGGAATGACAAGAAGTGGCACAGTGTGGCCTAGTAAACAGGATTCAGACTGAGGAAAGAGACTGGTCTGGAGTTTGACAAACCAGTCAGGAAAGGAAACAGTAGGGTTATATCAGAATAATATGTTCCCACAGAAATTTATCCATTGTAATCCCTAAAAAAGGATCAATTATTTTTTTTTTGTCACTTTTCTGCTGTGTTTTGGGCTGACCCTGGCTGGACACCAGATACCCACCAAAATCACTTTATCACTCTCTTCTTGAGCTGGATGGGGAAGAGAAAATACAGCAAAAGGCTTGTGGGTGGAGATACGGACAAGAAGAGATCACTCACATTTTCCCCTTCTTAGCTCTGTTATGACACAGGTGGTACAATGGTCACTGATGGGCTCGGCCCCCTTCTGCAGCACGTCCATCTTGGACTCCACTGGCATTGGCTCTGTTGGGCACAGGAACCTTCTAGCAGCTTCTCATGGAAGTAATCCTTGTGCCCTTCCACCCCCATAACCTTTCCACACAACCCAAATACATACTGTCAGTAAATATCATAAATCTTGTAGCTGACAGGGTCTTGCTTTGTTTCTGGTGTTCCACATGAAGCACCTGACTCAGGGAGAGGAAACTCCAAAGAGCTTTGCTGCTCCCATTTGCCAAGCAGACATGGGAGAAATGAGCACCAGAGTGTTTTCACTGATCTTTAGGAATAGTGGCAGTGCTGCTTGACTTCTGCTTGTCTTCATGAAAACAGACCATCAGCTGATGGTTGCCCACCTCCTCCCCTGTTTGGGGATTAATTATCCCCACAGATACTCACTGTATCAGACTCAGCGGTCTGATCACTGCTGGAGCCAGGACATTGGTGGGTTTGGCTTAGTTGTTGGGTCAGGCTGCAGCTGGGATGGAAAGGAGGTCACAGTCAGGGTCAGGAAAACCCAAGGTCAGAGACCAAAGAAGTACAAACACATTAATTTTGAGGGCAGGGCAGGGGTGTGGATGCCCGGCTGTGATGTGGAACGTGGGAAGTGCCGTTGTGCCAGAATAAGCATCAAAGCCCAGAGGCTGGGCTGAGGCAGAGGCTGGACTCAAACTCTGCACCAGAACGCAGGAATGCTGAAAAAGGAGGGTTGGAATGCTGAAAAGGATTGTTGGGAATGAGTCTCAGAGTATCAGAAAGTAGGATTAGGGATTTAATGTAGAAATTGCAGCATAATGCATAGTTTTAAAAAAACTGGCAAGCTCAGAGAAAACCTTCTGTAAAGATGAACCTACCACTTTCTGATGGTATGGCTGAATTTGGGGCAGCTGTCAGGTGGGGCAGCACAATGGGGGACTCCTTTCATAAGAAAGGCTGAGTCAAAGCACAGTTGTATAAGTGAAGATTTTCCTAACTTACCGCAGATGCTTCACTCTGTAAGGACACTGTGCCACAAATGTGTTTGTAATGTGTGGTGGTTTCCTTGTTTTGTCCTGGGTATGGCAGGTACACTGGCACAGACAGAAGAAAAACACTTTTATGGTGAAATCACATTCTGAGCTCTGATTTTTGCAAAGATTTTTGAAGAAGGTCCTGCGAGCACTGTTAGGAAAGAAAAATCAGTTCTCTGGGAGAAGCTAAAGTGATAAAATATTACAATTATACACTTGACTGTTTCAGAAAATTAGAATTATTAACTTTTCATTGAGGAAAAGAAGGAGGTGTGTGTGAAAGCTGGTCTGAAATGTTAAAAGAAGAAAAAGTAATTATTAGAGGTTTCATGCAGGTGAAACCAATCTGACTTAGGAAGGCTAACTAGCCCCTCATTTTCATGACTGTAATAACATTCCTTTATTCCTGGCTGCTGGCAACATAAAGTAGCTTAACAATTAGTGTGGGATGGGCTCATCTGTGGGTGGCATGTGAGGTCATACCAATTATTCCTGAGGGGAAAACTCATACCTAGCTAGCTAGGTTGTCATATTTTTACCACCACTAGCACACTCAGTGGACTTGAGTCCTCCACCTGTAGCTCCAGTGAGGCCAGCACGGAGTGAGTGTGGGATTTGAATCTGGATTTCTGTGGGATTTTGGCTCAAACAAATCAAGTGATTTGCACTGCCTTCTGTAAGGCGGAAACTCAGGTAGATTTAAGCTTAAAAACTTGTATAAATAAATAAATACTGATTTACAATTTTTGAGATGTGAGGAATTCTGATGAAATATTCAGTGTTATTTCAGTGCTCTGCATGTGGAAGGGGAGGAAGTGGAGACAGAAGTGACTTGATGTTCCTTCAGACTGTTTTAGGATATAACATAGGTCCAAGGATTTTCCAAGTGGTTTTCACACTAAATCTTGGGATGCAGGAGATGCATGATAATTTTATTTGAATTTATTTGGTTTTCTATCCCTTAAATTTAATAATTGTCATTGGCTGTTTGTTTGCCTGGGTTGTTTTAACTTTTGAGGCACACACAAGATGCTTTTCTACAATTTGTTTCATAAGAGTAGATGATGGTTTGGTGTACGGACTTTGAAATTTTGTGGGTTTAGGGTGAGATGTAATTTCTTGCTGGTATATTAAATTGAATCTGAGAAGCATTTATATGTTAAATACAGTTAAATTAATGGAAAGAATATACTAAAATAAGGCTATTCTTTTCTTTTCTCCGCCTCCCAACTCCACTCCCTGAACTCTAGGGAAAGCCTATTCATTTGTAAAGCTTCATTCTTCTTTCAGGACTGGTATTTTGGGAGGGCAGTCATATTGTCAATTGTAAAGAGGCACATCAAAACCTACAATTTTTACTTCTTTTTTCTGCCTAGTGTGTTAATCCTGCCTGGTTTTGGTGCAGAAATAGTAGAGTGTTGCACAGGATGGGATGGAGAAGGGAAACAGGGACGGAGAAAAATACAGTGCTTAATTTAATAAAATTTGTTTTTCTATTTTGAAACCTGAATTGTTAGTTCATGCTTTTTATAACACTGGCTTTAGGGGAGCATTCGAAACAGTGAATCCATTTTCTAGGTTGTAGTGAAGTGCTGTTTATTAGGCAGCAGTCACAGGCAATGATAGCAATTTTTTTTGAGCCTACACACAGTATAATAAGATTGTAACGACAGTAAATTTTACTAAAATATTTAGTATTATGAGAACTGCCAATCCACGAATTTCCTAAGTACAAAGACATGCAGTTGGTGCAGCCATTATTTGTTGTATCTTCCCCTGCCCCTGCCCTTTGATTTACTAATAACTCCTGATTCTCTTGAAACTTTTCTTCCTTCCCTACCCAACAACTGCTTTACAGCTGACAAAAATAAGCCATTTCCTAGCCTTATCCTCTACCTTCAGAGGTCATAAAAATTGCTAATGGAAATGCTGTTGCCTTCTGTTGTGTGATTCTAATAGGAAATGGATCACTGCAGTTTATGGGGTACTTACCCTTTTTGGTACATGATGAATGGCTTCACTTCAAATGATGTTTCCTCATTGATTTCCAAGCATTTATCACCAGAAAAGACAGAGCAGGAAGAACAGCATTTAAACATGAAGTTGATTTTGAAGATGCCAGTCTTTTCACTACAGTGTGAATTCATGGCAATATAGCATTTGCTGTAGTAGGAGAGAAAAAGATGTGAAGTCAGTTTGTTACATTGATCTTAAGATTAGATCTCTAAACCGACTTTTTGTTATGCTCTATTAGCTTTTTTGTCTGTCCTTTGGTAGGGAGAGTGAGAGGTTTAATCTGTGTAGAGATTTTGCTCACACTCTGCCTGTTTGTTGCCATATTCTTGAAACAAGCACATATAATATTTATATGTCAGTAATCTCTTTGTTGTCAAGCTTTTTGGGATACTTTCACGTAATTCACAGGAAAATCTATATGCAAAAAAATTCTATGTAATATTTAGACTGAAATACTTGTATGGGTGTGGTGGTGTTTTATTTTGCTACATGATGTATTAGAAGAGACTCTCTGAATCTGTTCAGTTTCTGCCTGTCTGGACTGGACTGAATTAAAATAAAAGCCATCTCATTAGTGTCTGCAATGTTCCTACAATCTGTTTCTGTGTGTTGCTGCATGAATCACTAGGCAAAAACACATGTAAGCAAGGTAGATCATGGGCAGATAAAATCCTATAAAACATGTTTTAAATTGCCGAGAGTAGAAAATGGATACATCCCTGTGGCAGGTAGGATAACTTGCTTCAATTGAGGAGCATATTGCACTTTTGCTGTTTATAAGACTGGCTTAAATGTCATTGACTTGACAGTCTTTGAATGCTGCAAATGGTTATAGCTATGCAGTAGCTAAAGTTTTCATCTTTTTAAATGATCATGTTAAAACTTGCTTGTATTCTTCATTTTCAAAGAGTCCAATACTACATAATATGCTAGCAAAAATGAGGCTGTGTTGGTTAGAAAAAGCGTGGAGTTTCACAAGCCACTTTGATAGATACTACTGCAATTAGCTTTGCTATTAAATGGATATAAACTGATTTTTCATTATAGCACTATATGAAATCATTGATGTAAAATGCACCTGCTCCAAAGAACTTGTAGTAATTTTAGCTTTCACTATGTAAGAGCACATCTGTAGACCATTCTCTTATATTATTTATCTGCTTCTTGGGATTATAACTTTGCTCTTTTCTTTCTTATTGTAATGTGATTTACAAATTTTTAGTTTCAATCATGATGCAAACAATGGAAGTGAAGAAAAAAAATCTGCAGATGAAGTCTCTGCAGTTTCCATTTTTTTTTCTCTTTTTCTGAAAGCTGTGTTGAATATATCTCTAAACAAGCTACCAGGCTGCGCGCAGATGACTGACAAAAACCCACTTCGTATTGTCTGCTTCCGTTGCTAAGATTTATAGAATTGGTCTTCAGATGTCTCTAGTGTAAACACACAGGATGTCAAAAGAAAACAAGTGAAGACTGTCATACCTCTCTGATCATATTTGCTCTAAAATGGGCTTAGTATAATGCACAATTTCTTTCTAAATGAAAAAGCACTTTTCTGTAAAACCATCCTTTTCAGCTGTCCTTTCTAAAATCAGTATTATCAAGTGTTTTGTTCTTAACTTCACCTGCTTTCTCATGCCACACTGCAGTTACTTTCAAAAGAAGAGTTCTGATACTTGTGTGAGATGTCTCATGTAAAATAACAACAACAAACTTGTTACCAGCCTTGCAGAACACTAGATTATATGTTAATTCATGTTCTCGTCTAAAAGTTGTCCTGTAAAGGATTGCCTCAATTCCCACAGTGTTCAAGTGGAGCCACCAGTCAGTGATTAATCTGTGCTCCCTTTGGAAATGGATGTTAATTGGTTGGACACTGAGTAATGGGTAATGGTGTGAAGAATAGGTGCAGCTTTAAATCTGTGTAATATTGGAATGTAAAACATAATTGAAACAGTATCTTCAAAATACAGAAATATTATCTGACTTGTTAGAAGGCAAGGAATAAACTATATTTTTTACTATATTTTTTACCTTGGGTATGTGTAACAATATGGGTGGAGAAAGGGAAGGAAAAATATTGTTGGTTTTCTCTACTGTACTTCCTTTCAAAGTAAAAACAAGCATAATGCATTTCAGTGTATCTGCTTTTCTTTGTATGTTAGGGTCTGGTGTACATACTTGAGTGGCAGAGAACAAAATGTCCCTGTTGAAGATAAGAAATGTTCTAAATGATGAGAACAACATGCACTGAACAAGCACAAATCATTCAGACACCTCTCTAAATGGCTCATGTTGAATTTAAGTGACTCAAAATTAGGCTGAAGTAACAATCTAAAAATACATAGAACCTCTTGTTTTCTAAATCCTGCTTTTAGAATTTATGTTCTTATTGTACATCAAACAGCTGTTGATGGCAAGTCCCTAAGTGACTGGTCCAAACCTGAGCTGAGTAATATTCTGGGATGAGCTGTTCACAGTCTTTGCTCTTCTAAACCAGCCTTGTCTCTGAAAATGATGAACATCTATATTTGCAGTCTTGCCTTTTGCTCTTGGTGGTGACATGGCCTGCATTGAAAATCTCACGTCTGGAGATCCTGACATTTTGCTGCAGCTAAATGAGCATCTGAATCTTGATAGTCACAGAGCTGCAATGGGCATGTTTGTAAGGTTGGAACAACGCTGGTTTTGAATAGTGCTGTGAGTGTTGCTGGAAGATCTGTCAGTCGGGGGATTTCAAAACAAGGGCAATTGCAATAAAATGTTGACAGAATTTTAATAAAGTTACAAATGCCTAAAGAGTGTTCAAACTTATTTAACTTTTATTTTTACCTTATTATTTGCCTCACACTGTTAATATCTAAATGTAAGAGCTGATTATAAAAGAGATTACATGGGCTCATGAAGTATTTTAGCAACGCTCTCCAATTCTTTCATTGGCTTTGCAGTAACCCTCGGCAGAGCTTTGTGGAAATGCAGACCACACTGAAAAATATTGACCTGAATTATTAAAACCATGTATGGCTAAGAGTAGTCCTATGAAAGCTTTGGATATGATTTGGATTTTCTTTATTCAAATAATTTATACAAATCATCTTAAATTATAGATCAGTAGTTTTTAGAGAGCTTTGAAAAATATTTGTGTTGCTGTTTGTCTTTTAGAGCATAGATGACAGAGACTTTTGTAATTGAGTAGTATAATGTTTTCATTGATAATTCTAGTGGAGAGTTGTTTTTTGAGTTTTTTATGGAAAAATAAATTAAATGGGTGACTTAACACATTGTGTTATCTCCAAAAACAATTATACTTTACTACTGGTCGTGATTGAAAGTCTTATTTTACTGTAGTCTAAAAAGCATTGGGTTTTTTTCAGTGAAGCTGAATGTTTGAACAGAGGATTCTGTTATAGATGAGAATTGCTTACTGCTTTGAGTTCCAAAAGGGCAGATTTCATTTAATCTTTGCTAGCTGTGTACCACACAAGAGCACTGCACTGGGCTTCCTTCTGCAGCTGTGGCTTGAAGCAAAAAGTCAGAGGAACTGTTTTAAACTTCCAGTTTGTTCCTTGCTACTTAGTACTATTAAATAAATATCAAGTAAACCTATATGTACTGGGCTTTTATCTGTTCATTCTATGCATTGTGTTTGCTTTCTGTGTTGCTTTCTGCTCTGTCTGAAACAAGTGTTATGTGTTTGTTGTTTAGTAACTTGCAGTTTCCCTACTTTTATTTTGTGGAATGTCAAAACTCCTGGCATATAAATGAATTGGCAAAGAAAAAAGTTGCACAACCTGTAATGAAACTTCATCACCGTCAGTCACCTCTAGTACAGAAATACACTCTGTTTCCAAAAATGCAAACTAACAAGTATTTGCATGTTTACTGCTCAGAGGCCTGACTTGCATTTTTATGCATAAGAACTTAATCATAAGCTCAATAAAATTCTGTGCTTGGATAAAGCTGCTGACAGCTTCTTGTCCATCAATATAGGGATGGAAAGTCATGTTCTTCACTCCATGAAGGGAAATGACAGTATCCTACAAACAGCTCACTCGTGAAACCCCCCTCAGAGGGTCAGCATGGAGGAGATGTCAGTCAGAATATTCTTTTTCAATACTCTGAGGAGTCATTCAACTTCAGGATGGAGCTTCACATCAGGAGACAGCTTTCCCTTCAATATTTCTTCAGAGACTGAAATTACACCTATAGCTCCTGGTGTTAATAGGACTGCACCTTCCTCTATCTGCAATTTGGACATCAGGATGGGAAGAAGCATTTGATCTGGTTAACGCTTGTCACGGTGCTGTAAATTATGACTTAGAACCTTCAGGGAGCCAGAAAATACTAGTGGAGGTTGTCAGTAAAGCAGCAAGCAAAGTCTTTATCCCTAACTTTTCCTTCACTAGAAGGAATTAATTGTCCAAGTGTCCTTGAGTCTCGTCTTTCCAAAGGAATTCTGTATTTCTAGTGAAGAGAAACTCACATTCAAACTCTGCTAGCTGGTACCTAAGTGCCCAAGAGGTATTTAGCATAGGGAGGAAAATGTTTTGTACTCACTCTTGTAACTATTACTTCCAACACAAAAGCATTCACAACTCTGCTCCATTATTTTCCTTTAAATGAATGTGCATATGCTAACAATCTTCTACTTAATATATATAGGGGGATAACACCAGTTACAAATGCACTGCCTTCTTTAAAGTAGCAATATTCTATAAGGAATTTTCAGTTTGTAAATGTTCTGATCCATTCTATCATCATACAGAAAACCCACAAACATGGTATTTCTTCATATGTTTTTTCAGTGCAGTGCAAAATTACCTAAATGTGACTGTTTGGAGAAAGGTTGGACTTGGATAGACACTGATCCCAGGACAGGAAGAAGCTCCATGTGAGCTATCCAGTCCACTGCTCAGAACACGATGCCCACAAAGCTGCCTGCAGCTGTGGGAGGGCTCTTTCTGCTTCTTGAGCTGCCTCCTTCCTCCAGATATCTTTGCTCCGCGTGTGCTGGAAGATATAGCCTAGTCAGGGCTGTACTCAGCTCAGTGCTTTGTTAACAAAAGAAACAGACTCAAAGGCATGTCTTATCTTTGCAGGTTCTACTGCAGGTCCCAGTGCTCTCCCATTCCACTACTGGGGGAGAGCTACTCCTTTGCTTTTGGCCAATGCAAAAATCATCAGTGAAAAACTGAAATTGTATTTGTTGTCTCTGACTGACAGCCATTCAGCTTGCTTTTGGGTTTTGCAAATAGGGAAGGGAATACAGACCTGTTAGATGTACAATGCTAGTGATTCTTGCATAGTTGGAGTCTCATTGAAAATAACCCTTTGCAGTTCTCTGGTGATGCCCTTGTCCAGTTCCTGTGATCCAGTAATACTCTATACTGTGGCAGTAACACTTGATAAATTTTTTTACCACTGACTTGACAACAGAGAGAGGAAGTGTTCAGCTGAGGAGTAAAGAGCTTTTATGGACAGAAAGCTCTGTGATTACCTCTACTCTGGGGAATTCACTTTTGCCTGGCCTGGGCATTTTTAAAGCTGCAACTTACCATTTATTGATCGGCATTTTTTTTTCCCCTTCTAGTTTGACTTGGCATTCCTAGTTTTATGAAAATTGGTGGGACTGCAATCCAGAAAAAAGCATTATTATTTCTGAGGCAAAAAAAGATGGCTTGGGTATGAAGGAAGGCAGCTTTTTTGGTAGCTCATACTAGGGGGAGTGGAGAAGAAAGGAGACAATCCTACTTGTATTTTCACATCTCTTTTGTGGGAATCTGCATTAGTAGAGTTTGATATTTGAATTAGAGAATAATCTCAAATTTTGCACCCTGAGTTCCAATATTCCTTTTATTTTCCATAGCCTTGTGTTCCACAGCCCTTTGTCCACATTTACCTTTCCTGTGGACTCAGATTACCTAGCCTTGTTGCTCTGTGTCTCATCAATTCCAACCTAGTCCCTTCCAGTGTAGAAAATCCCCTTTCTTCTTGAGCAACATGCAGCAGAGACCACCTTGCTTTTCCACCTATGTCCCTTTTACCTCTCAGTTGGCATCCTCCCTGCATTTAACCGCAGGTCTTTGGATTTGGATGATCTTTTCACCCATGCCAGTGTTCCCCATCTCTGCTTCATCTATCCTGTTGGCACAAGGACGTAGAGGTCTGTTGATTCCTGAGCCCGGATGGGGAAACTACATAAGGAAAAATAGGAGACTGCAGGTGGCTGTTCCTACTGTTGCCTCAACATCTGCAAGCATAAAATGACAGTGAAGAGACAGGGAGAGCTTCCTCTGGGTTGTGGCTTACAGTATTATTGAGAGAAAGAACGTGTAATTTTTTACACTTGCTCTGACATAAACAATATTTAAGTGCTCTAGCCTGGTTGGTATCCCTTGAAATTTCATGTAGTTCATGGCGAGAACATCATGTTCACTTTTTGAATGGCTAATTTTACTCACATAGATAAATAGTGGTAGTTGTTCTGGTGTAAATGAATGAAAGAAGATTGCTTGGAGAACTGGTCTGGACCAGATAGCACAGGCAGCTATTTTTATGAAATGGTAAATCTTGAATGAAACAGTCAAGGTCAAAGTGGTGTAGCTAAACCCAGGAGTTACCAAGTTCCTCTGACCCAGATGAAGGTCTTTTTCTTGGCAACTTCAGTAAGAAAACACTGGCTCTTGTATACCTCTGCCTTGGTTGTTACATTGGTGAGACACAGATTGTGGTCTGGTTTATATTTGAAATAGATCGCCCAGAACTGGGTTGGACTTGCCCTGGCTGGCAGCAGTTCACAGAGTACCATGTCCTGGTCCTCTCTGATCTGGACTGGTTTCCTCTGTGACCAGCATTATCAAAGAATTAAGAATTTTTGAAAAGTATGATTAATACAATGTCTACCCTTTATGTAAATATAGAAAATAATTAAGTGAACATCCAATTATGCTCAAATATTTTGCTTATCTTTTTGGGAAGGTGAGGGAGATATGTGGAGAGAAACTACAAGATAGCTATAAATATATATATAACGTGTATATAAGAAAAAATATATTTCTACATGCAAACTCAATGATTTATATATTAAGTATCTGTTTGTGAAAAGTGTGCAGAATCTTCTTTAGGTCAGGACACCTGTACTTTGGCTACACCAAATCAGTATCCTCAAAGATATGCTACTAGTGTGGGGTTTACTGTATTTTGTAGTATATGGTATCCCCTTTTTAGGAGCCATTGTATAATGTTTTCCCCTCAAAAAAATGGAATTCCTCACAATCTTAACAGTAAGATATGTTAGAACTTGGGGTAAGTGAGGGAAGAGGAGGAAATTTCAACTGCATTATAAGAAAAATTATTTTGATTAGTTAGGAGTGCCTAGTAGGCCCAGAGAGAGAAGGAAAGTGTGTGATCCTGCTAACAAGGGAGAGTGAGAAGGAACCATAACTCCATTAAGAAAGCATAATCTGTGCAAGGCTTTTTTTCTTTACAATTTCTACTCTTTCAGTGCACAGTAATGCTGACTGTCTCTACAATTTGTCTGGATTTTAAATCAGATCAGCGTAATTAGCTAACTTTACTTATTAGCTTGAGCTGACTCTAGTGGCACAATGGTTGAATTGGTTGCCATTATATTTGTTTAACTGCTGTAAAGTAAGATTCCAACAATAGGTTCCTACACTTAAATAGCACTGTCGAGCACTGGTGCCCTATCAATCAGTCAGACCTCTCCCTCCTGCTGTCTGCTCTGATAGACAGTTCAGCTGATGTGGGGACTCTGGAAGAAGAGATCAGGAAGAAGGGATGATGGATAAAGACCATCTCCTGTCTTGGGAGGAAATCAGAAAAATCCTTTCTTTGACTATCAACAAGCTTCTTTGTCAAGGTGTCAGAAGATTAATTATGCTCATGCAAGGGGCAAGAGTGGCTGTTTTCCGTGCTGGTTTTGGTGTAATGGGGTGGCATTCTTCTGAACCATGGCAGAGAATTGCAAAGAAAGAGGCTTAAGAGATTTCAGCCCCCTAACATCACTGTCCTGTAAGCGTTTGTAAAGCTCTTAGGCACACATCCACAGTACTGTGAAGTTCTGCCAGTAATTGATTAATCAAAGGGTTTGTTTCAAGTGCTGTATGGACTTGATCTCGGGAAACATTTGGTGCCAACTGCTGTTAAAGTCTGTCAGCATTATGGGTAATTCTTTATATAGAACATGCTTTCAAGAAAAAGATGCAGAAAACTTTTCCACAGCATAACACGAACGTGAAAACATGCAACCACTCACTAGTTTTTGGAGTTTATAAATCAGTGAAAGGGAAAATCTCCAGTAAGTGTTTGGAATATTTCATATTAAGGCTGAGCAAACCTGCTTTGTGTTTTCTTTTATCCATCATCCTTTTGGTATGTTTTTGAATAAATTAAATGTAAAGTACTGTAAAAACTGAATGATCATACATTTTGAATTACTTTTGGGGGAATAAATAAAATGTGCTAGGTTTAATTCTGAGCAGATTAGATTTTGGTAAAAAGAAAAAGCAGGGTGTTTTCTTAGAATAAATCTTGAAGAAATTCACTACTCAAAATATGAGGTCAATTTTACTAAGTCACTTGATATATTAAAAGAATATCTTCAAAAGCTCTTTAAATTTTGAACAAATTATGTCAGTAAAAGGACTCCTTCCATCTGGTCTAATCTGTTTCACTTAATCTCATGCTCAGCTGAAGAAGAGCATTTTTTGTAATCTGCTAATTTGATACAGGTTTGGGGTTTTTTCTTGAAAGCATCAAGTCTTGAGCTAATAAAAGGGAGAGTTAAAGAGCCACATCTCTTTATTAGTTTTGGTTTAAGATGTTTTGAACTCTAATATGCTATAGTTGAAACTGTAACAAAACCAAACCTTTTAAACATGGCTGTGCCTGACCTTGAAATGCTGCTGATAAAAGCTAATGCTGTTAAATTGCATGCCAAATTAACCCTCATTTCCAAATGCTTTGTGTGTGTGTTTCCTGTAGGATAGGCTTTGATCCTGCCAAGCAACACTTCTTTTACAATCAGTTATTTTTTAATGAAGGAAAATCAATGAATAAGTTTCAGTAGCTGATTTCAGCAGCAGTGAAATTAAATGTTTTGTTTTACATCCTTCTGCCACTGTGCTTGGTCTACTGTATCAGATGCCTGACATGATACAGTGTTTTTGTGTAGAGGTAATGGTGATTTTAATCTTAAAACTTTATTTTTACATGTGTAAACTTTGTCAAGAATTACAAGTTCATGTGAGAAAGGCACAGGAAACTGTCTTACTGAGGCTTAGCATCAGTAAAGTGGAGGTTTAATCTAAATCAAGAGAAAAAAATGTTAATAGCCTCACAAGTGCTTTTTTCTTGAAGCATCCGAGTTCACATTATTTTAGCCATTGTCCATTTTGGAGTGTTTGGTTTTAATTCAGAAGTTACATTGCAGGAACATCTGCCTATGCAATCCACAGGTTTTTTGCTTGCATCTTTTGAGAAATATGGACTTGGTATGAGATTTAATGGGATATAATCATGTGCCTTTTTGGACCAGCAGGCCTGTGTAGGTCTGGTGGTGTAAATTCCCACTAAAATCAGACAACAGGCATGAGCAGAAATTGCTCACATATAGATACCAGCTTTCTGTTCTTGTCTGCTGAGGACCTTGAGTGTTCTCATTTTAAAATGGAAGTGGCTCTTTTTAACCTCTCACAAATGAACTGCCACTGCATAAAATTATTTGAGGGGGACATTATCTTCCTGTGTGAACTTTGGTGGGAAGTGCTTTCAGGCCATAAAGTGAATCATTGATCTCCCTGGGCTGGAGCTGATACCTTGGCCTCTGTCCCTGGCATCTCCTCCAGGATGTTTAGCTCCTGGTCCTCTGTCATGTGTGTTTTTCTGCATCCCACGATGCATGGGACACCCATAACATGGCTGTGTCGTGTGTAAGGTCTCTGACCTAGGAGTATTACCTTTTCATTTGGAGAGAGAAATACCATGGTCCAAGCTTCCACCTTCTCCACATCAGGACCATGTTCATTGCCCTGAGCTCATGTTTCCTTGTGCATGGTCTGTGTGGCTGTTGTTTTCTGAGTGTCACCTTGATTGTGTTATCTTTCTTTTTGCACTTCTCTGCCAGCATTTTTTTTTTGTGTCTATAATTTTAGAGCTAAGGTCTTTATCTTTTTTTTCAAGACCCTCAAAATAACCTCCAAACCATGAGGGTTTTTCTCTCCGTTATCTGCCACTTGTGTCCCCTTGTTATTGAGTTGTCCACCCTAGTCCCTAATGGGGTAGCTGATATTCATCCAGGGGCAGGTGACTTGGATCCTAGGCAAACCCAGCACTGGTAACCCTTGTTAGGTCCCCACTCCATGGCACCATCTCACTTGCCTGGTGCTTTTGCATATGCTGAGACATTTTGGCTGTAGGCATAGAAGTGTGGCTGCATGGAGCCTGCCCAGACAGCTCCTGAGCCAGGGTGGAAGAGCCTTCTCCAAGCCAGAGGTGGCCAATTGCTCCACTGGCACCAGCCCTGCTATGGGAAGATCTTTTTTTTCACCCTGGTTCTCACCTGACTTTGCTGCTGTCAGGAGAGCTGCCTAAACATCTCTGCTCTGTGGTCCCACTCTCTGGAACTGGATTTTCCTGTTATCCAGTGTATTCCAGCACCCACTTCTCTGTGTACTGGGAGTAACTGTATTCCTTTGTGTGGCTTGTTGTCTCATATGGATGCTTGGGAAAGCAGCCAATCTGTAGGTCAGGGCAGCATCTTTCCCAGTATATATACTGCCAGCTCCAAGATAACACTAACTATTGGAAAAATATATTGTGCTTTACCTACATACTTTGGTGCAGGCCATTTTAGAGACTTGTAGAGATGGAGAGGTGTGAAGATTTGGGAGGGAGTGAGTTCAGACAGCAAGGCTTGGGATGTTCTGAAGGCTCTGTTTTCTTTGTGAGCTTCTAAAGCATCATCCTCTTTCCAACTCTAAATACAAGAATTAACATTACTTCAGCACAGCAAACTTTGATGCGCAGTTGTTCCTTTATGCAAGCCCACACAGCTTTCTGCCTACTTTGAAGGACCCTGGATTTGCTTGCAGGAAAATCCAGGGGCAAAGTTTCCAGTTTGTGCCTAATGGTGGGGATTTGCAGTGGTGCTAATGGAAGCAGAGGAGAGGCCTTGCCTCTGGAGCAGCGACAGCTGCAGCTCGTGGGCGAGCGTATTGCTCGTGGCAGTGCTGAAATGCTGCTGGAAGGGGCATCTGGAGGTCTAGTCCAGCTCCTGCTCTTAGCAGGTCTGTTGCCAGCATTAGTGCTAAAACTCATGTTAGTGCAGGATGAAAATGTGATGAGGTGTAACCAAAGATATTGCTGTATTATAGCTGAGAGAGCCTTAGGAAATGCTAATAGTGAGAGGAAGAGGTGATGGGTTTGTTGTTGCCTCTTTTTAGCAGCATTTCTCTGAGAATTTAGGAGAAGATGAATCCTGCCAATATGACCTTTTCTTCACCTCTTACTGGCTCTTGAAAAGCCTGTGCTCCCTGAGCCATCCACACAAACACACAAATAATGAAAAATCCAAGTGCACATGTTCCAAGGGATAGTTAAGCATGTCTTAAAAAAATCCTCATTGCTGTTACTATGTTAGAAGGCAGTTGTTTCTGATGAAAATTGATTTTTTTCCCATTTTATTACCTTAAAAATGCTTTAAAATCTATCCCTAAGGAAAATGTGATAAGTTCTAAATAACTAACTAGTAGCTTTTTGAAGCCAGGAATATCTTTGTTATTCTCCCTTTACATATGTTTTCCCAAGACTAAGGGCTTTGTTAAAACGTAGAAATAATATTTAGAAAGAGATAAGGTATCTGATCTTGCTAAGTCCTGTACTTTTCTGTAGAAATTCAAGGTAATTGAAGATTCTGTTTTTTTTCATTTTAAAATTGGGTGTACAGCAGATACAAAGTGAGCTTCAAAAGAGGCTGTTCTGGAAAGGAAGTAACTTGAGAAAAATGGGCAATTGAACAGGAATTGGTTTTTTAGCTTTCCTTTGAGCACAAAGTGTTCCTGTTGTACTTGCTGACCTAGTTGTCTCACCATTATTTCAGAGTGTACTTATTTTCTCTTCAGTATATTTTTTTCCCTTCTATTCTTGGAGGAGTAATGTGCAACATTTGCCTGGTACCTGACAGTAGATCAGTCACATCTCTGCCTTCCTAAATGAGACTATTCCTGTCTGGTACTGTTTTGGTTTTTCAAAAGAGGAGAACCTGTATTTTTCTGTCTTGAAAGATTAATGGCCATGAATGACACCTTGCAATAAATTCCACGTTCTGGCACGGTCCCTCTTGGGTCTTTTGTGTTCAGGGTAGGAATCCCTGATCACCAGTTTGTTTTCTGTGCAAACACTGGGAGAATGCTGGGACCAACAAGGTTGAGCTGACCTTATGTGCTGGCCTGCTCACTGCCACTGACTGTCATGTTTCAAAGGTTAAACTAACTGTGGATGAAATGTAATCAGTAGTGCACTGGATCCTTTCCAGAGCTCACTGGAGGAGTGCAATAACCAGCATTGTTAGCTTTGGGAGAGCAAGAGACAGAGGTCATTACCTGTGTGCGTCTGAGCATGAGGAACCAACTGCCTTTCCTGCTACCTCCCACGTATGTTTATTTAAATCTTATCTGGAATTGTTATCCAGCTGGCCCCTGCTTTAAAAAAAAAATACATCTGTTTATTCTTCATACATTGTAATTTTCATCCTTCTGTTGCTTTCTCAGAATTTCCATGAGAAAAATATGCTTCTCTCATACCCTGTCATTAGATGGGATGAGAATTGATACTTGGGGAAGCAGAAAAGGCTGAAAGAAAGAATTGCTGTGTTTTTAGATGACAGCCTAACCTAGGCCAGGGTAAACCAGACAGTACTTCTAAGACAGTCACATAATGCACTACCAGGGGAAAGATTATCTTGGTAAATTTTGCTTCCTTCACTAGTGGGTAGCAAGGAAAAGAGCTGGTAAAATAGGAAGCTGGAGAGGGACAGAGAGCAAGTGGGGGAGGAGGAGGCCAAACAGAAGCACTGAAGCAAAGATAGAATTTCTGAGAATTGATTTCCTGTTTCTTTCTATACTCAACCACTCATTTTCCCCAACTCTCTGTCATTTGTACAGTACTTTCAGTCCCTGGCATTCAGATCTGCAGCAGGAGTCAGTTCACAGCATCAGATAAAAAGGCTTTCTGGAAGGCACCAGGAGCATGTAGGATATGGTGGGGAAGTACTGCTTGTTTTCACGTTAGGAATTTCAAGGGTGACAGGCATTGAAGCCAGGTGGGGTTTTTGTTGGTTTTTTTTTTCCCCTGTATAGATTTTACACCGCCTGCCATCTGAAAATGCCTGTACAATAACACTAGGTTTAAGTGAGGAGCAAAAAATTGTCTTCCTTTTGAATCCTGTGGAAAGATTCTTTTTCACTCCATCAAAGCATTTTGTTTTCTTTATAGATAGGGATGTGAGTATGGCCTTGAAAACCAATACAGAAATGGAGACTTCTCCTTTGAAAGAAGAGAGGGACAAATGGGGGACTTATATTTCAGAGCAAAACAGAGCTGTAGAGGGGATTAGATTATTTTAATACGTGTTTTGTTATACACTTGTGATAATTGTGTTATAATCAGTGGGAATATGAATGTCTTTTTCAGGATCATTCTGTATGGGCTTTTCATTTTGAGATAGTTTCTAAAGAAGCTCTGACAAAAACAGAGCCCTGTACCAGTTTATAGGAAAGTCAGTTCCATTCAGAAAAGCTCACTGTAAGTTGGTTATGATGTCATGACAAGAAAATGCCATTATCCTCCTTAGCCCACCTTTATCAGACTCTCAGATTTGTAATCACAAGCAGAGAGAGTTCCTTAGTGCTGTTTTTGTCTGTTGCCCCCTCCTCTACTTCAAAAGTAGAATGATCTTTTCTTTATTCCTGAGTCTTCATGAGATCTCTACTTCAGTGTGTGAGAGAGAGGACAAGGTATTCTCTTTCTACTTACTTTTCTTATGAAATCCTTATTTCTGAAAGGTTGTTATTTTTTTTTCCCTTGGCCATTTTTCCTTTCTCTTCATGCCAGAGCACTGGAGATGTGGAAGAACTGAGTAAAAGCGCTAGCAAATCTCTTATCCTTGTGAATGCAGAACAATATTCTTTCCCAGTCCTGCGTCTTTCACATTTCTTTCTCTGTGCTGGATTTCTGTTTTAATTGTTCAAAGAGCAGCTTGGTTTCTCTTCCCACCTTGAAGTAGAATACTTCAATAGCCACTTCTGTAAATATACCTGGACTTTTGGCATTGCAAACAGTGTCTGGATTAGACATAATTTCTCTATGAATGGTTTCTACTATACTGGGATAACTATTCTAATGTCCAGTTTCTAATCTACTGGGATAACTATTCTAATTCTTGAGTCTAAAATGTGCTTAAGGACATTCTCTGGGTGCTGTGCAAGTCTTCATATAGAGAGCTTCTCAACAAAAGCAGTTTTGATGCAAGAAAAGATGTAGGCTCAAACTGCATTCATTGAGGATGTAGATCAGCGTGAGTAGTGAAGATGCCCTGATCTGTTTGTGGTTTTCCTATCAGGTCTGTAAGGAGCCCACCCATTTTTCTGTGTATGTGAGGGTCTTTCTAGAGACCTTTTGCCAGCTCCGCTGAATGACCTTAGGAACAAGAAACCAGTTTCTTCTGCCTCCCAGGTGTTCACTCAACTGCCCAGAACTGGGTCCATGGCATTCCCAGCTAGGGGAAGACCTGTGAGTCAGGTCCTTGCCCCTATGTAGAAATAACTCGAATTCTTCAAAGAGAGGAAAGCTTTTAACATTAGCATTTTTAGGAAAGTCTGGCCATACTCAGTGTTTCTGCACAAGAAACAGCAGCTAAACCCTAGCAAGCCCTAACAGAGTTTGTTTTTCTGGAATATCTTAGTGATGGGAGAACTTGGGCAACACAACTTGTAATAAAATAGCCTTGCTTGGGAAAGCTATTTGTAATTGAAAAATGGGGTCTGCTTGTATTAAACATTTAAAGGGGTTTTTTAATATTCTGAACTGATTGGCTTCTTTGTTTAGAGTGCCCTGACGTGTTATTAGAAAGATGCTGTGTAAAATCACTAATTGTAATCTAACTGTGTTATTCTACCAAGCATGTTTTTTCTCTTTGCAGTACAAAGACCAACTGCGTTTAAGTGGATGATTTTATGTGATTACTAGCTGCATCCATCTTTGTATTCAGACTGGCTGATTGCTATAAATACAAACACAAGTTTCTTTGAATGATGGTAGCCTGAATCTCCTCAGTATAAAGGTTCAAGATGAACCAGATGTACAACAGTAGCTTGTGTTTCCCCTCCACCTAGATTTCTACAGCACATAAGTGTGCACATTTTGGCCACAAGTCATATTTCTTTTTGCAATCTCATTTCTTCTTGACTCTGTTCTTTACACCTTTCACTTTTTCCTTCTGTGGATTTATAAAGGTGTGTTTATGCCTGAGTGCTGTTTTGGGCAAGAAGATATCTTTAAAAGAATAGTAAGAGAAGAGGGCCTTCTACTCTCTCTGTCTTCTGCCCATCCACCTTTTTCTCTTGGGTCATGTATGTGGCAAAAATACTGGAAACAGCGTGTATACCTACTCCAGAGCAGAATGGTTTGGAACCAGGGGAAAACCGGATGTGTACAGTGTCTACCCCATACCATTGGTCTTTTGGGCTCTGATCTGTGTTGGCACAGATGTCCCCAGAGATGGCCATATTATATAATTAGAAGCCTGCATTATGTCTTTTCTCTTTCAGATGTGTTTAGTGGCTACGTTTTTTGAAAAATTCACCAGGTAGCAGCAGGTGATTGCAAAGCTTTTTCTGACAAGCCTTTCACTGAGCCTTGATAGCAGGATTTCCAGGTCAATGCATACCATATATTTGTCTGGACACAGCTGCAGGTTGTCCTTTTACGCTGTCCCCACCAGACTCTGCTGAGATATTTTTCTGGGTCTGTTTTCTCTGCATTTGTCACTGAGAGGAATCATTTGGCTGTGGATAGATCGGCTTCATATGTGAGATCCCATCCTTACTGATGCTAACAGGTTTAGTTGCTATATGTATTCAGAACCCAGGGAAGAGATGTGGTGTTCCAGGAAAGCTCATTCCCTCACCGTCTGTCAGGTTTCTGTGTTGTGTGCTAGCAACAAGAGATGCAGAGAGCAGAGCTAGCAAGCTGAAGTGTTCTCGGTATACCACAGTGTTCCTCAGAAATTTCTTCTAGCTCATGAATATTTCATAGCAGGACAATTTACTGTCTTGTGAAGAGATAAAATCTTGTTTTGGCTTTGAATGCATAGAATTCTTAATTGTATAAGACAAAATTGTGGCAAATTTTCCAATTTTACCTTGGGAGGTTTTGACCTCTCTCTTTCTAGTGTCTACATATTCTTACAGACTTTTGTGTTTGAGCTTTGCAGTTTGGTCCTTGTGATTATAGTGTGCCTGGGTTTTTTTCAGGATAAAAATCCTTTTTTAAGCTTCTGATAAGGAATATAATATGATTCTTTCCAGTGTTGACAGTAAGTGATACACATGTGAGGAAATGGGGACTGGGGAGAGAAGGCAGCTTTCTTATGTAATTGCATGAGAATATTGTGGTGGATGCATTCTCTGCAGGAGACTTCTAAATACAGATAAAACTAATGACTCTTTTCCTTAGTATATGGAAGGAAAAGCCGTATGTGTTAAGTCTTCTAACTGAAATCTGTACAACAGATTTAAAAATCATTATTAGACCTTTAAAATGTCATAAAGATTCAAAGAGGCCAGTTTGCCTCTTTAAATTATATGGCATTCAAGGATGTGTTATTTCAGGAGCTTTTCCAAGACACTGCACTGTCACAGCTTCATTGCTTCAAATGTCACTTCAAGTAGGAGCAGTTTTTATAACTACACAGTAAACTCAAGATGGTTTAATGGAAATGACTTCTTCATGTGTCAAAATGACCCTTTTGTTTTTCATTTTACTCTTTTGTTGCCTGCAGCTAATCTGGTTTTTGGGTTATCAGATCCAAGCATCTTACAATGCTGACTCTAGCAGCGGCATTCAGCTGGAATGCTGCCTTTTGTTTACTGGTTTCACCAGGCCTCCAGTGCTTTCTTTGGTCATCTGGTGGCTCCACTAATGTGATTTGCACTCCCAGGCTCTGCAGGTAGTCATGGGCTTTTAAAGGGAATTAGAGGAAAGCCTGCCACCCTGGTTGCTAATGAATCCACAGGGTATTTCTTATTGGTGTTTTGTTTTTCCAGATTCTTTTTTCTGTTTTATGGTATTTTTCTTCTGCCTGCTTGGACTTCAGTTTCTAAAGTTGGTTTACCTGGCTGTGATATGGTGACATTCACTTTGCTTGAAATAGAAGTACCAAATCCTATTGATCTGTGTGTCCATTTGGGATTTTCTCAGGAGCTATAAATAAGTATGGAAAAAATAGATGACAAAAATAGAGACAAACTTCCACCTTCATGAAAACTTTAACTATTAAAGTAGCAATTGTTGGCTCATACAGGGAAGTTGAAGTATTTTGCTAATGAGGTTGAGGCTGGAATCGTAAATTTTTGCAAGCACACCAGGAGAAGATGGAAGTTCATAAACACCCTCACCTCAGTCTTACAAATGTGAGTCAGTGAAGGACATAGTCAAGGAAGTATTCTATTATACTTTTTGCAAAAAAACCAAGTTATACTGGAGAGGGTTTTTTAATATGAAAAGCATATGCACGAAAGAGGATATATTCTTAAAATATCTTCAGCTCTTTTTCTGGAGCAAAGGAGAGTTTCAGACTCTGAGGAGTTGAGTAGCATGTCAAATGCTGAGTAAGATGCCATTCCTTCTTATATCCACAACCTCTTACTTAAGTATCCTTGTGGATTTGAGTGGGGATTAATGGTGTGATTAGGGTTGGTTGGAGGTTGGGTTTTTTTTTTCAGATTAGTCCTGCAGTTTTGTTAGGGCCGGTATTTGGCTTGCACAAAAACAAGCACAATGTCAATGTTTTTAAAGTTTCACTCTAGTCTAATTAAGACTCAACCTAAGTGGCAGGATGTGCAATTTTTTTATATTTTCATAAAATATTTTTCCTCCATTTCTGTTGTTTTAGAATGGAAGAGAAAAAAATCTTTGCTAAAAATCTTTGCTAAAAATCTGAATAAGATTTTGGAAATAAACGGTCCTTTTCCATGCAAAAATAGTTAATATTGAATCTATTCTTATTGTTGTTTACCTTGAGAGCAAGTATATCTGTTTACCCAAGTCTGAAAAACTTACACTGGTAAGAGTTGTGCCACTGATATGTGGTTTATGGGATTGGGTCTTCAGAGTAGAAGAAAGCTTTAGAAAAGCTGAAGTACACAAACTTTCAGTGCCCTTCCTTTGTGCTCTTCTGCAGCACCAGTGCTGTAGGATTTATGTTTAAGTTTTATGTGTGTGCTTAAGTTTTTAATACACAAACTGAATATCACAGCATTAAATTTTGTTCAAAGAGTGTCAATATAGTTGAATAGGTATTTTTGCTTCAGAAAAAAAAATCGAACCAAAAAACCTGTAGAAATTCGGGTGCAGGGGTTTTAATAGTGGACAAATAAAGCAAGAGTGTATCGATTGAGTTTTACTAGGCTGACAGCAGTACTGAAGGTCCTCGTGACCCAGAAGTTTGTGACCCATGAAATCTCCATTTTCCTTCTATTGGTAATGTATCTTGAAGTACAGAAGCCTGGAAAATGCATCCTGGGTGACCTAACGCATTCGTTATCTACAAACAGAAAATTATTTGAGCTCATTAGTAAAAATGTGTTTGATACTAGTAAATATAAGGGATAGGCTTAAATTAGATTGTTAAACAAGTATTCCCTGAGCACAAATTCACTAAGGCAACAGCCAGTCCTTACAGGTATGAATAAATCTGCTATATTTTCCTTTAAAATGCTAATTTCAGATGCTTGGCCATTTTGCTGATTCAGCTTCATCACTTTGCATGCCAGTGCCCAAAAATCAAAATTTTGCTTTATAAATGGTACTTGTGTCTGATTGAAGGAAATAAAGGGTGATAAGGAATTGAGCAGAGTTACTTCTAAAACGGATAAATATCCAAGGTTCATTAAAAGAAGCCTGTAGCACACAGGCGCACCAGCAAGCAGATTTTACAGCTCTGTCCAGAGCACAGAAAGAAGATAAATCATGGCCATCCCCCTCTCATTTTTGAAATGGTTCAACCCTGGGGTTTAGCTGAAGGACTTAAGGAGTTTTTGAAGTGCAAATAGACTGGTGAAGGGTAAACCTTTTCAGAGTTTCATTTAGATGGATTTTTTTTTTCTATGTGGATTTCTGGCACCAGCTGAGATCTGGAAAGCCACAGGATATTTTTGTTTTTGATCAATCAAGCAAGCAGAACTTGCCATGGGGGTGTACATTCTCTGCATACATATTGATCCTATTGTGTTTAAAAGTAGTTAATTTAATCAGGGCTTTTTGAAACCTTCTCTGGTAAAACTTGCATAAATGAAGCTGTCATTTCAAGGTCATGTTTCAGTGTCAATAACTTAATGGTAATGACAGAAGTTACCTGTAAGTTTACTATCAATTTTTCCGTCATTCCATGTTAAAATAGCATTGAATGAGAACTGATTTTATATACATTAATGTAAAAGTGTTCAGCTTCAATTGGAAAATGTAAATTTCATTAAGTGAGAGATTTTCAAAGCAATCTGGAGTTGCCAAATACTGGCAGTTCTGATACTGTTCACTGCTGTTTGGATCAGTATCCTTGGCCTGCCCTATTCCATACGGAGTTTGGCTCCAGTAATCTATTTTACACTCTATCTCTTTCACCAAAATGGTTGTAATATAAGAGTTTTATTCAAGGCTCTTTCTAGTAGTTTTGACCTTTTACCTCACATTTTTTCTTGTTTAAAAGCAGCAGCATGCAAAAGATGGATTGCATATTAACTATAAACATTTCTCTCTACTGTGATAAATATTTGGAGATAAAATGTGTAAGGGCTGGCTGTTTGATAAGATGCCCAGTTGAGTGCAGACTACAGATTTTATAAGGCAGGATACAGTTTACTTCTTTTTCATCCATATCTGATGCCAAGATCTTCAAGTATTTGGGATGAAAGCATTATATATTTATATTATATATAAAGTCTTTTTTCCTGTGAGGATAGTAAGTGCAGACTTCATCATTTGCTTCTTTGATTTTATTTGGATTGGAAGGAGCTTCAGAAAGTCGTTCTAGACATGGTGAACAAGGTGTAGTGTAGTTAGTGGATTCAGATACCACAGCAGAATGTGCCAATACATCCCCCAGAGTCAATTTTCTAGTTTCTTTTCTTCTTGGTAGTTGCAGTATGCCTTGAACCCTGCCAGTTGCTGAGATATGAGGTAGAAAGCAGTCTTGCATAAAACGTTTTCAATCATATACCAGTAAGGGTCTTCTGTAGATTTTTCTGTTCACGTTTTTCCCAACTGAATGGGATTTTTTCAAAGATTTCAGTGTCAGATCACTAGGTGGCTCAGAATGGGAGAGGAACTCTAAAGGTGGTCTGAGGCCCAGAGCTGGGATCCTCTTTAGGAAGGACCAAACTGGTTGTTAGTTTAATTTCTGTGTGTTGGATGTCCAAAATGGTACTGCAGAATGTCATACTGTGGGCAAATGGCCTGTATTAAAAAATGGTGTATTTGTACATTGCTTCTGTATTTACAGTCTGGTGGTTTGATGTGGTTTGCTATGAGAGCACAGCAGAAACATTCTACATCAGAATAGGGCCCTAAAATCATAACTCATCACAAATTAATAAATATGGCTAAATACAATCAATCAATAAATCTTAGGAAGTCCATGTTGTGATTTTTCCCTGACTTTACACTGGACAGGAGATGTTTGGTTATCAGGCCCCCTATCCTGGTCTTTTATTTTGCAGCTCTTAACTTTACATACATAAAACCCACGTGCTCTCAGTCTCATGTACTGTAATGATGGTTATTTCATGTGGTGTTTGAAAACTGAACATGAGATGTTGTTTAAAGCTTTACTGAGAGACAGGAAAATCCTTTGTATCTCACTGCAGAGAAGGAGTTCCCAGCATTTGTGATGTCACTGCTGCAAATATGTCACTGGGATAAGCTAATATGACCTTTCCTTTTTTAAAGTAATATTTTCTACCACCCAGCACTCTTCAACAAGTTGTGTTCCACTGGCTGGGTGGAGAATTTTGGGTGTATTTCAAATCAGCAGTTTTTAGTTTAGTCTTACAGGCATAGAGGGCAGATTTTTGTTTAGTAACAGGCATAATTCTGTAGCTGTATATGTGGGTGTTGGCTGGAAAAACTATCATTCTAATTTAATTTTTTTTTGAGTGGTGCATGCTCAAATGTCAAAACACTGAGGGGCCGTTACTTGCAGATTACAGATTTATCAAGCAGCTGTGACATTAAAGTAATCTTACTCTGGTTACAGTATGCATTTGTCAAGGGCACAGGCTTGCACCATGATTCTGAATTCCTGTGGAATTTAACTGAGCAACAGCTGGTCTGTAGGATGTGTAGATTTTAACAAGGTAATGTCTGTGTTTTGGCAAAGGACTTGTGTGACCTTCTGCTGAAGCTGTTCCAAAGTGCCTTCTTCCTCCATTCAAATCTGTAGGGGTCCTGAAACAGTATTTGTGTGAAATTTCTCCATTCTCTCTCCTCCTCTTGATTTTATCACATTAAATTCTACAAAAAGTAAATTCTACAAAATTCTTCAATGGGGGTATTAGGGGAAAAAAAAAAGAAAATAAGAAGGTCATCAACACCACTAAGTAGAGCTTACAATAGAAAGAATACTCTTTTTGGCTTGTAATTGTGTCAGATTCCTTTTCCCCACAATTGTTGGTTGGGGTGTTTTTCACTTGAGAGAGGTTTATGGTGCTGTGTCTGCCAGGATAACCGTGTCTCAGGGTTGAAGTTGTATTTCTCCCCGAGTTCCTAGAGGTGATGTTATCTTTTGTTCACTCAACAGTATGGTCATTCCTGAGAGCATCTGTCACTCTAGGCATTGTAAG
This sequence comes from Pycnonotus jocosus, assembly GCA_013400435.1. Classification (NCBI taxonomy): domain Eukaryota; kingdom Metazoa; phylum Chordata; class Aves; order Passeriformes; family Pycnonotidae; genus Pycnonotus; species Pycnonotus jocosus. The sequence goes on along the minus strand of VWYP01034191.1, from coordinate 71,349 downwards.
ATGGATGAGTCTCAAGTGAACTAGTGCTAGTTGAAGCAAATGGTAAAAATAAGAAAAGGCAGGGGGGTTGGGGGTCTTCAGAGGGGACAGACAACAAGGAAGCACTGTTAAAAATCAAAAGTAAGCCAGACCATAGTGGAAGAAAGAGCCAAGATGTGGATCAAGTTAGCAGATATCACAGGTCTTGGTAAGGAAGATTGGTGGCTGATGAATTCTGAAGAGATCTTCTGCATCTTGGCAAAAATGCTGTTTTGTTTCCTATTTCATTTGCAAATAAGGGAGGATAAGAAAGAGATGACCTCAACATAAGATGAAATTTTTTTTTTTGTCACATTGTGTTACATGGTCAGAACAAAATAATGTTCCCGATAATCAGGAAAAGGGTTTAACGGTATTCTGTGTGTCTTCAATATTGTGTGATAATCTGTCATTTCTGAGCGGGCACATAACAATATAAAACCAAAGTATCATATCAGCAGTTTAGCTTTTGGGAAAAAAAAAAAAAGGAAACTTAAAATTCACAGTTGGTGGTATTTCAGAAGGTACTTAAATTTTTTAAAAGAGGTAAGACTCCCTACAGCATCTCCGATTTAGCTGAACTAATTGAGTTAGGCTTTTTAACAGAGAGAAAGTGGTGCAAAACCACATAAACCCCAAGAAAACTCCCTCAAATGCACTGACAAGCAGATCCATACCCCCCACCTCCAAGCTGAGCAAAGGTCTGTGTTTGCAAAAGCAGCCGGCAAAGGACAAAAGGCACTTACAGCCCAGTGCGTGTCAAGGTTTGGGAAGGGTCCAGGAGGATCTTGGCTTGAAAAATTATTTTGTCACACTGTTGGCATTGGTCCATAAGGGGAAGCACTGGTTGAAAGGCGAAGAAATTAAGATGATTAGAAGCTTTAAAGCTTCACAAATGGTGGAGTATCTCTCCTCTCAATGGATGTAAATAATAGATGAAAGACCGAGAGTGACAACAAAGGCTCAGGGCCTTTAAGAGAATGTGTGCAGCCTGAATAGAGGTCTGTGGCCTAGGGCCAAAGGTCTTAGCTTTGAGTGTAATTAGAAGAAAATACAAAAATGTCATTACTAGCAGGTGAAATGTTCAGCACGTGTCTGAAAAATAGCAATTTCAGCGCCAGGAGCAGTTGGAATTGGATTACTGGCGTTCTGCAAGCCCTGGGGTTGGTGCGGAGCGCTGCGGTTCGGCGCTGCCCAGCCCCGGTGTCCCCGCGCCGGGCGCGCTGCCCGCCGGCCGGGGCTGCGCCAGCCCTGGAAACAGAGCTGCTCCGTGCCTTCCTTCAGAACACAGCGAAAACCTTCCCTCAGCCAGAGGCGAGGTGCTGCAGCTCGCTCTCTTAAACAGGCTGGTTTTTAAAATTGAGAGGAGAAGGAGGAAGCTTTAAGGCCTTTAATTTTGACCCCTGGAGTTTGAGTTCTGGGTGTACAGCAGCATTCCGGTTTTGCCAGCGGGCCTGTGCCTGCAGTGCCAGCTTTCAGCCTTAAAATCCCATTTGCTGGCACCAGGGAAAATTCCTTTAAGTCTTTTGGCAAAATATGTTCTCTTGCTATTGAGAGACCAAACCAGTTTGTCTCCCTGAGAAAGTCTTGTCAAAGTCCATTCAATGATAACTTAATTTAAAGATTTTCCTGATGTTAATCTGTACAGCCCTAAGCATTTTAGGAGGTTGTGGGGTTTTTTGCTTGCTGCTTGCTATACCATTTTTGCCATTCCTTGAGGTATTTCAGGTGTAGTTTCTTTTATAAAATGCAATTTCTATTAGTAATGTTTTCACTTCAATATTTTTAGGGAAAGCCAGATAGGAGAGCAACCAGCTAATACTGATTTCATTTAAAACATTGATCTCCAGGGTAGATAACTGCTCATCCATTTAGTTTGTTTCTTTATAAATAGTAAAAGAATTACATCTGCATTATCCTATCTTTTTTTAATGTTTCTTCAACAGTTAATTTTATCATATTAATGTGATAATTTTCTAATCTGTCATATAGTGGCTTCAGCACCGAAAATGTGCAAATTCTAAGTTTGTACTTCTGGTAGAATATAGAGAAACAACCAAGCACTTTAAACCTAGTATTCCTTTAAAGAAAAACGTGCTTTTTAAAAGTCCTTGGCCCTCCTTCTTCACCCTAGACCAGGTTTCCACAGGAAGGGTTTTTTGTCTTGTTATAAACTATATGCTGGCATGAGTCATTCTGATTTTTTTTTTCTCCCTTTTTATTTTTCAGGTGTTCAGGAGTTTTAAACAACTTTTGCAGCAAGGCTTCACAAATTCTTAGCTGCATCCTTTAATCATGACTGCATTTCAAATAGGTTAAAAGGAATCTGAGAAGGTACCGTACTTGCCTTTCCTAATAGACAATACACTGTATGTTTGTGATCAGCATCTCTGCTTTAATTTCCATTGACTGCATTTTAGCAGCAGTGTGGACTGTAAATAACGATTTTAATTTTGTTTCAGGCATGTGAAATATCCAAGTTCATGAAAAAAAAAATCATGAAATTCACTTAATATAATCAAAAAGCCTTCAACAGAGGCCTGATTTCTGCTTCCATTTTTTTCTTATATACCCACAATGAGGTCAACTTCATTATTTAATGACAGTTCTTTTGAAGCTGTAACAATCTTCTTCTGCTGTTTTACTTAGAGGCCCTGCAAATACCTAAGCAACTAGCTAAATATATGTTTTATGCACTTGGAGGGTGAATGTTTGTTTGTTTATTTGTCCTCTCAAAGGGTTTAAAACAAATGGGAAGAAGAATGCAGATCTTTGTAATGATTGGGGTAGATTTGTGCTTCCAACTGAGATTCTCACACGTCTTTTTTTTTCCTGACTCCTGAGAGGGGGGAGGCTTGCCTCAGTACACAGTATTGGGCTCACATAGTTTCTTGTTGCATTTAAATAGCCAGCGTACCCAGAAGGCTGAAGATCTATTCCTGCTTTATGACCTATTGTATCCCTGGGGGCAAGGGCAGCCCTGAGCGGAGCAAGGGGGTCATGGCCACAGCCTTGGTTTCTGAGTGGCACTTGTGGGCTCCCAAAACCTGCCTGCAGGAACATTTTGCTTGGCAACATCTGGAACGCGGTATAAATCTGGAAGAGGGGGGAACCTCTAGGATTTTGCTTCGCCAGGTGCTAGGAGGAAGCAACATTAGCCTTTTTGATGGGGGGGAGGCAAGATTCTGTAGCCCTGAAGTTAGGCTAAACAATTGCAGAGGTCAAAGGACAGCTGAGTGCGGTCAATGAGACACCCTGGGGTGTATTTTGTTACTTAGTAAAAGGAGCAGCATCCTAAAACCCTAAAGGATTCTCTTGAAAATCTGTGTTGTGAAAAGGTTTTATGAGTCTGATGGCAAAAAGTGCTGATTTAGCTAAGGAATGCTCGCTTTTGTCTAAATGAAAGGCTAATCCTTACCAAATGTTGGCAGCTATTATAGTGCAGTCAATGCGGGTCTGAAAGGACAGTTAGAGTAGAAGTGTACTTTGGGATCCCAAATGTTTATCGTTTTAATGGTTCTATAAGTGAAAAGATTTCTGAAACTTTCACCCTTTATCCTAAAATTTAAACCAGGAACAAAATATCTGAAAAAGCAACAAGTAACTCTTCATTTATAATTTTAAAAAACTGTTCATAAGGGAAGGTGCCTGCCTAGTTATTCTATATTCTCTGACAAATTTGCTTTAGATTTTCAGGGTACTGCCTTTTTTTCTTTAATCTGCTAACACTTATTAATTGGTTGAGAAAACCTGTGGTTTTTTTTTTTTTTTCTGGTCTTGAGTAATTTTTATTGTTCTTGTTTCAATGCTCATGAGAAAAAAAAATAATAGGTTTGGGTTAATTAATTCCTATAATTTGTTTAGCATTATCTTTCTTTAAAAGGGCAGCTTATTAACACTTAACATTTGTCATAGAAACAGATAAGAAATCAATGTCAGAGCCAAGACCTTGTAAATAACCCGAAAGGAAATGTAATAATGGCTGTCTTCACCACGGAGGTGGTGGGGGAAGGACTGGGCATGTGGCAGAAAAGGTTCAGTGCTTTTTGTTTTCCTTTGGAAGGGGGGGTTGCAGCAAGGCATGACCCAGGGCCTCTGACTTGTATTCCCTACTGTCTTACACAAACACTCGTGGTTGTGTTAGGAAGAAAAAGGTACTTGGGAGCCAGTGGTGGTGGCATTTTTACAGTGACCAGCCTAGTGTTTCATCCTGATCTTTAGAAAAAGCCTGTAAGAAGAGTGAAAAAGAATAAATTGCATCATTTTCAAGGTGGGAGGAAAGCAAAAAAGAAGTTGAGGTGTTGGTTTGGTTTATTTTTGAAAGAAACCTCCTTGCAAAATACAGCTCTTTGCAGAATTTAATTTTTAAACTCTTCAGAAGTACTCCATACAGATGCTTAGCATTGATTTATGTCAAGGTTAAGGCACCTTTAAACAAATAAAGTTGGGAATGGATAAACCTACTAAAATACAAATTGCCTATTAAACACAGAAGATGTTTGTATAGCATTCAGGTTGCCACAAAACTGACACATGTCCTGAAATTCTCCTGATAACCCCTTCTAAACTCATCAGGAAATGATGGCATGTGTTTGAGGGGTACACAAGGGAGCAGCCACAGAGGACAGAGATGGAAGGTCAGGCCTTAGCTTTGACTTTCTAGGCTTCAGCTTCATGCTTTTGCAACGGGGTGATGGTAAATGAAGAAAGGATTAAGTGATTTATTTATCAATGAGATTGGCTTGGCTTTTGCTGCAGGAATTCAATGAGAGGTCTGAGACTATTTTAAACTTTATCCCTACAGACAACAATCACATTTTACATATATATCTATGTGGAATTAAGTGCTATGTCTGTATAATTAAACTGCTTAGAAGAGTAAGTTTAATAATAATAGTATATTATAACATACTCTTATTATAGTAATATTCGAGCTGTAATGCTTAATTTTGTTTCTAACTTCAGAATTCAGCTACTCAGACTATGTAAAATAGGTTTATATGTGTTATATTTTTTTCCCATCTACTGGAGAAAATTGTTCTGTGCTTATAAACTCTTAATCAGATTTTGGGGGTTTTTTATTTTTTTTAAGCTGATTTTAGCCCACAGTGAGAATTTTATTCATAGTATTTATATTCTAGTGTCAAAAGAGTCACAGAAAAATATTTTGAACACTAGTTTCTTGAGTGTCAGGATTTATTGGAAGTTTTATGTGCATGCCTCAAGAATGCATAGAACCTGTGTTGCTGACTAATTAAACCATAATAGAAGTTTTGGGAATCAAGATTGCCTGTGCTAGCATGTTTATGTTGCATGTAAATTAAGTCCAGCCTGTAAACATCATTAAGATTTTGGGAAGAAAAGTAGAGAAACACATCTAATGCCTCCAACATGTCAAATATTTTATTATATTTTTTTCTTCATGTAGGACATAGGCCTGCCCCCCCAATTTATCATAGGGAATGATGAGTTGCATTACAGAACAATATAAGCAGTAGAAATTGAAAATTATTTCCTTCTCCAGTTAAGTGTCAATAGTATGTGATTTGAATTTTTGGATTTCTGTTTTGAGTGAAAACAAAGGTGGGGGTTTTTTTCTAGACCTAAATGGCATTATATAAATGTCATTTGTGGACATTTGTCCCACAAATACCTTTTGAGATGCCAAAGTATCTAGAAAAGGTAGCTTGAATGTCAAAACTCTTTTTTAGCCATGTCCCTGTATTTGGTGTTGAAGTGTTGTTCTGTTGATTGATTGTGTCCTGCAAATTTCATCCTAACTAAAATCTGGGATATTGCAGATGGACCAAGAGTGATGTGTATCTTTGATAATCAAACAAGGTTACCTCTGGTGATTTCAGAGATTCTGGACAGAACTTTGTTTATTTTACAGAAGAATTTGTGGTATTCTGGGGAGGGAAAAAGTAAAGTCAGCTTTGACACATGACAAACACATGTTGTGGAAAAGGAAAAGGAAGAACTCTACAAAGCACTCTGCATTTGGAAATTCATTTCCACTAAAATTATCGATGAGAAATTTGGACACAGTTTCCCACCAGCAGGGAAGTTGCAAAAGTGTCTGAATGATATTAACTTGACATTATTTGTGGATTTAAGCCAATTGTTATGTTTTTTACCTATAGAGGGTTTTCTTGTCCATTCAGAGCACTGGTTTTTGCGTAGAAATGGCCATGAAAGCAGCTGGCTTCGCTGTGTTGGTCTTCTCTTGTCTCTGCATCATGGGCTAAAAGTGACTGCAGAAATGTCAGATGTGCCTTTCTATCTACATGGGAGCTTCAGATAAGAAAAATTTTGTTTGTTCCTTTCTAAAACATATTTTCAATCTAAAAGAGCAGAAGCATGATCATTTTGACTTATTTGAAAATGGTACTTTTGGAAGAGTTGTGCAGGTACTTGCTCTGAGAGAACTTGAGAAATATTTTGACACAACCCTCTGGGAGAGAAGAGGGGCTCGTTTCCACCTTTGCTGGTTCCTTTTTAGGGATGACTAAGCCTTGCAAAACCAAGGAGAAGTCTTGTTCAGGCTTGCCTGTTTTCAAACTGAGCTCTAGAGAGAAAAACAGGCCTTTTTCAGAGGATGTGAGGAACCAACAACTTACCTAACCTTCTGTCCAAGTGCATTAGTGAAGGCTAGTTTAATTACTTAAGGCTGACCTTATTTTTTCTTGATTATATTTTAGTTTTTAATCTTGACATCTGTGTTAGAGATTCTTTTACTAATCTGTCTGAAGAGGGAGCGGAACAAAACTTGATGGTGCTTTTGGCAGAATTATGTGCTTTAAAAGTGAAGGAGAAGAGGGAAATACCATGTGTGAGTCACTTGGATGCAGGGTGTTATCATTTGTACAGAGGACATGCTCTGGCTGCAGAGACTTTTTCTGGTTTTTTTTCTTTCCCTTTTTAATTGGTAACCCTGAAATTACTTTCAAGTTGCATATTTGAAGAAGTGCCATGGTACATCTCCACCTCTGCCAACTTCAGGGGGGAAAAAAGTTTGCTTGCAGCAAAGGTAGCGTTGAAATCAACAAAGTTTTGCTCCAGTGCTTTATTTTTAGACTGTTGCTGCTGTCAGAAACCAGAACATGCATCAGATAAGATGAATATGGTGGGGAAAAAAAAGTATTAAGTGGGTATTTCTGAAGATTTGGATCATCTTTGTTTGGAAAGTTTTAAGAGCCAGTGTAATTTGTATTACCATTATGCCTATTATTCAGAAAGTTTTATTTTTACTAGTGTCAGTTTGTATGTGTTTTGAGAACTGAGAACTTTCAGAACCATTAATGTCTCTGCAAAATGAATAGCGGTTTGTTTATATTGCTTGGCAATAAAAGTATCTTTGCCTCTCTTATTTAGCAGCACTTTCACACAAGAAAACTTATTTTTAAAAAAGAAAGAAAAGAACATGGGGAAAACACTTTTATTGTAGATATACCTATCTAAAATTATCTTTATTAAGGATTTTTTTTAATGCTGTACAATCTGATGTTGAGATGTGTCAAAATGGATTACATTTTAGCTTCTATTTTCTGTATCTTAATAGTGATTTTTTTGCTGTTTTCCTATCAAGTAGTGTCATCTTGATGAACAGTCTTTAAAAAATCAGGCGTAAGTTTCTGCACAAATGGTACCTTCTGCCTACAATAAATAATTAGCATAAGCTGTGATGTTTAAAACTTAAAATTTTGCAGCCCAATGGCCTAAGGATTTACAATAATTTACATACATAAATGTATAATGTATAAATGTATGCTAAGCCGTAAGTCTCTTACTTGCATAGTCTTACTTCATAGTCCTATTGAAGGCAACACCAGGCAGGTGAATATGTACTTACAGTACTGAATTCTGAAAGCAGATCAGGAGAACTGGTGTAGAGACAACTTGCAGGAAAAAAAATGAAACACAAGCTGAGCAAACTCAGTGGTTGGAAATTACTTCAATATCATTAGCTTCATATGGTGGTCTTTGTTAGCCCAGTTGTGTTGAAAAGTTGGTCACAAAATCAGTTGAGAAGGCATTCGAAGTATGCCTGAGATTGTAGGGGAAGTGCTCAGCTTCCAGGTGCCCAGTGCTAAAGTGCTTAATAAATGATCATCCCTTCCATTTTCATGAGCAATGCCAGCTGAGATGCCATTGTGATTGCTTCTCCTTATGGCATTACATGGCTCTTCTGAAACATTGGTGAATTTGCCTTTCAGTTTCTCAGGATAAAAGCAACTGGGAAAACAAATAAACAAGCAAAAACATAATTCATAAAAGTCAGCAATTAGTGATAATTACCAGCATTAAAATTCATGACAAACACAGACTTCTGTTTATTTAGAAAGACCATTCACCAAGCTTCCCAGTTATGTAGTTTTGGGGGTTTTTTAAATGGTGGAATATTAGACAGTGCCCTGTTGAAATGAGCATTAAATCTTCATTAGAAACAAGGCTTTAAATTAACTGGTACATCTGAGAAGATACTTTACTTTGTAGATTTTTGTAAACTACATAACTAGATTTTATATCTCTGATGCTTCTGAATAGTTTGTTTTTTAATTGGTAGTTACTAAATCTAGTTGTTAGCTAATGGCTTACAATAAGATCTGTGTATTAACAGAATATATGTTGTTAATGAATGACTGAACACTTATGTATACAAAAAGTGTGTAAAAATAACAAAGTTTCAATTAAAATATATTGGCTTTGGGAACAGTTACTGATTTTGAATACATTATTTGAGGAATAAATTTGTACTTACTTTATTGTGTTAATTGCTGACATGCTATATTAATTTTATCTGCTGTGTTATTAAGAGTGCTAGCTAAATTAATTCATAGAACTATAGAATGGGTTGAGTTGGGAGGGACTTTCAAGACCATCTAGTTCCAAACCTTGTGCATCACCACCCTCACAGTGAAGAATTTCTTCCTAATACTTACTATAAATCTATCTTCTTTCATTTTAAAGCTGTTTCCCCTTGTTCGATCACTCCTTGCCCTTGTCAAAAGTCCCTCTCCAGCTTTCTCCTAGGCATTGGAGGTCTGCCTGGAGCTTTCTCTACTCCAGGCTGAACAGCCTCAACTCTTACAGCCTTTGCTCACAGAAGAGGTGCTGCAACCCTCTAATCATATTCATGGCCCTCCTCTGGACCTGCTCCAGCAGGTTTACATCATTCTTAGTGTAGCAGAGACCCCAGAGCTGGATGCAGCACTCCAGGTGGGGTCTCACCAGAGCAGAGTAGAGGGGCAGGGTCACCTCCCTTGGCCTGCTGGCCACGCTGCTTTTAATGGAGCTCAGATGCAGTTGGCCTTCTGGGCTGCAAGCGCACATGACTGGGTCATGTTGCTCTTCTTGTCAACCAGCATCCCTAAATCCTTCTACCTCAGGGTTGCTCTCAATCCATTCCCCATCCAGCCTGTATTTGGGCCTGGGGTTGTCCCAGCCCAGGTGCAGGACCTTCATGAAGTTTTCATGGAATGACCTCTCAAGCCTGTGCGGTCTCTCCACATGGGATCCCTTCCCACCACTCTTAACCCCATTGTAGAAGGTTATCAAATTTTCAGGCATGATTTGTCCTTAGTGAAGCCATATTGGCTGTCACCAGTCACCTCCTTATTTTCTATGTACCTTAGTGTGGTTTCCAGGAGGATCTGCTCCGTGACCTTGCTGGGCACAGAGGTGATTCAAACACGTAACTACCTGACTGTGCGAACATGCCAGGTTGTTGGAAGAATAAATTGTGATTCATGTCTGCAACTAATTGCAAAATCACACAGCAAAAATATGCCTTGATTCTATAGCTAGGATTAAGCATCATTGCTGATTTGGTTGTATTGCACTGGCATTAATAATGTGGTTAATAGTCCTGTTGATTTAGGACAGAAAACGTAAGTGGGAAAAGATATGTGTGAGCATGCATGTCTTAAGGAAGCAGGCTGAGGTTTTCAAAAGTGCCCCTTGGTGATTTATTTGTGCCATCCCTGCTACAACTGTGTGAGCATATACTCCTTCTAAAATAATGAAGTCTTTTAACAATACCTAAACTTCAAATTCAAAAGCAATATTTGTGGGTTGATAACATTTTTTTTCCCAACATGAAGGTTTTTCTATTGAAAGAGAAGTGTATCCCTTCTGTTAAGGGTGCATAGTAATGTTCCTTTTCCTATGTATACTACGAAAGGTCCCTGCAGCCTAAAAGGATTTGCTCCATCTTCTACAAATTTATTTTGGACACCCTACAAAACCTCCACAGTAACTTATCTGCTCACTTCATAACACCATTTGAAAGGACTCCAAAAGCTTTGCAGTCAGAGTAGGTTAAATCCACGTAATTAATACCTGAAAGCATTTCTGTGTTTTCCTTCATCTGTTATTTGGGAAATGGCATCATATGAAGCCATTGGAACATGCTTAATCTTAAATCACCTCAGTCCTCACTAGAGGAATGTGTTGGTGCACTGACTGCACCAGTTTTCCTCTCACTGTGTTGTAAGAGTTTAACCTTTCTAGAATGCAGCTTTTTTTATTTTCTTGTGTGGGAGCCATAACTTGGAGAAAAGGAATGTCAATGCCATTTTGTAAAACTTGACTTGAGCTCAGCTTGCAGTGATTTCTGTCCCATTGTGCCTCTCAGTGTATTCTGTGTTTGATCGTGTGCACAGCTCTGTGGATAACACTGTTAAAAAGAACTAAAGAAACATTTCAAACTTTAGGTTAAAGAGATGAGATGATGTTTCAGTGCTGTTTCTTGGTGGTTTTTGCCAGCCTCAGTGTTACATCACTGCTGGTTCATTCTGTGAAGCTGAAAACTCCCAGCTCACCGAATTTCTAAAAATGCAATTCAGACTTAATTTTTGCAGCACTTGGGGGTGATTTGAAGTTGATAGCTTCATGCATGTAAGTTCAACCTTTTTTAACACCATCCTGCATCCAGGTGTTAATTTTACCTTTAGTATGTTAATTATTTTGTGAGATGTTTCTGGGGACTGTAGGAATAGTCTTGGTGTGGAAGGGACAGAGCAGCAAGGGCATAGCAGCCTCTATATTAAGACCACTTGTGATTTGCTTTCTGTTTGATGTTGTGGGGAAACAGCTGCCCTCGTCCACCATCCTGCATGTGGCTCTGCAGTATATGCATTTTTCTGTCTCTGTCCAAGGAATTGTCCAAATCCCAGATAATCTGATGCAATACTCCAAGAACAGATACCATTAATTGAGCAATAAGAAAACCTCGTCAGGAAAAAAATTGTATTCTTGATCCTTCCCATTACTCTTACGCAATAATGGCAACATTAGACTGAAAGATGAAAGACTAAATGATATTGGATGCAAACAGTATTTTCTTAAAAGTAAAAAGAAAAATAAAGATGAGAGGAAACTTCACTGTAAATAGGGTAAATCCAAACTAATAACTCATTTTTCTTGAAAGATATTGTGAATGAGTTATCTGTCACTTGCTACATAAGATTGTAAGCTCTTTTACAATTGAGTTTAAATATCCCTAATGAAGAAAAAACACAGTGAGAATCTCAAGAGCTTGAAAAGACTTGAGGAGGGGTGGGGGAAAGAGATCTTACAGTGTTTATGAAGTAAGGCTCCTACTCCACCTTACAATCTTGTTTTGAGTCACACCTAAGTCTTCCCCACTGAATGCTACAGCTGATGCTGTACATAGACTTTTAACTTTGAAGTCTGCACTTTTAATGAGTGTATATATTTGCTATGGTCATTATTACCTGACATTATTTCTGTGTATGCATGTTCAGGGTACATTGTAGTGATGCTCTAATGGGAAAAATAATGCTCCCAAAACATGACTAAGAATGATGTAAACAATCAGAAAAACTAGCTGTACCTGAAACAACCAGTTCATTATTCTGCAGCACAAATAAATGCCTGGTCTCTCTTTGCCTGAGATAACCCTTTGAGATACAGAAGCTGTGCTGGGCCTGGCGATGCCTTTGTGGAGGAACTTGCTTTCTTTTCCTTTGAAGAGAAACTTTTCTGTGGGGTAGGCCAGATCAGAAGCCAGATTATGTGTTTTGGAGAACACAATTACATTATTAGGTTAAACACAAAGTAAGGACTTGATAGAGCTGACTTAATGGAGGGTGTTTGCATCAGATTCATCATTCACTATCAGGTAATTGTGAAATTGCTTTAAGCCATAACAACAACACTCACCCCCTCCCTCATCCTCCAGTTCGGTTCCTCTCCTTTAAAGTCTCTGGGGTCATGACCCACCTGGAGGCCAAATATGTGGTATCTGGTGTACTGAATGATCTGATTATATTTTTACTAGCAGAGCCGTCAGCTCAATGTGCAGTTCTGGCTCCCAAGAGTTATTGAGTAATGATCCACTTTTCAGAGGTGACTTTTTTTTTCTTTCTTTTTTTTTTTTCTTTTTCAATCTAAAGAAGCATAGTCATCCTTTTTTCCTATCTAAAAGTGGGTACTGTTTACTGTACTTACACACTGCTGGACCTAGGCTCTGGTTTTTCTCAAACATCCCATGTCATGTTTCTACACAGATCTTTTGAAACCTGGGTGACCACATGGAACAAGATTATTTGCTTGAATTGACAAGGCTATTTTGTAAGTTCAGCTTCTGGTTTTGAAAATGTGATTAGAATTTCTCTGAGTCCTTCACCACACAGTTAAGTGATGCAGTGTTAAAATAAATTCTCTTTGAAAATTTGCTTTTGTTATTTCCATTTCTGTCTGCTTTGATAGAAGCTCATGGTACTTGTAGTTTTGCTTTCCACAATGAATGGATATATTAATTGTTTTATTAAAAGGTATAGCAATAAACCTCCTTTACCTGGGGTCAGGTTAGAGGAATTTCACAATTGCCTTGTTGCATATGTTTTTGTAAGGAGACAGATTGAAATGTGAGGGCTGCCTTCCAGCTCTGTTGTAAGGCAATTCTCACTCCAGCAGATCTCATGGTTAATCCTCTAGTTCAGTGATGGGCCACTGCAAAGAAGACTTGAAGTGGGTTTAGGAAATTTACTTTGAAGAAGCACGGCAGCAATGGAGATGTGTTGGGTGGTGCTTTAGTATCCGAATCTTTTCAGAGAAGAATGCTGAGAGAGATAGAGCCTGGAGGTGGGGGTGATCTAAACTTTAGGAAATTCCCCTATTATTTCATTCAGATTCATTATTATTTCATTCAGTTTTCTTTCAGATTTAATTTTGAAAATATTCAATTCCGATAATGTCTTCCAATCCCCATAGTAAGTTTTAAGAAAATTAAATAAAATTCATCTGTGTACAGTGGGAAAGTTGTTGAGGTAGAGGGGAAGCCTTAGAAGGACAAAGCTGCCAAAGAAGTTGGCAAATTGAACCTCCTTCCTTAATAGGGTGGTGGGGAAGGAAAAAGTTTAGCAGCTAAATACACATACACTTTGCACATACTAACGTTCTGTAGAATATAATCCAAAACAGGCCTCAAAATGTTGCCAAGAGAAGTAGACAACTTAAGAATTACGCTGGTATCCATCCAGTGGCGCAGGTAAAAGGGAAGGTGAGGGCTGGCATACTGAATTAGAGATATGCAGATTGTTCATTGCTGGGGATCTAACCAGGTCTGTGCTGAGCTAGCTGCAATTAGTGCACATGTAGATCTGGAAATAATTATTCACTGTCTCATCACACCTCCTGCCCACTGGAAACTTCTCAGTGCTCCAGCAGGTAGGATCCAGCAGAGTTAGGTCCCATGTTGCTGGGATGAAACAATGGATACGAGGATGAGCCCCAATGTGCCAGAGTTGGTTGCATAAAAATAGGTTTGTGAGATTGGGGAGGAGCTCCTGAGTCAAGTCCAGCTCTGTTTTCTCTCAGTCGCTGTGTCAGATTGGCTCAGATGAACTCAACAATGGAATGTCTTTCCCACATCCTCCCCAGCTCACTGATGCATCAGATGGGGAGAATTTTAAGAAAACCTTGCCTTAATTTCACTACAGAAGGCAAGAGGGGTTGGTTTGTTTTATTTTTACCAGATGACCTCATATATGAATGTTGGATAGACATATTATTTGGGTAATTTTTAACTGTGAGCATTAAATTAGTTATGTTAAATCATTGGCTTTCGTCATATTTAAATGCAGATATGGCAGACACGTCTTAAATGTGAGAAATGTTCTTTGGTTTTGGTGTGGGGTTTTGGTGGGGTTTTTTTGCCTCCCTGTAAATTCCAGCAACTTATTTTTCCTCCAGGCTCTGTTGCCTCTTCAAGCCCCCTCAGCGCTCTTAAAGCCGTTCTGTCTCTGCTGCTGCCGAGGTGTGCTTGCTGGAGGCTGCCTCCCATTCACACTGTGAGGAGGAAAATTAACCATTTCCTAATAGCACTGGGCATTTAGGGGCAGAATCAAGTGCAGAAACACTAAGGAGTTACTCCCTTGAATTGGTGCTCCTGGCTTTTGGGGAGGCTGGATCAAGATGGCACAACCTGAACCAGGCAGTAGCTCACTGTTGGAGGGTCTTGCCACCTCCTCTTGCCTGCAGAAGGAAAAGCCCCAGCTCTCCCCTCTCCAGCTCCGTTGAACTCCAAATGAGGCCCAGCTGCTCTAATGGCCTCAGGCAGTGTTAGGAAATGAGCTGCCTCATGCTGTTCTCCAGGGCTCCCAGCTCCCTCAGCTGCAGCCCCGCAGGACCCGCGGCCACTCTGCCCCCTGATACCTCTGCCTGCTCCATCTTGCACAAGCACATCCCTGACATGCCTTCCTCCTGCTCTGCTTCCACGCTGCAGGGACCAAAACTCACACAAGCTGTGCTTCCTGAGCTTTTCTGTGCTTGGCATTTCCACCAACAATCTTGTTTTCTCTTGGCAAGCTAGAAATATCCTCTGGTAACATTAACCAGCTTTCTCGGGATGGGCAATCTCTGTCCACAGGCAAATCTCCTTGTATAGATGCCAGGGAAGAAAATCAAATTGCCAGCATTTTTGCTGTGTGCGTGCTATGCTTTATTAATAGCTTCCCATCAGAATTAAAACAGTTGTCATAGATCTTATACAACAGGTAGGCTGTGGAAAACATGGAAAATGAACAGACTTCATGCAGGTGTTTTGCTGTGGGAATTGCAAATTTTCTGATCCATGAAGGTTGATTCATTTTCATTATGGTGTTTTAACTAAAGTCTTCCCATTTGAATACATTCCTGAAATCTTACCTTAAGCACATCAGAACTGACATAAATAGCAGAGAAATTAATTTTTTGCATGAAATTTAATAATAGTCTGTCATGATTTCACTTATATTTATGGAAGTATCATCATTGATTCCAGTAAAATAAATATTTCATTCTCTTAGCTGATTTCCATCAATTCTTTTTTTCAAAGGCACTTGACAGGCTTTAGCTTACTGCAACCTTAATACTGCTTCAGTGTAGTTTTTTCCCTAGCACGCTTTGTAGTTGTGTATTTGTACACAGTCCCTACCATTTCCAAATTTAATGAAAACTTATAGAAGGGAAAAGAGAATCTACTAATCTTAGGTATTTCAGTGCTGAAATAACAGTGAAAATGTGTCAGGTTAAGAAATGTTTTTTCATCTGGTATTGTCTCTGGTTGGGGTAGAGAAGTGTAGTTGCCACAAAATTTATTAAAAGCCAGTGTAAATCAGAGATGGGGAATTATTTTCCCAAAGCTGTATAGTCTCTGCACAGGAAACTGAACCTCTCTTCCAGGTTAGAGGTGAATAATTTGATTTGTTTCACACCTATGCATCCAGTAGTGTAGTAATAATTAGCTCTTAGATATTTGTCTACACCAGCAGACCTCAAAGGCTGCTGGAAGTGGCTGTCATGATTATTGCCCTTTTACAGGTGCCCTTGAGGACCTTGAGCAACCTGGTGATAAAGCAGGAGTGCAACTGTAGGTTTTCAAAATGCCAACTTATCTTCTTGGCCAAGGTCTCTTCCTGTTTGTAGGGCTAGGTGACATCTAGTGAGGGGAAGTACAAAGATAATGTTATAAGGTTTTATGCTTTTGTATCTGTTGATTTAACTGGAGAAGACTTTTCTCTATTGAAATAAATTTCTCTGAAAGTTCAGTCTTGTGTTATGGATATTGGAAAATGTTAGATTGCTGTTTCTTGGGAACAAATGTCATTTGGTATAATGATCTAGCAAAGTGGAAAATTTCATATTTCAGTGAGTCTCCTTGAGGTCGTTTTAAAACCTTCTGACCACCTTGTTACTAAATGTTTAAATCTGAGACTCCATATCCTAGTGCTGGGTGCACAAATATAATAGTCTGTGGGCTGTGTGATGCAAGGAGAAGAAGTGATCTGCAGGTCTGTTTGTGCTTGAATATTTAATTAAGTTCCTAAGTACATAATCAGTATAAACAGAAATATTAATTGTTAAAGCAGATATTTAAATTATTGTTATCACTCTATGAGTGTAAAGCACAGTTTCAAATAAAGACATTTCACTGCATTTGCTGTATGTGGTTTAGAAGTTACTTATTTCTCTCTTTTTTATTTATATCTTTTGTTGTAAGAGTATAATTAGATTCATTGATAGGTCAGACTACATGTAAATCACAGTACTACATGAAAGACAGGAGATGAAGAGATTCTGAAAAGACAGAGAAGTTGACCTTCCATGTAATTTCAGTTAATTTGCAAGAGCAAAACTTCAAGTTGTTGGATGTCTTTGTGCAAAGCTTTTCTCCAAATATTGCATACTGACAAGTGAAAAATCATGTAAACACACTCTCTGACAAAAACTGATGAAGCCAAACTTGATTTTTAAATTTTTTTGTTTTGTTTTGTTTGTTATGTACCCTTCTGTATTCTACCCTGAATATCCTAAAAAACCCCAAATAATAATGATTTTATTTACTCTCCATTACTTTTTTATACCAGGCAGGTTCTTGAGGTGTTGAGAGGCCATGTATGCAGAAGACACAGAGGAGTGTGCTCGAAATGTGCTCAAAGTTTAGTGGAACAGAAGGATGCAGTCTGCCAGATGGAGAGGGAAACATGAACATGTAGTGCTAGTTAGAGATGTTGTTTCCACAGAATATTTTCTTGCTAACTTTCTATCACTGTCATGGATGATAGTAAGACCTCTGTCTCCATTTGTAAATTCTCTGTGCATGGGCATTCCCATCCACTTATCAGCTGCTTCCTTTGTGTTTTTAGATCATGGGGAATTCATATGCTGGGCAACTAAAATCTGCCCGTTTCGAAGAAGCTCTTCACAACTCCATAGAAGCTTCTCTGAGATGTAGCAGCGTTGTCCCACGGCCAATCTTCTCACAGCTGTACCTGGATCCTGACCAGCCTCCTTTCTTGCCGGAAGGTAACCATGAAAGTATGACACGTTTCAGTTGTTTTTTCTGTGTGTGAAAAGGGTGGGGTGTGTTTCATTAGAAAAAAAAAAAAGGCAAAAACTGGACAGCAGTTCATTGTGTGACAAAATCTGAATCTTGGACATCATTAAGGGGAAAGAATGGCATGCTGGTTATTTTAAAAGGAGATAGATATTGTATTAAAGGCAGATACTGTTGAAAAGTTTAATTTTCTAAGTTATTTTTATTTTTTACTATATTTTATTATTTTTTCTATTTTTATTCTTCAGATGTGAAGCCAAAGGTAGAAGAGTTGGATAAAGAGTTAGTACATCGCTATTCACAAAATGGAAACCTGGATTTTTCTACTACCAACCAAACTGTTAATGAAATGGAAGATGAAGAAGAGGATGAAGACATGTCAGATTCAAGTAGTCCGCCAATCCCATATTCGCAAAAACCTGCCCCAGAAGGGTCTTGCACTACTGATGGTTGGTATCCTTTTTTTTACCGTATAATCTTCACAACTGATTCTAATGATAATGTGCACTCTCTACAGTTACAAGTTCTTGAGGTAGAAAGTCTGAAAATATAGTCAAAGCCTTAGATCTGACAAAATACGGGTTAGAAGGACTTGTATGAGGACATAAAGTTTAATGTATCATTTGAAAGCTGTGTCGAGGACTGGCTGTGGCACTCCATTAGTTTCTGAAAACCCCTTTTTGTCTGTGGTTTTCATTGATTCACTGTCCTCAAAGAGATTATCTGAGTTGGCATCAGTACGGCTGGTTGTCAATCTATCCCTAAATTATTCTTGGAAACATTGGCAAAGCTGGATTTAGCTGCTTCCACAGGCAGAAGGAAGAGTTTGGAGAAAGAAAATGGGGAGAACATTTAGTGTACTTTCTGCTGCTGAGGTGATAAGAAGGTTGGTAGTGGAAACTTGTCTGTTCTGTTTTCCTCGTGTGCCAGCTGGCCATTGCTTCCTTACCCTGAGTTGTCCTGATTTGTTGTTGCTCAAGATGAGCAAAATTATTGACCATACTATATTTGTTTGGGTTTGAACATGTCAAATAAAGAACCAGGTCATTATGAATGCACCTACTTGGCCAAAGAAAAATTGATGTGATCTTATCCCAAAATTGTTCTGTTCTGAAGGTTTAACTTCCTCAAAAAAGGAAGATCTAATCATTAAAGTAGAAGTAAAGTGCTTCTTGTTAAAACATCTCCCTGCTGACTTCAGACACCCGAAAACAAGAACTGTTCCCATCAGGTCCAAATGCCCTTCTTGACATTTTATTCAATATCCTCCTGAATCATGGAATTCCTTGTGCACAAAAAGCTGTGCATCAAAAGCTGTAATTTGTAAAATGGTTTTGTACCTTACTGAAGTATCTGTTTATATGGAGGGATAGAAGAAAGGACCAAATGCTGGTAATTCTTTGACATTTCTGGGGGATGTTAGTGGCATGTGTTGTCATCTTTGCCTTTTCCACTTCCAAATGCAGATCACAGCAGCATGTTTACCCTCTGTAACAGCGTACTACCCATTCCCTGTAGCACAAAGAACAGAAGGGCTGGCTGGCTACTGTGAAAAGATGGGGAATATTGTTGGGAGAATTTGTTATTCACACAGAAGTGTGGTTTTCTGTTCTTTGAAGGCTTGTAAATTTGAAGGAAGAGGGAAGGAAAAAGTATAAGAGGATGTATTCCCAGGAAAGTGTTGTCAGTTGAGGACAAATATCAATGAAGTCTGCAAAATCTCCTGTAGAGAGCAGGAGAAGTACCTTTTTCACTTCACATATTATATGTATGTAATATTAAACTTAGTATGTCCTGGAAAAAATTGACCTTTTAGGGGCAATTTTGTGTTTTGATTTTTATCTCTAAGACTTTTACCATCAAAGCACTCTAGAAGAAAGTTTTGTGTGTTACATCTGCAGCATTTTAGGGTTGTTCATTACTAATTTTTAGGTTTACCATTCTGAGATTACAAAATCTGCTTTACTTTTAGATGTTCTCAAGGAACTGATTTAGGAAAGCAGAAGGATTTTTGTATCTGGAAAAGGAAAGGAAAACAATTTTTTTCCCTAAATACTTCTGGTGATCTGTTAGAACAGTTTTACATAGTTGTTTAAAATGCCCTGGTTCCCAAACATTCACGCTGCAGACCATATCTCAACAATATATTAATCTGATAGCTCATCTTTTGTCTCACGAGTATGCCTTCCAGAGATGTAAGACAGGATCACTGCCATTATTTGCATCTCTTATCTTAGTTATTTAATTGCAAAGGTAAATAACATTATGAAGACGTTAAACAATACTGATAGACCATTTTAACTCGCTGTGCTTGGACACTTTAAATTAAGCATGTATTCCATTGCTTATGCAAGAGCAAAATATTGGTACAAGAATCTGCAGTTCATAGCTTGCTTGCTGTAAAACCTATTTCCCACCTTTTGGATCAAGTGGGATGAAATCTTTTTCCCTTTAAGGTATTTGTGCTGTTTGCTTTTCCTGAATTTAGGATGTGTGCCATAACCATCATACTATTTTCTGTGGTGACTTGTTCTTTTATTCAGATGCATTTGTAAGTCACACGGGTGCAGAAAGTAGATCTTAATGCCTTTAGTTGTCAGCTAAAAAAAAGTGCCTCACAAGTGAGTTTGTTGGAGATTCTTTCTCAGCTGATTAGATCTTTTAACTGTGTCCTTAGCCCATTGGAAAGAGCAACTACATTTGCCACTGAGCCTTGCTGTTAGTCATGAAAGTAATTCACTTATTATCAGGGGCTTTGGGGGGTGCTTTTCCCTGCTTAACACAAATTTTTCTAACTAAAACTTCCATGAAAATAGGGTTTCAAGAAAAACTATTTATTTGTTTTCATATGGGTACCTTAAATAGGCAACAAAATTCTTGCATTAGCAAGAAGCTGTTCTGAACCGCTTGCTTGCTGTAGCTTTAAAAGAGGCTGCTTCTAATTTGTGGAATAACATTCTATGCAAGCTGTGGGAAACACAATAGTATCACCTTTCTTTTGTTAGCAAATCCTCAATTTACCTGATGCTTAAAGAAAGGCCAAGGTAGTTTCAGAAGCAATTAGGTAAACAGGTACTTAACACCTGATCAGTTACTGTGAGGTTACAATAGCGAGTGACAGTGACCCCTAATTCATATGTAATTCCTGGAAGCTAATTCCTTATGCAAATACCCCATTTATTACAGTGTGACAGGGGGCTGGTACCCCACATGGAAACTACTTCTTAAGGCGGGGAAAGGAAGATAGATAACAAATTTCATTTTAAAGAAGATTCTAGCACTTGTAGTCGTTGACAGCTGTGGGGATACATTTCTAGGAAGATGGAACTGAGTTATTTTAAATGAAGTGATGTTGGAGAATGCAGATGTGCTTCTCAGAACAAAAGCTAGTGAATTTTCTTTCAAAGAAATGAAGACGTCTGTAAAAGCTGTTAATATTGTAAGGTTTTGGTATTTGCAAATCTTTAATCAAAATATAAGCGCCTGTTCCTTACTTAAAACAAAGCTGAGATCCTGTGAGAACATGTTGGTTTGGGTTTTTTTTTTTAAGTAGTTCAGCAGTTCAGCTTTGGACTTTTGCTTTCTATAATTACATGTCGATAAAAGATTTCACAGAGTGAAGCTGGTTTGGTTTACTGACTTGTGTTTTCTTCTCTTTGTACTTAGATTTTCATAAAAGGTACCCAAGAAATTAAAGTGCCATTCTTTCTTCTTTAGAGGAAATGTTTTACTACTGTTTGACATAGAAATGTAGGTGCCAGCGCAATTATAAATGAATAGCTATGAGATGTAAATGGATTTTAAATGTTCTAAGTCTTAGACACTGACAGTATAAGTTCATCTAGTACTGAGACATTATGTCCTGTCTTTCCTAATGTGGAAATTACTATTTCTAACAGATAATTAATTACCAATGCAAAAATAATGCAAAACAGAAAAGAAAATAAGGTTGGGGTCTCTGTTGTGCTTGCTAGTTAGAAAAAGACATGTAACAGAGAGAGGGTTAATCTACCCTTCATCTCCCCACAGTGAGTTACTTGCTTCCAAATCAATGTGTTTTGGGTGGAATTTCCTCATTCAGTTTCAAAAAGCAGCAGAAACTTAAAAGAGTGCTTTTCAGCCCTGAAAGTCAAGGGAAAGAAGGATAATGAAAGGCTCTTGAAGTATACCATCTGCATGTCTTTGAAGGAAAATTCAAACCTTTTACTGCACAGAAGCAGATTTGCATCCTCTCCGTATCTCCTGATGGAAGTAAGCCCACTGCTGTACCTGGGCAAGCTCTGCAGCCCTCCCTGCTTCTCCTGTGGCAGCTGTTCAGTGAGCAAGAGAAAAGCTCATCGGGGGTCTGAGGGTCTGTTTGTGCTGCCTCTCTCTCTGCCCACCCATCGGGATCCCTTTCCCTCTGCAGAACGGGAGCCAGAGGAAACCATTTGGTATCAGCTCTGTTTATTATCTCACCGCCTCAGAAAACGAGGTGTTGGCAGTTGCCTGTGAGCTCTGAGCTGGCAGCTGCTTTCTGCCAGTGCTGGGAGAGGGGTAGAGATCATAAAGGCAATGAATTTCAGCAAGCTTTGTGAAGTTCAGGAGCTGGTTGGATGACATCGGTGTCCCCAAACTTAAGTCCCCTGGGGCAGCAAAGTAATTATAGCTCTCTCACAGGCTGAACATCACAGAGGCAATGTGCTGGTCAGCCAGTCTGCCACATGCATACCTCTCTGATGCAGAGATGTCGCCAGCCAAAGCAGAGGAGGATGCCAAAGGAGATTGTGAAAGGAGGGAGAAGGGGGAGCGTGCAAGGGATCTGGGAGCACTGCCTAAGTAAGAGATGATGCCGGGGGCAAATTGCAGGTATTGTTTGCAGATTAGTTAGGATGCAGCGTTTCTACAGTCCAGTCCTACACATCGTAAATATTGGGAATTATTAAGTATATTAAGATCTACAGCCTGTCAGGTAAGAGGCAGCTGTTCCCATGATAGAAAGGTGTTACTGAGCTGTACTTGTAAACTTGTGAAGATGTTGTTTCTTAGGGTTCTACTGTAGCTTCTCCCTTGGGGACTGATGCAGAATGGTGACACACAGCTGCTCAAAGCCTAGCTGAAGTTGTTTTGCTCATAGCCTGGATAAAGCTGAGTTATTTGTTTCACCTGGGATGTCGTGGAGCACTGCTTCACTTCACTGGGACATCAAAACCCTCAAGCACTCCAAGGGGCTCAAAGCTTCTCATGTGATATTCATGTTTCTCAATGTTGTGTGCTCCTTCAGAAAGCAAGTCTGTATTGACACACAACAGTGCCAACCTTGCATATGCTAGTATTGCTATTGCTAGCAATTCCTTCAAAAGCCTCCTGTCGGTCACCATTTGTGCTTCTGGGCATTTCTGGAACATTTTTAGATAGAGACCAGGCTAGAAGCTAATTGTGTAAAGGCATGTGTTTAAATCTGTGTCGAAATCTTACTGCACTTGCTGTTTCATAATCCTTATCTACAGATTTCCTGTTTGCCCACATTGTCAGCAGTGAGTAATTTTTCTATTTTAAATCTAGATGTAAAGTGGTATTTTCTAAGCATGTCAACTACTCAGATTTCACTGAGTGCCTAAATATTTAAGGTCAGTTTTGAAAATTCTGGATAAAATACCCAAGTAGCATAAACACTGGAATAAGCAAATTTTATTTTGACTGTAAGGGACTTTTCTCCTGGGTTTATCTGCAACTGTTCCTTTCTAAATTACGTCAAAAAGTCTAGATAATACTTAGCCTGGTACCTGGCTTTCTACTTGACTAGGATCAATATGTTTTGAGAGAACATGCCTTAAGGACAATTTACCCAATTAAAATCAAACAGCGCCTAATCAGAAAATAATTAATTGTGCTTTAAGTATGCAGATTTAATACTTCTCTCCTACAACATACGTAAGATTTATTGGTAAGTTATTGATATATCTGCTGATTCATACATGAAAACTTTAGGTGCTTCATTTCAATTCTTTGTGTGGAGAAAGGTGTATGTGAGGGGTGAATCCAACCTGGTTTTCTATGAGCTGCTGCTGGAACTGAGCTGATTGAAGAACTGAAGAAACCATTCAGCCAGGGACTGGTTCAGCAGATTGTGATTGTAGGCACAAGACTGAACCTGTATTGGACCCTGTTTTCAGCAAGCTGCTGCTCATGAGGAAATTCATGCAAGCTGATTCTGTGCATTCCACTGTGCACATGCTCTGTGCCTGCTGCTGTTCTGAGATAAAACCAAAATGCATTAACTTCCATAATTTTTCCTGAAGTTGCTATTGATTTTGGCACAGGAACTAAGAGCACACACATACATATCAATAATGGCTGAGTTGGCCTTTGGTTAAGCTGTGATCACACTGAGTTACCAGATGCTTAAACAATGTCTTTCCCCAGGATTTTTTTTCTCTTCCCTAAAATTTCTATGACAATTAAGGACTACATGAATTATATTTTAAATCAAGTGTAAGTAATAGGTATTGATAGCTGAAGTCTTAATGTCTATTGCAGTAATTTCAAATTTAACAGTAACTTTTATTCTTGTGATTATGATTTTCTTTATTTATTGTTTATTTAGCCTGAACATCGCTCTGGGTTGCCTTGCTATGCTTTTTGTGTGACCCAGCCTGCTACCTGCTCACTGCAGGGCATAGAACAGCAGAAACTCTCTCAGGACCCTATTTTTGCCCACTTCTGCTACTTAAGCTCTACACTGATTAGAAGTCCAAGAAGTAATATTATGCCCTTATTTTGTGTGCATATGTGTATTTGAGGGGGGAAGAAACTTAACTGGGGACTTGAAAGTCATGCAGTCCACTGAGACTTCAAGAGTCTCAACTGGAGACTTAGCAAAAACATGATTCACATGTCTAAAACTAGTGAATTATTTATTTGCTGAAATATCTAAAATGTGTAGAGAAATTAAAATTTAGATATATAATTATTTTAATGTAATAAAATAATTTTTAGTAGCCACTACTGAACTTTAGTCATCAATTTTTATCATTCTTTTGTATTAATTAATGGTGTTTCTGTATCAATGCTAGCCTTCTGCAAGCAACAAAGACAAAATTGTTTCTCTTGAAAAAACTGTAAACTAAATTTTGGCAAAGAAAAAGTAATCTTTGGCATGTTTTAAGAGCTGTTTTCTGTTACTAAATCACAAGCTTATCCTCTTTGACTGTTTTTGAAAAATTGGTTTTCAGAGCCATTTGATGGTTAATGTTGGGACATTTAAATATCTTTTGTGCCTGTATATGTTCAGCATATTTAAAATAATGTTATCCATTGTTGGCTTTTTTATTGTTATCTATTGCCTCTAAAATCTTCAGCTAGTGGTTCTGATGAGATGCTATTTCAATTTCCTTTATTTCCCTTAAAAATCATATATTAAAACTCCAGTTACAGCACCAAATTGTGAAGACCATTTGCTTTCGTAACTGATAAAACAAAGAAAATTAAATGAATTCTTTTGAACACTTATCATTTGTTTTGCTTTGTTTTGTAGGTTTTTGTCAAGCAGGCAAGGATTTACGGTTAGTATCTCTGTGCATGGAGCAAATTGATATCCCAGCAGGCTTCCTGTTAGTAGGAGCCAAATCTCCCAACCTTCCTGAGCACATTCTCGTCTGTGCTGTTGACAAGAGATTTTTGCCAGATGATCATGGAAAAAATGCACTTTTAGGTAAGAGATCTTTTTTTCCTTTGTGCCATAATAATTCAGAGAAAAAAAAGCCAGTTGAAAATTATCTAATGTCATTTCAGCTAATAACCTTCTATTAGAAATATGTTGAGAAGAGGGCTGATTTCATTAAATCAAATCTATAGATGAACCTGTCTTAAAAGCCAATTTTAAAACAAGTCCCCGATTCCACAATTAACCACAATTGAATCGCCTAGATTTCTGTGTGGGCAGAAGTCAATTGCAGCCTTGGCATTCTAAATGTGAACTATCCATATACTCTTTATCTCTGCTGGAGCTTACAGCATTTTCATTTTAGAAGAATTATGCTCATGCAAGTATTGGAAATGAANATAAATTTTTTTTTTTTTTTTTTTTTTTTTTTTTTTTTTTTTTGTTAAGTGATGATTTCTGCCCTTGGCTTCACCAGGATCATTGTTCTCAGTAGAAGTTCTGGGAGCAATATGCTTCACAAAACCCAATACATAGGGACACCTTCCCTGCCTTTCCCAGTTATGTCATTATCTGGTACATTTATGAAGTTTAAAATTTTAATACAACAATGCCTCTTGGTAATTGAAGACAGGTCTATGTGCACCTAGATTTCTTGCCTGGGAACACCCTTTAACAAGCTAGTAGAAGTGATTTAATGTATTTTTGCTCCTTTAGCGTGTTTTGAATTTACTCTCTTATTTCTCCCTCCAGTCATTGTTCTGCCTAGGATATATTCAGAAAGACCTTTCAACAGGGAAGAAATTACAACAAATAAACACCCTGATTTAAATGCATTGCTCAAATTCTGGTCGAGACCAGCAGTATTTTATGTAACTATTGGAAACAGCTTTGTTTTGTGCTTTAATGTTACCTCTCCATTAAATCCATTTGATATGCTACTACACACTGTAAACCTTTGGGCCTAAGGCAGAAATGTCCCTGTCCTGAGTTAGGTTGAGGCTGTGGTGTGATGTGCCCTCACTGGATGTGACTGGGGATGTGGGATAATGGGGTACTCTGGTGTACACTTCAGGATGCAGAGGAGCTTCTCCCCTGCTAAGCAGGAGAAGTGTCAGGAGCTGACCAATAAGAACTATCTGATAGACAGGCAGTTTAAACCTGATTAAACGTGGTACTGCTTGTCTTTGTTGGTAAGCCTCCCCCCCATCCCAGCTTTGTATCCATCTCTGGTCTCATTTGATAATGAGCCTGGTGACTCACATCTCTGGCATTGCTGATGTATTGAAGTGCCTTCAGACTTCTGTAACTGGCACCTATGAGCAAAAAACTGACTCAGTAGCTCTGTGAAACCCTGATTACTCTTTCTGAAAACTGTGGAGATGCACCAGTAGATCCTGTGAGCTGCAAGGGAGTAAAGAAAGAATGATTCAGTCCCAGGAAAAACAGGACGAAGAAATTTGCATCTTGGCATCCTTGTCCAAGCTGATAATGAGGCACAGTAAGGGTAAAGACAATGGCCTAATTAGAGTTTTACAGACAAGGCATTTTGTCAAACACTGAATATCTTTGTCATAAGCCTATTAATTTGGCTGACAGGTGAGTGTAGGAAGCAGCATCCTTCAGGGTGTTTGTCATTGTGGAAAATAATGATAGTAGCAAGAATGAAAAATTGATTGTCTTACAGATCTTGAACTGATTAATAAATGGAAAAAAACCCAAACAAACAAAAATAAAGCACTTCCATTAATATTAATCTGCTAGCACTTTTTTAAATCATTATTGATATTCCATAGAAAATCTGTTTTATTAAGGATTGAAAGCAATTCAGAGATAAGTGGCATGACAAGTAAGACAAGGGGGCTTAATTGTTCAGCATTAAATAATAGAAGACTGGTTCAAACAATGAAGATTTTAAGGCAGACCCATTTCAGAACATGCCCTGTGGTTTGTTCTATGAAATGTGAGACTGGTGCCATCATTATGCCAGATTCCCATTAACACAGCTGTGAATGGCACTGCTGAAATCAAGACTGCTTATAACTCTTAGTCTGGATTGTATCCTCCAGACCTCAACTCAAAATTTCACCCCTTTTTGTGAAACCTTGTTGGGAATGTTGCAGAAAAACAGCCTTTGTCCCTGAATTTGTTACTTTCTTAAGAGAGAAGCTGTAGGTTTTTTAAAACTATTTTGAAGCACTCCTAACTTTGACCATGCAAATCTTGACATCAAGTGATTACTTTCAAGACTTTAATAAAATGTAAGGTTCAGCTTACTTGGAAAGTATTTTGTATAAGCCTCAGGAAAAAATTATTTGGTGTTAATTTCAGTCATATGAAATTGCTCTGATGAATTAGCAACTGTTTTGAGAGAGATGTCTGCAGTTTGGAACCCATGGGTTTTTAATATAGAAAAAAAGGCCTTTTTTTCTTCCCCTCATGGAAATTTCCTAGCGTGGCAACATAGTTCTCCCTGTGCCAAGTAATTATTCTTCTCTGCACTCTGTAGAGTATAAAACTGGTGCTAGGATTTTGGCATAAGTCAGTATGTCCCAAAGAGGCAGAGGATTTTCAGAAGAGCTAAGACTGACACACATGTGCTGTGTCTACAGAAGCTGACTGGCTGGAGGCCTCCAGTCCCTTGGAACTGGATGTGCAGGTAGGTTTAGATGGCCTTATTCCTAGCAGATAGTACAAGACATTTAATCTGTTTGCGCATCTTCTGCTTTGTTCTTCCAGGATTTTCTGGGAATTGCATAGGCTGTGGAGAAAGAGGGTTTCGGTACTTCACAGAGTTTTCCAATCATATCAACCTGAAATTAACCACTCAGCCAAAGAAGCAGAAGCACTTAAAGTACTACCTAGTAAGAAGCTCCCAAGGTGTACTATCAAAGGGACCCCTTATTTGCTGGAAAGGTAATGAAGGTGGCCTTTCAATTAGGGGTGTTTTATGCTGTTAGGGGTGATGTTGAATGAAAAACTGCAAGTTGCTGTTGAAAATGTATGCATTCAAAAGCAACTATTTGAAGGGAAAATTCTCACGGACTTCACTGAAGTTTGGATTTTGCCAAAGAAGTTCAGGTCTTAATAACAACCGTGTGATTGTAAACACTCTTCTGTCTTCTCCCCATACTTTTGGTGGCAGCCCTAGATCTGCCCATCTTAGAGTGTGCAGTCATCTTGGTACAAGAAAAGAGTCTTGCTCAGTCTGGTGAATTCTTTTATGTGCCTGAAGCAAGGTGACTCACAGCCAGGGCTGCAACATTGGTTTTCCACTGATATTCATCTTTCCAGGTGCAATCCAATCTGTCTCATGCCTGAGGATAGCTAGCATGCCCTAAGATTAAGAAATCTCAGATCACTGATCTCAGGGAAAGAAAAGACTTGGATGCTCCTGCCATTTGCAGTGTTTTACACTTGGTCTTACCCTCTATCAGAGCAGCCTGGGCGCTATTATGTGCTACAAGAGGGTACATTTGTGATCCCAAGCCAAGGTAGCCATGGGCTCTCTTATTGGAGGATGCAGGTTTTTGGAGCTAGAGCCATGCAAAGACTTAAGGAAAGAGTGGTTTACCTACTCACTGTCTACCAAGTTGGTTTATGTGCAGACTACCTGACCTTTTAATCTGTGGTCTCACTCAGTGAAGACAGAGTTCAATCTGGTCCCTGTTGTTCCAAAAAGTTGATGTGAGGAGAGGGGAAGCTCTGCAGGAGGACTAACAGACATCTGAAGAGTCACATCCTCATGTGAATAGCAGCATGACACCAGAAAGAGATGGTTGTCACCGAGCTGTATGAGTGATTATAGTTTGTATCTGTTAGTGGTTCAAAAGAATCCTGCCTTCAGCTGCTTTTCTCCATTACAAGGATAATTAACTACTGCTTCAGAGTGCATGTGGCTTTTCAACAGCATTTTTCACAAAAATGACACACATATTTAATTTGGTAGTGAAATTCCAAGTACAGACAAAGGAAGCCTTATTTTATTTTTGGAATCTTTTTTTCTGAAACCCTCCCTTATGCTCATGCAGTTGGAGTTGGTGTGTGTCCTTGTAAATGCTGTCAGGAGTAATGCACATGTGGATGAAGCAGATACTGGTTTCACTTTTGGTTATATGCTAATTGCAAGTGTTCTGAGCACCCATGAAAGTTTAGAAAATCAACCAAAAGTCAATTTCATGGGCATTACTTTGATAGGTTCTATTCCCATACTGCTGCCATCCCTCTGGTAACCTTTCACTCTTCATTTACATTATAGATCTAATTAGAAGAAGAGTGCTTTTAAACACTTAAACCCTTCTCTTAAAACAAATCCTGATTAGATCTCAGTTTTAAAAATGGATTAATATCCGATTCTCAAGGTGACTTTCTCCTCCCTCGACTCAGTTTTCATCCAGACAGACACTAACAGCGCTGAGATCTCCTTGAAGGTTTGTGGAGGTATATTAAAAATCTGGGTTTCAGCACAACTTCTCCTTTTAAAGGGCAGCATATGACGGTTTGTATACAGGTTGTGCCATGGAAGTCGCTGAGTGTTTTCTGGGACATGTCCAGATTCAAATCTCAGTGTCCTCTTCAAATCTCTTGGAAGTTGTGATCCAAGGGCTCTTGCCGTTTTGCAGCATCTGGTCTGTATTTGCCTGGCCCCCTGAGTGGCCCCCAGGGAGGTTTTCTTAATTAGAAGACAAAGTTGACTAAACTGCAAATCCGTATTTTCGTTGAATGCTGCCATTTGCCGCTGTTTGTTGTACGTGCTCTGTGCATGCTCTTAACATTTTGTCACCTTTCGCCACCGTGTTGCTGAACTTTACTGCTGGAAGGCAGGCCTTGTTAATATGTACTGTAGCTGCTTCGTTTGCAGAATGTAGAAGCAGGCAATCATCTGCTGCTAGCCTCTCAGCTAAACCCAATCCTTCGGTGTCACCGTCCGCGACCCCAGAGGGTGGATCAGCTAATGGATACAAATCAGGGTTCACTCAGACAGGTAGGAGCTGAAAGTGCTGTAAAGATAACCATTGGGGGTGGTAAGTTACCTCAGACACTGGTGGGTCAGGGATGCTGTAAACAACTGGGTATTTACCTTGAACCATGTATAGATTACACTGGAGAGGATGCCTTTCAAAATTTGCTTTGGCAAAGATTAAGACCCAGGTGAGGCTGAAGGTTAGATTAGTCTCAAAACAACAGTTGATGTAAAAGCATTGAACAATCTTTTGATTAATTTATTTGATTCTGTGCCTCCCTGTCTTTGTTCCATTAATTTTTTTGTGCATCTCAAAAAACTTCAGCTACACATTTGTAGCAAAGTGTTTACTTTGTATATAAACTAGTCTATTTATCTGGAAAAGGAAAATAATCTCCTTTTAGAGAGAGGGGGCCAGATTTTTTTTTTTTAACTTGCAAATTTCCTTATTTATTTAGATTTTATTGCACACAAATGTGTACTTAGAATTGCAATGTCCCCATATGCATGCAGTGAGTTTGTGTTATCTGACCTAACAGGTCTCTCACAACTACTCTAGAAAGCTATTAATGATATCTTTAAATAAAGAGAAAACATGAAAATCAAATAGACATTGACTGACAAAAGAAGCAGCATCTTAATATCATGTATTTGTTTATTTATTGCAAGTAGACAAAGTGCTTTTGTTTGAGCTTTCTTCCTCATTGCTTTATTGCAGCTTCATCTGTGCTGTTGTATGTTTTTGTGTTTATTCATGCTATTTCTTGAAAAGTTAAAAACAAGAGAAAATGGCCTGTTAATTGTAATTAATTGGTATGAATGTCCAAAACCATATATTACTTTAAAGGAGTATGAAGTGCAGATATAAAGCAAGATGGCTAAAATATTTTTTACACCTAGAAAGTTTGTTAAAAGGAGTAACAAACAAAAGCTGAACACAGGCATTCATATGAAATTATAATCACTGATTAGTATTTTCAGAGGCACTTCCCTCAGGTGGTTGCCTCTGTTTCTATTGAGGAAGCTAAATACTTTAGGCTTTGGGTAAAATTAAATGACAGCATGGTTTAAACACATCTGCGTTTCATTTCATTGCATGATCCCTTGGCTTCCAGATTCAGGCATGAAGAACTGTGCAGATGCATGAGAACCTGTTTATTTGGAACAACAAGAATTCTAATATTTACACAGCTTTGTCTTCTATTGTATCTGCCAAGTTAATAGATACACCTTTTATATACAGCTTTCTCCTTATCACTGCCTGCCATTTTCAGTCTGCTTGGTGTTTCTGTGTGTCACTGTTTGTACTCCTAGGTCATGCTCGTCAAAACCTTTTCATCTCCTTCTGCTGTTATCTTCTAGTGAAGATAATGCCACATACATACACATGAATCCTCTGTGACTGGGAGAAGGGGGGAGAGCACCTTTTTTTCAGTGGCATAAATTCTGACATGTCACCTATGATGGAGGGCTTTTCTGGCATTTTCTCTTCTAGCATAGCACTTTCTACTGGAGTTTGCTTCTCGGTTCTTTTAAAACAGGACTACTTATTAGCAGGTGGTTTTCTGAAATTGTTTTCAGTTCATCATCGACTCATACCCCTTTTTTCTTGAAAAGTTGTGTAAATATTTCTGGTGAGCAGTTCAGTCTCTGAGTTCTATAAGATATATGTAGGTAGTTATGGGCAGACAGTCTCAAAAATACAGTTTTGGGCAGACACTTGAGAGGGGAAAATTCAGTTCATGTGTTAAGCAACTAGAAACAAAGCTTTACAAGAGAAAGATGAAGAATTTTAATAACTAGTATTTAAATAACTCTAAGTCCTGCTTAGGTAACCAAGTGGTGTTTAAACATATACACTTCCACAGTCACAGATAAAATTTCAGGACAATGTATTAAAACTAGAGATGGGGAAAAAGAAAATCCCCAAAGCTTCTGGAGTTACTTTGAAGAAACTTTTAACACTACATATTTGCTACATCATATTTAATGACAGACCAACATCTCCCTCCAAGGGCCCTGACCTGGTGGTCTATTTTGTTAGCCATTCAGTGTATTTCCTGTGAACATGGACAAGATTTTCTGGTGGCCCAGCAGCAGCAGAGGCTTGTGTGTTTGTTCTTCATGTCAGTTACTCTGTCTGGCAAAGCAGAGCTTCCTCCCACCCTCCTTCACCAAATGGTGTGTGGCCTGAGGGTGAATGTGTTTGGCAGATCAAGCTGGTCTTTGTCTTCTGTTTTCTTTAGCTGGCTGTTTTACTAGGAGACATCTGTAGGTGAACTTAGCCTCCTTTGCCTACTTGTTGCAAACTACTTTCTGGGCTGATGCTGAGCTAATATTCTTTCACTCTGGTTATAAGAATTTGGATTTGCCAGTGTATCAGCATCCAAATGCTTCAATTTTTTCTTGAAGTAAATTGCAACTATGAAATGCCTGATGTTAAAGGGACTTACACGCTGGGAGGTTTGGAATCAGTTTTATACTGGGCAAATATTAAAATTTGTTTGCTCTTCAGTTTATCCTTATATACAATAAGATTTATAACTTTTAGCCTTGGTAAAGTGTGCTAAGAGGTTTGTTAATTCATGCAAAGAGTTTGGGTTCAAATGCCCTTAATTTTTTATCCAGATTTATAAACAAGTATATGCTTTTTATAGTTTTATAGACCGTAAGGAGGCTGCTGTAAGGAGGCTATGTTTTTGGATTTGCTTTTTTCTGCCCTTAGTCAAGCTTAGCTGAGTCTGACAGAGATTCAGTAGCTTGTTGTTGAAAATCTCAGGTGATGGAGATTCCACAACCTCTTTAGGCAACTTATTCCAGTGCTTATTCCCTATGCTTGCTGGCTGCAAGTTCCATAAGCTCTTTGTCTTAGCTTCCTCATGTCAACCATGGGATAACTGCATTTACTTGCCTATCCCATGAGGCTATTTTGAGGAGCAATGAGATAGCCCTTTCTACAGTTAAAATATTTTTGAGTGTGTGTGAGTGCAAAATATTGTGGAAGAGATCAATCATGGGTTCAGTAGATTATAAGATTCTATAGAAATGCCCAGGTAAATGTTTGTTAGAACACCTGAAAGATACATGGTAATTTCTTAGGAGTGTAAAAAAATTGTTTGCAATTTATGCAGAGATAAGTTTTGATAAATGTGTATATATAAATTTTAATCATTAATAAACAACTTCTGTTCTCAGATTCTTCAGTATTCAGTCCAGCAAAATCATCTTCTGCTGCTGTTAATTTAAGTGGCACACAAGACCCATCCCGGAACAAGAACGTTGTGAAACCTCTGGCTCTGTCTGTACAGCTCGTAGGAAAGGCATTTGCTGCAGGTATGGCTTTGCTTTCCAAAACACCTGAGAGCCAAGGGAATCATCAGCTTAACAGCCAAGAAAAGAGAGTGTAATTTTTTTGGTGGAAAAGGGAAAGGAAAACATTCACTAGCATTCTCCAGAGCTCTTAATATTCTTGCAGTCTTCAGCACAGAAAGCTTTGCAGTTGGTACTGTCCCCAAGCTTGAGCCACACCTTGGCTTTCAGGTTTAACATCCTGGTGGGAGTGCAATGACATCTCTCTCTGCGCTTCCTAGGATACATGAGAGAGCATAAATGTCACCTCTTGATATCACACTGATTCCAGCCTCAGTAATTGAGAGCTGTGTGTAGTTCTACATTTCTAACAATTATAGTTCTCCACATACTTTTAGTGGAACTTAGTCCCATTTAAGGAATTTTAATATCTCTGCTGTTTTAATTGCTTATTTCTGTATTGTGTGTTTAATAAATTATAACCCTCAACTGTGACATCTAAGTCCCTCCCCCACACTCGGTTGGGATAATCTGATTGTTTTTTACTTTAGCGAGTTAGTCTTTAAGAAATTAAAAAGAAATCATCACACTTATTGCAGGACAGTATGCTTGAATAAGAAAATGTATCCATTTATTTGGATTATAAATGCACATGAACATTACACTTTATATTACATCTGCTATTTAAAACAATATATACTGTCATGGTACATAATGTAATTATCTAATAAATCATTAACAGTTCTTTGTGTAAAATACATTTTTCGCCTCCACATTTGTGTGATTTTATTTTGCACTGAAATTTCTTCCCAGCTTTTCAACCACTTCTGTAACTGACCCATGTCCACCATACAAAATTGTTGACTCAGAGTACAAATTGGGAGCTTACAATGGGCAAGTAAGGTTATTTTGTAACTGGCAACCGGAGATTCTTGTGCCAGAATTTATTTGGATGTCTGTGGCTGGGAAGTTGCATTGTTTTAAGCCACATACACACATCTCTAACACTTCCAGTTGCAGCTGCCATCAGCAAGCTGCTGCACCATCTCCTGGTGTTGCTCCTGGAGTATGTCCTTGTGGAGCTGGCCCATACCATCAAGGAATGGTTTCCACTCATGGCCTCCATGTTGGCAGTTTATGCCATTTTTTTTTCTTTTGCAAAAACTATTCTGAAAAAGAGTGAAAACAAGCTTAGATGAGTGATGGTAACTTCTGGTGATCATCCGTTGTTGTAGTTTAATTCTGTGGCCTGGATATAGTGGGTCCTGCCAGAGTGTCAGGATTGCTGGGACTGCAAGATCATCTTAGCCAGAGGTAGCAAAATTAAGCATAGTTTGCCTCAGTAATGCTCAGGCCCATGTACACTTTGCAGCAAACTGCCCTGTCTTCCCCTGCCCAGTGTCCTTTCCTAAGGTTTTAGATGAGAGCCGTGTAGTGAATTACTGTGCATAGCATATGGATGACTGGGGGAAAAATTCTGTAGATACACACAAGTGGCTTAGAAATCTTTACAACTGAATTTGTGATGTATATTTAAAAAAAATCACTGTGTAAAAAAAGCCCCCATGTCACAAACTTCCCAATAATTTTGTGTGTGTGCAACTTTAAATTGTATTTTGGTGGGGCTTTCTTTGGATTTTTTCTTCCACCTACCCCTCCCCACCTTGAAATCTGGACACCCCTTTTCAAGGCTTGGATTTTGCAATCTGAATGTTTCTCTGCCGAATACATTCCATGCTTTCCATGGAGTATGTTTTTTTTCAGTCACTCATCTTGCCCTGTTCTTTTACATCTGTGTGTGGCTGTATTATTTTATTTGTTTGTTTTCAAGATTGTCTCAAGCCACATTCTCTGTATTTTATTATACTCAGCTCCTCTTTCTCTGCGTGCCACGGATGTTGCTAATGGAAACGCTAATGGAGGAAGAAATAACGCATTGAGTTCTACAGTCTCTCGGCCAATGCCTCACTCAACATCTCCAAGTCCTGGCTGTGCAGCTGGAGACCAAGGTAAAGAAAACCTCTCTGTTTTTTCATTCTAAGCTGCATTGAATGTTGAGCTTGAAATTTGTGATTTTGTTCTTCTGACTGTAGCTGTTCCTACCATTCAGTCTTTACAGATCCATTTGCTTTTTCGCATGACCATTATGGATAATGCTGGACTTTTTAACACGGGTAACAATATTTTTCACATCATAATCTGGTTTTATGTAAACCTAGGTATGAGCCTCTGGTGCTCTGTGATGTGATATCCGCTCAACACCGGTGTGAAATGGAGTGTGGGCTGGAATTTGATCATTTGGGAGGACAGGATTTAGAATTAATTTTTGCTTTCCTTCCAGCATCTATGTCCAGTTCTGGACCACCAAAGAAACGCCATCGAGGATGGTCTCCTGGGTCCCCAGTCCCTCCTCCTGGTTTAGCAGTACCTGTTCCTACAATCCGGCCTTCCACAAGAACAGGTAAAACTTGAATGACACCTGTGCTGCACCTGTCCCATCTTGCACAGCAAACATAACTGATCTTGTTGAAGTATTTAAGCACACCATGGAGAGTTTTTCAGGTGCTCCCAAAAAAGCACATATGATTTCTTGGTCCTGGTTGTTGTAATCTAAGATGTGACATGGGAAGTAAAATTGCTAAGGGAGAGAGAGGAAAGAAAGAGGCAAACAATATTATTAAAAATATAAAGCTAAAAAGAAATTCATAGTGCCCCAACTGTAACTCAGTTGTTGTAAAATTGTGCAGGTGTATGGATATATGAATATATTTCAAGGATTCTCATTAGCCTTCACCTTGACTGTTGTGTCTCAGTTTGGTGTGGGATGCTACAGAAACTGTACACTCTGCTTCTGCATGAGAAAAACAGCTTTATAATATGTCCTAGCAAAGGATACTGATATCCACTAGGTCGTCTTCATTTAAAAGAAGAATGTGAGACCAGATGTTAATTGTGCATGGAAAAGCTGTAGGAATTTAATATCATGACATGAAATAAAATTAATTGCGAGTACTCATCAATATCCATGTGGATACCTCTTTATTCATAATTGCTAATAAAACTATTCACTATTTGAGTACTTTTCAGTTGTAAGATTGAGCATTTTTTCTAAAGAGGAATAAAGAGTTACTTATTCTCTCTTATAAGCATCTAAGGAATGAAAAAAACCATTCATCAACATGCACAATGCATTTTTAACTCTGCTCTTGAGGACTTGGTTTTAAGATACTTTGCAATTATTTTCAGAGATTTTCATCACAGGAGGAAGGGTTACATGGTAGTGCAGGCCTGATTATCTGAAATTACCTCAAATTGCAGCTTATGTCAGTTTCTATCGTCAGAAACCTGCTGAAGAGACATGATATAAGGCAACTTGGCCTTTTTGTTGAGTTTGTCTCTGCTAATCTGCTACCTCTGTTGTGTACTCCATTTTCTGTGAGTCTTCAGTAGTACTTTTTTCTGTTGGATAAACAGCTTCCCCTGCTAAAATGTATGCATTCAGTCATCCTGCCTTTGATGTTTTTCTGTTGATGGCATGGTTTGAAAAAGTGGTTGCAGACTACCAAATGAAGCCAAAGACACTTGTGAAGCAGGCTTTGCTCTGAAACCTGATTACAGATTGCAAAATTCTTGCACTTGGTTTCCTTTACTTATGAAATCTGCTGTTGCTCTTTCATGATTAAAGCCTGATTTTTATCCTTGTAGCAACTATCTAAGGGCAGCTTTGAGATTTTGGTCTGCTTTTATTTTTCTTATCTACATATATTCTAGGTCAGAAGTTGAAGCAGTTTCTTCCCTTGTATTGAGAGGCAGTATTGGGGGGTGGCCTTTTGGCTTAGTACTTGGCTTTGTTTAAAGATGCATATTCAAACCTGTGTTTCGCTCTGTTATTCTCACCAACAATACAGTGGTCAGAAAAAGTTTTATTTTAGGGGTGGAGCTACAGGAGGATATAGGCTCTTCATTTAAATTACTTAAAAACCATAGCAGGAAATGCAGAGACCTTTTGAATTTTATTACAGTTAGTGATTTGCAGTAATTTTTTTTCTTATTTGTTCATAAGGCCAAATCACAGTATGAGTCTTTTAGTAATGGAAGTCTCTTTTTTCTTTATTTTATAGAGCCTCTTTTGTCAGTCCCAGTTCCTCAATCCATGTTAACTGGAATTTTACAGCCTCAACCCATCCCAGCAGGGGACACTGTAATAGTTCCTGAAAACCTGCTGAATAACTCGGGAGTCAGACCAGTGATTCTGATAGGTGAGTCTTACATTGGGGGATCAAATGCTGCATTTTGCACTAATACATGCTCCCCAGGACAAAGGGGGTTTTATTTCTTTTTGTTGGTTCTGGCATTCAGTACAATACAAAGTTGGTTTGTCACTGATAGTTTTCCTTAGTTGCTCAATATTTAAAACTGAGAGTCAGGCGATTTCTGGAGAACCTGATTTGCAAACAGGTCACCACTAGGTCAAATTTTATGCAGAACCACTGGCCAAACCTTAGTTTTATACAAATAAGATTTTTGTGAAACCCAAGAAGAGAAATATTTCCAAGTAATGAAATTAGCTTTTCGGTATAAAGAACTTATAAATGAAGCAAATATTTCCTGCAGTATTTATAGTTTTCAGATCCTGAAGCCCCAGAATTCTACATGAGAACCAGAACATCGATTTGCACTGACTAAACAGAAATAAATCATACTAACTTTTTGTCATTTATAGTCCATAGTTCTTGTAAGCAATTGAGATAACAGATCAGGCTTCAGGCTTTTAAAATCCTTTAGATGTATAAAGTACTTTGTTAACCCTTAGAAAGACATTGCTTTAAGAGTGTGAATATGCTTTTAATGTGAATATGCCTTTCAACCTGAGCTATTTGGGCATAACATATATTAAAAAATGGGTTAGCTAGTGCTGCCAAAATTTTGGTGAGTGATTTTTTTTCACTCTAAATTTCTTTTAGTCCAGTATAGTTTAGATGATCATATAAAATAGCTTCACTATCAACAGAACATGCCTATCAATATGGTCCATGGAATAATTTACTGTTCCTGAAGGAATGGAGAAGTTCTCCAAGTCCTCATTGCACAGATAATTTTAATACACACAGTTCCTGGAGAATTGAAAAAATTGTCTGTCAAGGATAGGGTTACGCTTCTGGTTTGTTTTGCTTAGCGTTGTTTTCTGGAAGCCGATTACAAAGCTCTCTAGCATGGTGCTCTAATGGTTTTCAGAGAAACACTTCCTTATTAAAGATGAGGGTGCCTGCAGCCATCAGCTTAAGTGCAAATTGAATGCAGCCCTTAGGCTCTTGGAGAGCTGCCATTAAGTCCTCAGTTAGGCTAAATGTTAGTGGCCCTGAGAAACAGTGTCCTATTAATAGTACAGAACCAGATGTACCCAAAAAGATGGATTTGGCAAAATCTCTGTGGAAATGCTTCTTTTGAAATGAAAAACATTCTGAAAGAAAAGAGGAGTTGGCCTGTGCTCAAGTGTTTTTACCTTACAGAATAGCATGTTTAGTTGTCGATGTTTATTTTACCTATTTACAAAAACAGAATGTGAAGGTGACAAAAAAGTGGGATCAATCACAGCAATACCACAGTGGCTGAATCAATGCTAATGTGACTTATGCTGCTTTTATAATGTTACGATCAATGTACTTTTGCTTTCATTGATTTTTCTTCTTTGTACACTATATTATGCAGATTCTGTGTTTAAAGGTCAGGGTAAGACACAAACAGCTAATATTCTCATCTGTATTTGGATAACAATAGTTATTATCCTGCTGGATATCATGCAGTTAATGTTAGTTCTTGCAAATGTAAGTGATCACTTGTTGTAAAACACAGAAGAGGACTCCTGGCCTATAATTTATTTTTTAAGCTATTATAATGCCAAGAACAGTCATTGATGCAATGTATTTTGTCAGACAGCTTTAAGAAGAAGTTTGGAAATATATCATTGTGCAAGATTTCATGTAATGGCAAATTTTGTAAATTTCTGAGGGGCATTTGTTTCTTTTATCATAGGCTATGGCACTTTACCTTATTTCTATGGAAATGTTGGTGATATTGTTGTAAGTCCCTTGCTGGTGAACTGCTACAAGATTCCACAGCTGGAAAACAAGGATTTGGATCTCTTGGGTTTGTCCAGCAGTCAGCTGCTAAGTGTGGAGAATATGATACTTTTAACTATTCAATATCTTGTCCAACTAGGTAAGCAATTTGTCATACACACTTGGTTTTATTTGAGACTGTCCTTTTTTCTTCATACCTTCTTTATGTCCCTTTCAGGGCCAGTTTTCTGGCTGCTTTTGTGGCTGGAAGAGGCAAGTGGCTCCATCTAGTGTGTGTGACTTTGCCACTTTGTTCCTGAAACGGAAGAAGTGAAGTGAATTTAAAGGGTGATACTGCTTCTGCTCTCCATATGGGGATTGACCAGGTCACCTTTGTGAAATGGATTTGCAATGCAGATAACTCATTTGCTTAGGGTATCAAACCATCAGTTATCACAGCCCTTTCTAAGGACACTCGGTCTGTTTTATTCAGTTTTGTGACAAATGCTGGCAGATGTGTGATGGTTGTCATTGTTTTGGTGACAGCACTGTTTACATGAAAACCACATTTATTATTCAGACTAAGGCAAGTGATTCAGTGAATATCTCATTCTTGTAAACGTTTTTGAAATGGACTTTTTGCAAGTTTGAGAGCAAACCAGCAAGCCACTTTTTTTTTTTTTTCTCTTATTGCAGGTCTAGTAATTTTCCCTACCTTAGAATAAAAAGAGCTATGGTAACAGCAAGGTTTTAGAAGTTAAAAATGCAGGATAGTGTTGGGAAAATTCCACGGCAGTATCACCCTAACTTTTGTATTTGAAAAGATGCCACTTATCATAGAAGAATGTGAAGTTACTTTTGTGAAGAGCACAGTGCGTCTGTAATACATAATGGTGTGAAATATGCAGGTGTTCCAAAAGCAGCACAACTGCTGGTAACCTTACAGTTTAGGGAGCAAATGTGCTCCATGCAGGTTTCATCCATGAGGGTTCACACTTTGCTGCATTTCTGTAAGAGACAGGAAGGAAACCATTTTCAGTGTCATAATGCTCTCTAAGTGACCTGTTAGCTTTGTTTATCATTCCCTGCCTCATTAGTCCATTGGATGCCATGTTGGAACTGATGAAGAGTTTCTTTATTTTTTTTACAGGATGTTTTTCTGTTACCTTCTTTCAGTGGGCTTAAATTTGTTATTTAAGGTTTTCATCTTTCTTGGAAAGTCTGTAGAGTGCGTATGTTAAAACCAGCTGCTTCACAAAATTCTGGATTAATAGAGGCAGCTTGCAAATTTGTAACCAGCTGATAACAGCATTTCCAATTAAAAATGAACTATTTATTTAAACCTGTGAGTCAGTGAATCACATTCCATGAGCAGGTCTATCTTTAGATGGGTGCAGCAAGTCTATACTTGCTGCAAACTAGAGTAGGATCTTTGCATAAAGTTCTGTAGCAGAACTGTGTTTATTGAGCACTGTGACTTCAGCATAAAGCAGTTCTCTTATTAGCAGGTGTTTAGTTTGGCTTTTGTTCTTAGCTGTGCAAAGCTGCATAGTTTGCTATTTGACCTTATGTGGAGACATGTGGCAGTACTGAAAGATGAAAGAGCCTAATGAGGAGAAAAGTAAAAACATTCTGTAGAGGAGGGGATCAAAACATGTTGCTGGTTTGAATATTGCTGTAAACTTAAAACTGTTGGAATTGTGACAGCTGCACTGATCTGTAGCTTTTGTCCCATGTTGTTAAATCAAAGCAGATTAGAGATGATTGGAGGACAGCCAGATTCACAAGTTCTTGACAGAAGAGGCAAATACACATATAAATTAATAATTTATTCATGTAAGCCATTTTTTTAAATTGAGAAAGTAGGATTAGAATGTTTTTCTTTTCTCCAGAGTATATTGTGAAAGAGTAAGATAAAGGCAAAGATAAAAAAGCAGGGAAAAGCATGAAAGACAGAGTCTTGCCTAATTTTTTTCAGATCTCACTACTTGTATAAAATACATTTGCAGATGACTGTGATCACAGATTATAAGAATATTATCTATGGAAGTGCTCCTTTTTTAGGAAAAAAAAAAAGGATATAGCTGAGAATTCCTATCAGTTCTCTTGTAAAATTATGACAACATTAATTGTAGGATGATGCTGTTGTGTTTTCAGAAATCAGCTGAGCAACTTGTGATATTTACAAATCAAAGCAAAAAAAATG
Organism: Pycnonotus jocosus; assembly: GCA_013400435.1. NCBI lineage: Eukaryota > Metazoa > Chordata > Aves > Passeriformes > Pycnonotidae > Pycnonotus > Pycnonotus jocosus. The sequence continues at coordinate 29,808 of VWYP01034191.1, read as the reverse complement.
TATTTCTGATGCTTTAAACCTTCTATGAAGACTAAACATAGTTAAACCTGTGATTGTGAGTGTAGCATTGCTATAAATAAATTCCACTGACTGTGATAAAGGAATAAGTTAAAAAAGACAAAGAAGTGTGCTTGATTTTAGTGGCTTTTTTTTAGTCTACCTCCTGGACTTACTCAGAGTTCACATTTGTTATCTTTGGCAGCATTCATGGTGAAGTATTCTCAAGCTTTGTTTTTATACTTCAGAATGCCCATATTTGCAGTGTGGGTTACATTCCATCATCTGTAATCATCAGCTTTTTAGTATTGCATTGCCATTTCTACAAACGCAATCTCAGCCTGTGCAGTGCTAAGGTGATCTGTGTTCTGGCTGAAAAAGATTTCTGGATCATTTGTTATACCACCTGTTTGGAATTCTGAAATCATTCTCCCTTCTCTCTTGTTGTGGTACATTTGAATAATTTTGACTTTATGTGTTGTATGCTGTGACACCCAGAGGTGTTTCGTAGTTTTAATATCCAAATGCACATCCAGACTCAAGGCTCTTGCAAGGCTTTGTCTTGAGTGGAAGGGATAGTCAGAAACTAAAAGCAAGAGCTTATTCCAGCAATTCTCCTGTCTTAGATGGTTGGAGAAGGAGTCTCTGTGGATGCACCCTGAAGTTTGTCTACTCAGAAATGAGGATCGTCCAGAAATGGATGACATTTGAATGTGTTGACTTAAACTGTATAGAATAATAGAATAGAATCATAGCAGCATTGAACCTTTTAGGTGGAAAAAACCTTTTAGATCAGTGAGACCAGTCATTAACCCAGCACTGCCAGGTTCACCACTAAACCATCACAGCTGCCACATCCATGCGTATTTTGAATGCCGTCAGGGATGCTGAATATGTCACTTCCCTGGGCAGCCTATTGCAATGCCTAACCACCCTTTCAGTGAAGAAATTTATCTTGATATCAAATCCAAACTTCCCCTGCCACAATTTGAGGCCATTTCCATCTGTCCTGTCACTTGTTATCTGAGAGAAGAGATCAATCCCCACCTAGCTACAGCCTCCTTTCAGGTAATTTTAGAGAGCAATGAGGATCTCCTGGGCCTCCTTTTCTGCAGGCAAAACAACCCCAGCTCCCATTTCCCATTGAACTTGTGTTCACCAGCTTTAGTGCTCTTCTCTGGACCACCCCAGCACCTCAATGTTCCTCCTGTAGTGAGGGACCCTGAACTGGACACAAGACGAGATGTGGCCTCACCAGTGCTGAGTACAGGGGGATGATCCTGCCCTGGTCCTCCCGGCCACGTTATTTCTGGTGCAAGCCAGGCACTGGCCTTCTTGGCCACCTGGGCATATGCTGGCTTATGTTCAGCCAGCCATCAACCAACACTCCCAGGTGCTTTTCCATCAGGCAGTTTTCCAGCTATTCCTCCCAAGCCTGTTGCACCACTGGGGGTTGTTGTGTCCCAAGGGCAAGCCGTGGCACTTTGTTTTGTTGAACCTTGAACCATTGTCCTCAGCCCATTGATCCAGCCTGTCCAGATCCCTCTGCAGAGCCTTCCTGCCCTTTGTCACCTGCAAACTGCCTGAGGGTGCTCTCATGCAGAATTCTTGGATATTCTAAGTTGAATGAGATTCATAAGGATCACCAAGTCCAACTCTTAAGGGAATGGCCCATATGAAGTTTCAACCTACTACCTTGGCATTATTAGCACCATGTTCTAACCAACTGAGCCAATCTCTCTCAATCTCCTTGTCCGTGTCATCAATACAGATATTAAGCAGACTGGCCCAGACACTGAGCCCTGGGGAACACCATTTGTGACTGGACACCAACTGGATGTAACTCAGATATTAATATTTTATGATATTGTTTATTTTGCATTTCTGTTTTTGAAATCAAGATGATCATTTGCATGTCTGTTTCTGTAGAGAAGCTGCTATATGTTCCCTTTTAGTACCATTGACTTTTTTTTTAGGAAACTTCACAAATCAAAATCAGTATCTATCATTTTGTCTTATATCTCATCTGATATTAGTTCCATTATTTTTTTGGACAGTTGTGGAGAAAGACTGCCATGCTTTCTTATAAGTAATCTGAGTGAAATTCTGTGTATTCTCATACTGAGAATCTGCTTTTTCATTCATACCATTATTTTCATTATTATCTTCTTGGATTCATGATGATAACTCTTGTGTTTAGAGCCTGTCTATTAAGTAGCCTCCCTCAATCAGCAAAGTTTGCTTTTATTTCTGTTAGTGGGTAGCATAATTTTAAGGGGTTGATATGTTTCAGGTAAACTTTATTTCTGCAGAGGAACATTCTTCTCTACTGATATTTGCCTAGTTTGTTTTGGTTTAATTTTGAGATCTTCAAGGACCTAGAATGTGTGATGCTTTCTTAGAAGGATAAAAAAAATACATTTCCAAAAGACAACTCTAAAAGAGAGAATTATGCCCACTCATCAGAATTTTTCAGTTTGCATCAAAAATGAAAACAGCCTTGCTGCAAGTTTATAGTTGTCTTACCATCCTGTGGTAATGGGATGGTGGCACTTTCCATATGTTACTTCTCAAAAAGGCAAAAATGACAACAGGTGGCAGTTTTTACAGATTCTATGCTGTGGGTTACTTACCCACACCCTGTTTCTCACACAACCTTTCTGTTTTCTGTCCTGAAAGAAAACATAAAACCAAACTCAGTATTTCACAAATCTCTGATATTTAAGCCCCCTCCAGTTTGTCATAGAAAAGCAAGCTGCTGAAGTGTGAAGCTGCCTCCTTTGGCACTGATATGAGATCTTGGCAATATAAGCTATGGTTACTTTTTATTCTGTGTTCATGAATGTTTTTAACTCTTCCTGAATATCTTTGACAATGAGATGAAGCTAACGGAACAGAATGTTAATTGAAGTTCAGTTGGAGGACTGATGCCAAGATAGGATGGCTTATATCTCTCTTTTTCAGTTGAAGTTGACAGAGTCTGTGGAATGTAGATCTAAAGTTGCATATTCTTCTTTATGCTATATGCTTGCAGATCTGCTAAATTAATTTAATTTAGCTAAGGAAGAGGTTAAACATGTTTATTTGCATCCATGCTTAGTTGATTAGTATGCATGATGAGAAAAAGCAAATCAAAGACCACTGACCAGGCTTTGTCAGGCTGCATGGCTGTGATTAGACTACAAGGATAAGCATTTTGGTTTTCTGCTGCAAAAACATATGGCTGCATGCTTAATCCTTCTCTTCCAGGCAAAAGGCACATATTTTCCCACTCCCTTGTTCATCCCACCAGTTGCTGAAGCTAGGAGTGAGGTGGAATACCTCATTGTTTGGAGGAGGGAGGAAAAAAAAAAAAAAGGGCTGTGTGGAAGAGAAAGGCTTCTGAAATAAAAAAACAAGAATAAGCCATGTGGGTAGATATCCACTGAGTAGCAAGTAGGCTTTTTAAAATATTAAAAAATGTGGTGAAGGAGCTTGTCAGAGCAAGACAGACATGTAATTATTCCTGGTTCAATAACATTTTTATATGAGACACTGTTCTTCTGTTTGTTTGTTTTCATTGTAGGTCCTGACCAGATACCCCTGAGGGAAGAATTTGAGCAGATCATGTTGAAAGCCATGCAGGAGTTTACTCTGAGAGAGAGATCCTTGCAAATGAGTGCACAGTGTATCTCTGTGTCGCCAGGTCAACTCCCTTGGCTTGCCAGGTTAATCGCTAGTGTGTCTCGGGATCTCGTGCATGTGGTTGTCACCCAGAATTCCCTGGCAGAGGGCATCTCGGAGACCTTGAGGTCTCTCAATGAAATGAAACATCAGCAAAAGCTACCAGATTATGTAGTTGCCATTTGTGCATCAAAGATTAGAGGAAATGAATTCTGTGTAGTGGTTTTAGGTGAGTATATTTGCAGACTGCTTCAAACAGCAATGCCAAATTAATTTTCTTGAGTTATTGATCCGGTTTTTAAGTCCCTTTTGTTCATTTTATTCTCCTTTGTATTGTTGCTCTGCAATGTCACAGTTTACTGTATCTTCAGCAAGACTTGGAGTACTGAGGTCCATGAGGATATTGAAAAATATCATTATGCTAGTCATTACTACTTCTTGAGAAGCCTGAGACTTTATTGTTTGTCTAATTGCCTTAGAAAATATCTTGAAGTGACCTGTGGCAAAATAGTTGATTTGTCTTTGTTTCATGTGACAACTGCGATATTTTACATGGCAGAGTCTTATGCAGACTGCTTAGAACAGAATGTGCTTTTCATCCTTTTTATTATTTTTATCCTTATTTTTATCCTTATTGTTATCCTTATTTTTATCCTTTGTGTTCTGCACTGATGACTGACTGTGCTGTTTTTGTGTGAATGAGTGTGTCTGGATGGAAATGAACTTTGACTAGTCATCTTTCCTTTGTAGGCAGATAAATCAGTAATGCATATTTTTTACTTCTACTTTACCTATTTTCCCCCACACTAAGGATAATTACTTTTTTCATATTTATCCAGAGTCCTCTGTTTCATCTAAGGTATAAATACTTATTTTGAATATAATTTGTCATACAAGCATGCAAAATGATATACAATAGCAAAGAACCTGCTAAAATTTGTTATATCGACTAATTCTGCAGTCACTAGTGAAGTAGACTAGAGACTGCTCTCCCCATCTACTGGGTAAAGGCAGTGGAGATCCATGATTGAAGATCAGAGTGCCCCAGGCTTCTAGGATGAAAAGGCTGTGTTGACAGTAAACTGTGTTAAGGTTTGCTCTCACTCTTTTCCCCTCTCTTCTGCAGGTCAGTATCAATCTCGGGCACTTGCAGAGAGCATGCTTACCACCAGTGAATTTTTAAAAGAGATCAGTTATGAGCTCATCACAGGGAAAGTTAGTTTCCTGGCATCCCATTTCAAAAATACATCTTTAGGTGAGTGATTCTAAGAAAAAGAAGTTCTAGCCAAGACAGTCTTGTCTTTAGGGTTGGTGTGTCTCCTGTTCATCAGTTAAAATGTGCATGGATACAGCTCTGCTCTCTCCATTGAGAGGCATTCTGTTCTTCTCTCCTCCTTGTGTGCAAAAGAGTGCTTGTCTCCTTTACCTGTGTGGTGGCAGTTCATAACCCTTGCGCAAAACATTTTTAACATTGTCTCAGCTGTTGAATGTAATAGCAGGGCATGTAATACACCCTTAAGTACACAAGTGTTTTCTAGTTTGCACTTTTAGCAAGTTTTTAGAGGTTGTTTTATAGTGTGTGTTTCTTTGTAATTATCAGATGTCACCAGTAGCTGTAAAGCCAAAGACCTGAAATTATACAACTGTGGTTCCTTTTTTTTTTTTTTTCCAAATAATCCAATTTGTAAATCAGTAGATAAAAGAGAAAGGTATTTTCCCTCCCTCCCTTCCCTGCATCCCCAGTCCTTTGCCCAAGTGCAGATTTGACATTAGCTATGTGAGAACATGGGTGTATGTAATGTTCGATGTTGTTTCTCTGAAATGGTTTCCAGATAATTTGGTGTTGCTAATTTTGATCTAGGTGATGATTTGGACAAGCTGCTGGAGAAGATGCTACAGCAGCGGGGGGAAAGTGTCATTATTCCTTTTAATGGAGATGTTAGCGAGTGTGTGTCATCTCAGGAAGCAATTGCCATGGTTTCTACACAAGAACCAGGTAATTTTTTTTACGTGCAAGATATGAAATAAATGAGTAGCTTGTTAAATGTCAAAATGCATACACTTCAGGAGAATCTGAGGGCACATTTGCAGTCAGTGTGCCAACCATAAAATACTAATACTGCCAGCTAAATGTAGCAATACAGCAGTTGCTCAGACAAAATCTCTGTAATAACCTTCAGCAAAATTTTTCCCCTGATGTTTTTATATTCTCTAAGCTAAAACATGTTATTTTCTGTTGGGCATCAGACAGAGTAGAGATGATGTTTCTTTGTAACACCGGCAGAGTGGATTCATCTCATCTTTTTGCAGGGAGAAAAAGAATGTAACCTTGAGTTTAAGGCAGAGGAGAATTGTGTTCTCCTTCTGATCTCCTCAGATGTCTTTGTGCCTGGTAATATGCGTTAGAGACTTTTGCTCTGAGGCTTAAACTTTTAGGGATTGTGTTTTAAGATCTTGGACTTAAAGTGCTAGGCAAGTGTGATCTTTAATTTGTTGATCTGAGATGTTATCTTATTCAGCTTAATGTGATAAGATGTTTAAGTGCAAAGAATAAGCTAGGATTTCCTGTCTAAAATTCCTGCTTTTCAGAATTATTTAGTTATTCAGAGTTCTAAATATACTTTCCTTTTCATATCACAATAATGGCAAGAGATACATTGAGCTGTTGTGAACATTGAGATTCTTTCTGTTCTAGTATCAAAGCAAATTCAACCTCCAGTAAAGCTTTTTTTCTGTGAAAGAAAGGTATGCTCTTGGTTCATATTACTTAAATTAAATTTGTCTATTTGGTGTTAAATCTGAATGAAAGCAAAATGGTTTATTGTCTCCACATGGATCAGGAGATCCATCTAGAAGGGCCAACAGGCACTTTGTTCTGGCACCTTCAGAAATACAAGCCTCAGGCTTCCTCAGAGGATTAATTTGAAGGGAGCCTGATCTTTAGATTCTGGGGTTTTTTTTCTTCTTACTGTGTACTTTTTTTTAAACCTTCATATTTTCTCAAACAATTGTTCTGAGTTCGTTTTGTCACTAACATATGGCTATGCAGTGGTTGTAGCTATTGAGAAACTGCCTGAATGAAAAAAAAAAGTAATTTCCTAGGCAGTGAGAGGGACATTTCTTCCACAGCAGATCTTCTGAAATGGATACAACAGGAGATAAGCACATGTGCACATGCATGCACCAAAATACATCCCTGTGTAAAACCAACACAGTAGAAAAAGCAGCATGAACAAAAACTGTAGTAACATTGTAGGATTTAATCTGGTAATCTGCAAATTGAAAATACTCAGTGGATTGTTGGACATAGAATTTACTTAATGGAAATACTGAAATGGAACATGCTTTTTATTTTGAGGATGCATGAATGCTCTGATCAGTCTCTCAGTTCTCTGCATTTAGTGTGATATTGACATTTATTAGGTCCGAATAAATCTGAGTTTCAGGAGAACATTAGAGCTTTGTACCTCTCTCTCTCTCTGCTTTTTATTATATATACGTATGCACATCTTTATATATATCTATGTATGCGCATGCATATTATGTATGTGTTAGTTCATTTAACAGAATGCATTTCACAGTGTTGGCATTGAGGTTTCCTTGGGTTGCACTGTTAGAAATCCTTAAAACACTTAGGGCATTTTAAAAAACGGGCAATGCTGTATTTGAGGTCTGATATATTACCACACTTTGATCAAAGAAAGAAAGTTGACATTTGCGATCTGGACCAAACTCCCCAGAGTGTTGAGATTTGTTCTGGTGAGTGGTTTGGTTTTTTTTTTGTCCTGTTAAGAGAGGGTAGGTTATTTGGAGGGTCATGTTTTGCTGGGGGGTGGGAAAGTAAACATGCTTCTTGTTGTGTTTTGTTTTCTTTTTCAAACAAACACGCTCTAGATTTGGATGTTGATACCTTCCAAATTTACCAGCCACAGCTCACAGTTGCCAGAAAGCTCTTGTCCCAGGTTTGTGCTATAGCAGACAGTGGCAATCAGAGCCTGGATCTGGGCCACTTCAGCAAGGTGGACTTCATCGTTATAGTGCCGCGCTCAGAAGTCCTGGTGCAGCAGACCCTGCAACGGATCCGACAATCAGGTAAAAGGGAGGGGAGGGGAAACAGCCTGATCAACCCCAGTACGTGATGTTATTACATCATTACTGGTACAAGGGGAAAAGTAAGTTCCTCCAATATATCTTTTGTCCTCATATTTTGCGTTTTATTTTACTTGTTTTAAAAAAAGTTGTACAAAATCATGAAGACCTTGGAAAATACCTAATTGACATATATTTCAGAGTAGTTCATTCCTGCTTCTTTAATTCAAATGACATTCAAAATCATACACATTGCACCATGCCTAATTTATAAATACGATAGCAATATATCTTTACAAAGACTAGTTGTATTGACACAAACATTGGAGCAGAGCATGAAAAGTATGATATGCTATGAAAGATATATGATGTTATATGATATGATGTGATATGATGATATGATATGATATGACATGTTATCATATAGAATCAATTTTATATAAATGAATTATATTTGCAAAAGAAAAGTCAGTATAACTTTTTCTGACTCAGACAATATTAATATATTAGCTTAATGTAGGCAAGTTTGGTCTAGGATCATGGAGCACAGCCAACTAAGTGCTGCTTTGGTAATCTTTGTGGAGGCCTGATTTTTCCCCCCCGTTTTTTGATAATGTGAGAAGTTTTTGAAAAGTCTTCAGGCACTTTTTTGGAGGAAATCCAGAAGCCAAGGAGCACATTTTGGCCGCCATTGTGTTAGAAATTGCATTTGGATAATCATCTTCTTACTAGTTCCTACCAGTGGTTTGGTGGACAAGTGGCAACTTCCCATTGACCTTTCATTTTTGGATGCACTCAAAGGTAAAGAACTTTGTTGTATTCTTCTTTTTGACAGGTGTGCTTGTGGACTTGGGCCTAGAAGACAATGGAACAGCCTATCAGAAAGCTGAGAAATACGTGGTTCGGCTGGACAATGAGATTCAAACTAAATTTGAAGTTTTCATGAGGCGAGTGAAGCAGAACCCCTACACGCTCTTTGTGCTGGTTCATGACAATGCCCATGTGGATTTAACAAGGTAGCTGCTTCAATCTGCTGAAGGAAAACCATCCATCTCCCAGCATCTTTCTGTTAGTCTTTTCAAAAGACTTACCATCTTAGACACCTATTGCTTTCTCTAGGCATATTTAAGGTATTTTTTGCCTTATAATTGGAAAGAATCTCTTATGGTTGCCCATGATATTTCTTACCTAATTCTGATTCAGCTGAAGGTAGGTGAGACTTATTTCAGATTATTGGATGCCTTACAGGACTCTATTTAGGGTTATGTGCTATGGTGCTGAAATCAAGGGCAAAATACAGGATTTTGCAAGTTTCTTTGTTCTTCTTATCTTTTTTTCCTATTCCTCTTCCTTTTCTGTACTCAAACCCAAATATCTCTGATGTTCACCAGCTGGTCGTGCTTTAATTCATATTTTTATCCCTGATAATAGTGTTTGTGATATGAGAAAGCTTACAGACTTTTAAATCTGTATAATAAGAAAGATGTCATAGCTTCTGTAAGAAAAAGATTCAAAAAACCAGCTGTATTGAATTTGGCTTTAGGTCTAAACACAACATGTACACACATGCAAAAACATTTCTTCACACCAAATCGCAACTTCATCTTGAGAGAAGAAAGAAGTAATAAAGCTGATTATTATGTTCTTGTTCCATGAGTAAACTAAGGAAAATAATATGGTTTAAACATGATGTATAAGGTTGTGGAATACATTTCAGTATCAGAAATAGTGAAAGGGGTCCCGGCCCGTGGCAGAGGGGTTGGACTAGATGGTCTCTAAGGCCCCTTCCAACCCAAACCATTCTATGGTTCTGTAATAAGCAAAATACTCTTCTTGAAGGACAGCTGAAAATAGAAAAAAACAACATTATTTCTATCTGATCTTCCCCATCACATTTTTTTTACTGTCTTTGCTATACTTTGAATTTGGAATTTCTGAATATATAATAGAAGTAAAGGTAATTTCAGGAGCTTGGAACATCAGGACATCAGTAGACTTTCAGGCTCCCCAGCCTTGTAGAAATTTGTTGTTTCAGACTGGAAAAGCCGCTGGATTTCATAAAAATGCTACTATATCCTATTGCCACACCTCATGGAACAGTGTTTCTTAATGAGAGGGATTTAATCAGTTTTGGTTTATTTTTGGTTTCCTGTGAGTGATGCTTTTTAAAATTGTCACACTAATCCACCTTCTCACTGTCAACAGATTTTGATTCTTTAAGTGTTTGCTGTTTTCCCTTGTTTCCCTGAGTTTACCTACAGAGAACAGTTAAATGTTTTTTTAAGTCTTTTACCTTTCCAAAGAGATTTTTTTGAGCTATGGTTCTCTGTGTCATGGTCATTTAGAGATTTTTCTCTAGGGAGAGAGTAATCAATTGGATTTCAGGATGTCAGTAAGGCAATTCTTTGCATTCTTATTTCTGCAGTGCCATTTCAAGTTCCCTGTCACATGGTGAGCCTAATCATGGTCTGGCTGACAGAGTTATTAATTGCAGGGAGGTGCTTGAAGCATTCAACCTCCTTGTTCTTCAGGTCAGCTCTTTCCCTTATGCCCTGCAAACGCAGCAGTCCAGGATCAGCTCTAGCAATGAGGTACACTGGATACAATCTGACACTGTGGTAAGTGTTTAACTGTTAATTTTAACTGTGAATTTTAATGTGGCATTTACACCTAACAGAATCTAGAAAGTGTATGTTAGGAGGGAGCTCTTTCTCTGCTGGAGTTTATTCTCTCAGATTCCAGGAGAACAGTCCTGGAGATATTGATGGTACAGGTAGCACCTGATATTTAGGACCAGGAATTACACAGTTTTCTTTATCCAGTCATGCAAGATGAGAAACCACTTTCTGTGCTCTGGTCAGACAAAGCTATGTAGACATGCCATAAAGCTTCAGAGCTGGCTTTCCCTTTTCAAGCAGTCTGTCTTTTGACTGTAAGTTGTATGTCACACAGCCTGTCAAGTCTGTTCATTACTTTCCCAGTCCTAATTAAAATTGTGTGCTAGGTTAACAAGTTTTGGTGTAGTAGGTCATTGTGTAGAGGAAAAATCCTGTTGGATATTCTGCAGTATTAAATTTTTTCATCGCTTCAGCCAGCTGATTTTGAGGTGTTTTGGGTAAACCTGCTAAAAATAGCACTTTCTCCTATTACTTGTTTGGTGTATTTCTATCAGATTTGACATTACTGTGCTGAGTGGACCATTGGTTTCTGCAAAGTGTCTCAAAGTGGGAGCTGTAAAAGATAGTTAATGTAAAATGACAGAGTGAATGAATATTCTAATTTGCTTTTTCGTTGATTCTTAGTATAAACCATGTGGTGACCTTCTGTAAAATGGTCTAGACAATTTTTTGTTTCCCAAAAGTAAAAAAATTAACATCTTCCAGTCTTCTGATTAAAAATATAAGCCACAAAAAAAGGGGAGACTGTAAGTGATTAATTACATTCCTAGAGATTACTGCTGATATAAATGCACTGGAGAACATGCTGTGCTGCCATCAAAGGCTCACAAAATTTGAAACACAAATATTCTGCCTTTCTGATAGCTGTCTGCAGACTTACATTCCAACAAAAAATTATTAATTTGTGGTTTCCATTAGAAAAGCATCTAGACTCTGACAATCACGAACAACTTTGGGAATTAATAATTCTTCTCTTTTCAGGTTCTACTCTAAATCGAAATGAAATTATAGCTGTCAGTAGATATAAAGCCAGAGATAGAGAGTCAGAAAATAATTAGCAGGATTCTAGAAACCCCCTGCAGTCACACTTTGGAGATATACTGAAAATTTTGCAAGAACTTATACGTGTTTTTCCTAGCTGTAGGCAAACAAGAAGTTAAGTAAAAAAGAATTTGCATTTTATTGTATTCGTTGAAACAGATAAATAGCATCACTTAGGGAGAACAGATAAAAAGAAAGGATTCTTTTGTTTGGAAAATGCTTTCCACATATTTTTTAAAATGACTTAGGAAATAAAAATTTGTTCCAGAATACCTTATATTTTTGCTGTTTGTGTATGAAACAGGATAATGGAGCAAGTGAAGAAAAGCTATACTTTGGTTTGAATGAATACAGCAAATCCCTCCAGTGGGGAGTCACAAGTCCCCTTTTGAGATGTGATGAAACCTTTGAAAAAATGGTCAACACGCTTTTAGAAAGGTAAATAATAACATGGAAGCTTCAGATTCTGCCCAGTTGGGATCTTAAAGATACGTCTTTACGAGCCCCATTATGGGAGATGAAGATATGACAATATTTGATGTTGATCTTGGAAAACATGAAGTATGTGCAGTTTTATTTTTGTAGCAAATTTAGTGCAGTTGAAGAAGGGAATGTATATCCTTCATTTGTTTTTAGAAGAGATGGGGCCCATTTAGCAGCAGTCTGAGCTCAGCTGTACTTCTTTCTTTTGGCTCAGCTCTCACTGAGCTCAGAAGGTACCAGAGGTTTCATACCTCACCACTTACTGGTGTCTCTCTTGTTGGTGGTGAGGGACACTTTTCAAAAACATAATTTTTGTTATTTCAGTAGTTGGCCATGGTTTTTGTTCCTGCAGCTCAGGGCCTATTAGTACTCTGCAACTGCCTGAAAAACCTACTTTCATGGCACGTATCCAAGATACAATTAAATGTGCCCATTTCAGGAATGAAGGGAATAATGTCATTTCCAGCAATGTGGAGTTAATCTGCTGTGCATATCAGCAGGACAGATCCCTTATAGCACTTCAAATAATAGGTCTTGTATTTTCATATTTACTAGAACAGGATTGTTCTGTGTTCAGTACTGTATTTTCTGTTTTAATTAGGTCAATATAATAGTTGTAAATGTGTCAGCATTTATTAAGTAGAATTCAATATCAAATGTGTTAAATTAGCAACATTAATAATTAAGTACATAATTAATACTTAATATTTGTTGTTATCTACAAGTAGGCAATAATAATTAGGTCAGTTTCTTATGCTTCTCCTATTCTTTCTGGTCGAATCCAATAGAAGAGATAGTGGTCACTATCTTTCTGTGTAAGTGTGGGTGGGAAAAAGGATGAAGGAGGATTTATGTATGTGTAAATAATCATATGAGATTAGGATAATACTAGAAATTGATGGCAGGTGAACGTTGGAGCCAGGTGAATCTCTGCCTTGGAGCCAGGATATGTTTTTGTGTCACAGTTTACCAATCTAGGCTCTGTTTTCAAGAAACTGGGCTATTCTGTCTGGGCAGATGAGCCATTCAAGTTTACAAGCTGAAAATATTGCAGACATTTGTGCATTATAAGAAAGATTCCATTTGTTTTAGTAGCAGAAGTGCAGTCGGTACTTTTATGGCAGGAAGGGTAAAAAGCGTTTTAAAAATGTTCTGGTTTAATGACTGGCTTATGGTATCCAGAATAAACTACTGTATCTTGCTGGCTAAACACAACCCCAAAACTTTCTTTAAATGGCTATCATATTGTCTGTTAGATTACTCAAGCAAGAGACCAGAGAAATTTGCAATTTCTAGTTATTTTAGTTACTTGCACTTATGTGGCATAAGACCAGCACTCAAGGCATATTAGTGTAGTGTTTTTCTGTATTATGGTGGTGAGTTCATAGGAAATGTTTAGAAATTAAGTGGGGTTTTTTTGCTTGAGTAGATTTTAATTTTATTTCTCTTAAAATTTTACTTCATATTTATTTTCATGGCACGTAGCTGTAGTGGAAGCAAAGATGTTAGTTATGTAAGTTAAAAGGCAAAATGGAAATTCAAGTTTGGCTCAGAGCCAGTACTTCCTATTGGTATATACAACTTTCTGGTGAGAGGTTGAGAGATGTGAAATTCTGAAGTACTTCTCCTGCAAACCACTTGAAGCCATGATGGCCCTTAAGTGTGTAGAAGAAAAAGCTTGTGGAAAGCAAAGCAGAGTAATTATAAGCGTGTGCTTTTGGAATAAAATCAGATCTGAGGTGTTCCTTATCTCCATCAAGTCAGAGAGCTTTACCTGAAATTTTGGACCAGATGAGGGTAACAGAAGTTTATAATTCTTGTTACTTGAGCTCAGGACTTGGGCCAAATGCAGAGAATTTTTGTTCAAAATTTTTGTCTGTGAAAATGGAAGACTTCATTCTTTGAGCACTACTGGAGAAAACAGGCAGTTCTTTCCTATGCAGTCCTGCGTTTTGGCTGATTTTCAGACAGCAGTGTGATTTTGCACATGCTAATGCAGGACTGTGTGTCCCCCAAGGTACCCCCGGCTGCACAGCATGGTGATCCGCTGCTACCTACTCATTCAGCAATATTCCCAAGCTCTGATGGCCCTCACCACCATGGCCTCTCTGAGGGATCACAGCACACCTGAAACACTCAGCATCATGGACGACCTCATCACGTCTCCGGGAAAAGATAAGAATGGCTGCGGCCACATGCTCGTCATCCGGGTGCCGTCGGTGCAGCTGGCCATGCTGGCCAAAGAGAGGTTACAGGAAGTAAGGGACAAGCTGGGGCTGCAGTATCGCTTTGAGATCCTCCTCGGGAATCCTGCCTCGGAGCTCTCTGTCGCCAAACACTTCGTGACACGGCTCAAGGTTAGCAGAAATGGAATGTTGGTTTGTGTGCTCGCTGTAGTCATCTGGCTGTTGTAGTTGTTTTGTGTTTATTCCCACGTGTTTATAGGTTAATTATTCTGTAGGGAAAGGGCAGGTGTTCTGTGTCTGTCGCTGTGAATGCATTTCTGTACTTCGAGCATGAAAGATAGAGAGACTTGGAACAAACTTGAATTTTACTGGTCCATGAAGTCAAGCACCAGCTGTTATTTCACTTCTTAAAGTTGAATAACAGCATGCATCAGATAGGGTTCATCTCTAAAAGCAGAGCTCAAATCTCTGTAGGCAAACTAATTATTTCCACCAACTTATCTGTCTGTCTAGTGTGTCTGTTGTCTGCTCTGTTCATCCAACTTCTGCCCTTCTGATAACTGGTAAAGTATGCTGTTTGTCACAGATTTCTTTCCTCAACCCCCTGCATGCTGAAAGCCTGAAAAGGCTACATGCATTTATGCCTAGCATATCTGCACCAGCCTAAAATTTTGCATGGATTTACAAGAGCATGGTTCAAGTAGCCAAAGCCACTTCATAAATTGACCTCACTACATTAAACAAAGGGGCGATGGGTTGCCTGCCTTAGGTATCAGCCTGAAAGTAGTACTGGTTATCTGTCCTGATCCTTGCTCTAAGTCTCACAGGTTAATTAATTAATTAATTAATTAAGTTAATTTTCTGCTTCTACTATGAGTTATACAGTGTATTCAAAACCATAGAGAGGAGGAATGAATTTTGTGAGCCTATCTGAAAGAGCCTTCCTACAGCTAAAAGCAGACAAAATGTCCTTTAAAGAAGCTATGACTCCTGATTTTCAAACTTTATCTGCAACAGGAGAGGGAAGAAAGTAGTCATAAATGAGAAAATGACACATGAGATAACAACTTTGTGCTGGTGGGATTTTTGGATAGGCATTAATTCCACCTTAAGTTATTCTGGATTGAGTCCTGTGAGGGCTTCTTGATAGTGCTTTGCCATAATGGGTTGCAGCCTTTACACAGTGCTGAAGCAGCCTGTGAGGCCTTGGCTGTGGAGCTGTTGCAGGTGGATGTCCATGTTGACACTGGTCTGGAATAGAGAAATTTTACCAAGTAGAGAGTGAAAAACCTTCTAAATAATTTTTCTTATTCCTCTCTCCAAAACTTAAATGCACTTTTGGACTAATCAAAGCTGTAGGATTCTGGATTTGTTTCTTTTCTTGCAGTTTACTAGAAGAAAAGCCCTTACATCTGAACCATGCATGTGAAGGGAGTGAGGAAAGGAATTCAGTTGTCCAAATACAAGTCTGAAGTGTCTTTTTAGGTGGGGTGTCCCAGTAGTATTTCAGAAAAATAAAGGTCACCTGTGAGGCTGGTGCTGCGCTACCATACCTGCTGGTCTGGAGCCTGGGATAACACAAGATTAGATTTCTGACATGGTGTGAGCATATGTTTGGGGAACTGATTCCAATTGTGAAATTCATCAGCCTAGGTTATTGCAGACAATTTTGATTTAGTCTCCATGCTGCTGGGCATTTGTTCTGACATTAGGTGGAGTACTGAAACCAAAGGACTACAGCCAGCGGAGAGGTTTCGCTACAAGCATCCCAGACCTTTTTTGGATGAGTGTGTGGGGAGAGAGCAATATGAGGCAACTGAGTGCTGAGGCTCAAAGTGTGGTCCCAGCAATAAATAATTTTGGTTGCAGGAAGGATGAGACCTCTTCACCTTAGCCTCTCTCTCAGATGGTATTAGCAGGGTGTGTGACGCCACAGCAGGGCAGGGAGGTTGGGCAGCTGTCTCTGCAGTGCTGGTGGTTACATTGTTCCCCTTTCTGTCAGACAAGCCTGCTGGTCAGCCAGTGCAGCCAGACAGGTCATTCCTCTCCATCAGGGAGCCAGAGGTACAGAATGAAACCAGAGATGGAAGACAATTTAAATAACTATTTCACTGACCAGGGATGCTGTCATGGCATACCCTTTTAAGTGTAACAAGAATCAAACTGTTTGGAAGACATTTAGAACTGAGGTGCCCTGAGGGTTGCACCTTTCTGACCTTCCTGAGAAAGATGGTCAAAAAATACATCTTCTGGATGCAAGTTTACAGCTCAAAGCCCCAGGCACTTATTCTTTTTAGGTCCTTATGCTAGCGAAAAGAAAATCAAGGAAAATTGAAAGAAAAATTCTCTTCCCCTATTTCACCTTCTGGTCATGCACTTTCACAGAAACTTCTGTCATTGCAGAGGCAGGGGAGCACACAGCTGGACTAAGCTTGTTGAGTCAGAAATTCTCTCTCTGCTGTCAATGCTGCTTTACCAAGCCATTAGATACTGCTAGGTAATTGGAGAAATAAATTTTTTCAGTAAGCTCTGCTGAACCAGGGGAGCTGAAGGGTGTAAGGACATGGGACTGATGCTGCCAGCCTTTCCAGTGCTAAGGGAAAATGGTGCAGTTTTGTGGTCTCAGGCCTTGATAGACTGTAGGTAAGGAGTTCTTTTGAGGGGAGATTACCTCCAGGGAAAGGTGAAATGTGTTTCTGTCACGTAATCTTTCATTGTATAAAATAATTAAACAAGGTTCATTGGCCCATTTTCATACTCCACTTTTAAGTGTTACTTTAGCTTTACATTAGTATCTTTTATCTGTGCCAAATTAAATGCATCGACTGCTTTTTTCTCTGACAGACCACACTAATACCACACCAGGTGAATATTTCCAGCACTGAATAACATATGCTATACACTCATTTTCTTTTCATTTAATGCTTGGCTAACAGTTGGCTACTGGGAAACGAATGCATGCCTGCACCTGTGGTCTCTTTTCTTTTGGCCATTGAGTAAGCAAGCCCAATATGCAAAGCAAAAGCAGGAACTAATGAAGAAAGGAAACAGCTGAAGATTTAGAAGATGTCATTTTGGTGTGACTGGAATATTCTCTGTTCACAGGCTTGGAGGGGCAATGAGCAGGATGACTGGATTCCTCGCACCTATCAGGATCTGGAAGGTCTACCTTGCATTGTTATTCTCACTGGCAAAGACCCTCTGGGAGAGACTTTTCCCAGGTGCTGTTATTACTCTTTCAATGTGATTGCTCTCTAACATGTTTAGATAAGTTGGGTTTGATACCATCTAGCTGTCTTTTCACAGAAGAAGTGTATTTTTGTAGACTTTATTAAGGAATGGTTTAAAGGTTTGCAAAGTGCAGTTTGTGAAAAGTCATATTGCTCTACTGTGTGGGTCAGTAAGTGTGCAAAGTACAAAGGAGCACAACTTATGTGCTGAATGTTTTAAAATCATTTCATATGTACGGGCTAATAAAATTGTTCATTAGTATTTAGTAAACAATTAAAGATAGGGAGTGTTCTTCAAAGCCAGAGAAAACAAAACTTTTTTTTCATTTGTATTGGCTTTCCTAGGTCGTTGAAATACTGTGACCTTCGACTGATTGACTCCAGCTACTTAACTCGTACTGCGTTAGAGCAAGAAGTAGGCCTGGCGTGCTGCTACGTCTCCAAGGAGGCAATTCGAGGGCCTGTTGTAGCTCTTGACCTCAGTGAGAAGGAGCAGGAGAAGGCAAATGGTAGTGAGAATGACTCTGATGAGCTGCTGATAGACTTGGACCGGCCCCAGAGCAACAGCAGTGCTGTCACTGGAACCTCAGGTCAGTTATTCTGCTGTTGGTCTGGAAAACAAGTCTTTATTCCTGTGTCATTGGAATTTGGATGCAAACAGTGAGATGTTTTCTCAAATGTGGGCTGCTTAGCTGGATCCAGCTGCACACTAGACAATGAAATATTAGTTGCAGATTCTTCACACAGTGTGCAATTTTCCTGTCTGCTGCTAAAAGGAGATGGTGTTTCAATGAGAGGGATGGTATGACATGGCTAAGAGTCCCTTGTGATTTTGATTTTTAAACTTATATTTCACATGCGTTGCTAGCTTTCTTCAGTGGATCCTGAAAAGATCTTAAAAATCAGATCCAAAAGGGGTAATATAAAATTCTAGGAATAGAAAAATGCTCTGTAACTCTGGGAGTACCTATGGAGGAGGATGGATATGTGCCTCCTTGCCAAGACCAGCAGAATGGTTGGGTGTTGTCCCACCTCTTCAGGCATTGCCTCCCACCAACCCTTCCCTTCTTTGCATTCTGCAGACACTTCTGGTTCCTTCTCTTTATTTCCCTATGAGTCTGAGATAGTAAGACAGCTGAACTGGGCTTTTGCTATGCAGCAGGTCTTCCTATGCACTAACTTAACCTGACAGGTAGGGAGGAGAGGACATAGCCCAGTTCATGTCCAAGTTGCAGTGAAATAAATGCTCTGTTATTCATAGAAAGGAAGATGCAGTTATCTGTGTATACAGTGGTTTATTAAACTTGACTTTCAGAACATTTTACCATCGAATTCCAAATCCTATATGAGAAATGATAGCTAGCATACAGAGATTAGGATTGAACATTTGGAGTCTGAACCCTGTTGCAGCAGGGCATTTGCCTCTCAAGCTAAAGAGACAGACAGATGTAAATGATTTATTTTTATGTGGTGAAACACTGATCTAAGCCACAGCAGCCTTCATTGAACAGAAGTATTTGTATGTTAGGATTGTTGCATAGATCAAATGAATTCATGGTTTTCTTACATCAGTCAGTAAATTTCATTTCCTGCTTTTTGTTTTCCCAGGTTCCCTGGCTGACAATGGTGTGAGCTCCTCGAGTGCTGCAGACAAGTCTCAGAAGCAGGCACCATCCCTTAACTTCCAGGCTGTGGCACACAGCTCAGTAGATGAGGGAGCTTATTCCAGCTTTACAGCCAGAGAGACCCTGAAACAAGAGTGTGACTCGCTGGGTAACCAGATGGCGAGCAGCACCACTCCCAAACTCTCCTCACTGTCTTCAGTCTCCCAGACCTTTCAGTGGCCTGCCCAGTCAGCCAAGGACAGCAAGGCCCTCCGAGTGGCACTGCCACGCATCGTTATCCTGTCCAAAGCTGCGTACTGCCTGCTGAGCTCGCAGAAAAATGGGAATTTGCCTTCCTCCTCTTCCCTACTGCCTCATGCTGATGTGTCTTGGCTGAGCTCTCTGAGGCCTCTGCTCCACAAGGACATGAGCAGTGAAGAGCAGTCTCTGTACTACAGGCAGTGGACGACAGCCCGACAGCACCACGCGGACTTCAGCAACCAGGCTGAGGCATCTGGCACCAGGACTTTTCACCCCAGGCGGCTGCTTTTGACAGGACCACCACAAGTAAGGGCACGGTTCCTTCCTCCTGCCTTTTTAGCAGTCTGAGCGGGCCAAGTTTGCAGTGATGTGTTTTGGGGTCAAAAACCAAAGTCAAATTTTAAGGCTAAGTCCATGCTGAAAGTGGTAAGGAGAGGAAGGGTGATGCTTTATGTCGTGTTTTAGCCTAAATTAAACACACGTGGGTGGCACTGGGCATAACATTGCCGTGAGCACATCAGGAGAGAAGCAGTTATCGCTGCTAATCTCCCTGCATGCAGAAGTGACAAAGGCTGTGGCCAGGTTGTGCTCAGAGACCAGTTTAGTAAAAGTGTTTTCAGTATCGTGGGCAATAATACAACTTGCAGTGTTTCCAGTCAGGGCTGAGCACACAGCTTTGGGGTAAGCCCAGAGGCATTTATCTGAAATTTACCTTCCACTGTAGCAATTTGAGTTGGCATTTAGACTTTTTTCCATCTCTGGCTCAGGTTGGAAAGACTGGTTCGTACTTGCAGTTCCTAAGGATTCTCTTCCGCATGCTAATCCGGTTGCTGGAAGTAGATGTGTATGATGAAGAAGAGATTAATGCCAGTAAGTATTTAGTAGGTATTCTTAAGATGTGTCATAAAGAGCCTATGTTGTGTATTATTCAGCAAGGACGTTTTTAGGCTCACTGAAAGACTATGAATTACACCTACTGCATGTCCTCTCCATTGGTGTGCAGCTGGACTCTAGGTATCTGCATATATTTCAGTATAGATCGATTAAAAAAGTAAACCTTATAATGGTCTTACCTGAGAACTACTAAATGTATTTTGGGTTGATACATTTGTGTAGCACTCAATTGAAAGTGAGCACAAAACTGTAAATGGGCAAGGTCTGCCCTTGTTATCTCTCCTTGCAGGTTTTTATGTGTTGGCTGCTTTTAAGCAGACAGGACATTTAAGAACATTTTGTTCCTGGCTGAAACCTAACTATTATTTATGTTTATTTTAAGTTATATATCCATTTTCAGTAAGATTGTCTCCTGTCTGCAGTTTGCAGATTTTATACTGAGGATAAAGGGGAGTGGGATCCTTTTTGGATTTTGCTCATTTGTCAGATCTCACAGATCCATTAACTGCCATGGCAGCACTTTGCCTTGAAAAGAGCAAAACCTTTTAAAAATTAGTCCTCTTTATGGTGTTCTGGTACATAACTCTCATGATCATTAGACTGGCATCCTGAAAATGCAGTTGTTGTTGAACCTTTGAAAAGACTAATTTGTATTTCTGTTCATACAGTGCTATTAAATGGAAAAAAAATTCCTGATTTGGAGTTTTTAGGGCAGTTATTCCCTCATTATTTGAACTAAAGTACCTCAGAAACTTAGGATGAAATATCAAAATGTAAGAGATGTTCTGCATCATACTGACTGGCCTGTTGAGATCACATCAGTGTATCACACCCCTGCCAGGAATGCATGGAACTCCAGCAGAAGAGCAGTTTGGGTTTGCTTGGGGTTTTTGGTTGTGGCTTTTTTTCTCCCACTACTTCTCTTGGAATGCTTCTCCAGAGCCCTTTTGTTCTCATTATTTTAAGTACTACTTTATTTTCCGCTCCAATTATGTTTCTGTCCCATTTATACACATTCTCTTTGGGACTGAAAAACATAGTAATTTAAATGAAATACTTTTTTTCTTCTTTGAGGTTTGTTTCTTTGGAGTGGTCAGGCAGCTACCTTACCTCCTCTTCAGCATTCATCCAGGTAGTCTGGATTTTTTTACAGGATTCTAACAGATGACAGCCTCTTTGTTCTCCTTATCAGTTTGGTACTCTGGCCTACATATCTATTTTCAATTTGTCCTTCTGGTGCATGGGTGAGCTGAACTGAATGTTTAACCAACCCAGCCTAAAACAGCTCATGTATTCCCCTGCCCCCACTGAAAGCCCCATGACTGATGAAACCTATGATTGCCCTGGTCTTTTCCATTCTCCCTTTTCACTGGCATTGATGCTTAGCTTGTACTCTAAGGTTTCTCAGCAACTTGGACATTTCCAACGAAGGTGCTCCCAACCTACTGCAGAAATGCTTGTTATTAATCCTTGAATGTACATATGATTCACATTTTTTTGTTAAATATCATCAAGTTTTTGTTGTTACAGTTTTCGAGGGCGCTGAATTCTTTCCAGCTGATCTTTGATTCCTTCTACATGTTGACAGTGACTCTTAGGAGTGTGCCACCAGCAAACTTAAGCCTTAAACTTTTGTTTAAGCTGGTGACATTAATGAGAATATTAAACAGTGTGCCCCTCTACTGACCTTTTAACTTCACTGGTAATCTCACTGCCTTAATGCTTACAATTTTATATGCTGCCATCTTCTATTTAGTAAACTCTTTCAATTCACAGACCATTCCCTGTCTCCACTTTCTTCAGCTGTATTAGTAATTTATCCTGTAGTATCATACCAAGTACTTGAGTGCTTAAGGATAAGATTCATTGCATTTCCTTTGTCCAGAGAAATAGGTATTTCATAGCCATATAATGAAAGTAACACAGGATTTCTTTAGTGAACCTATGTGCATTTTATCACATTTATCACATTTATCACATTTTTCATTTAATGCAACATCTTTAATTACTTCCTTCAGCCTCTCCAAATTTTGAATATTACCCAGGTCAAAGTAATGGACTCAGAGCTCTGTAGATTACTGTCTCTCCTCTTGCATCAGGGTAGGGTGAGCATGTGCTTGTCCATAGACCCAACCTTCATTTCATCTGAATCCACTTTTCTAAAATCAGTAACCTCAGTTACAAACCTACTTTTCATGTGTTCTTCCATCTCATTTTGATCTGAATTGACTCATGTTTAAGCTGTATTCCAAAGTTGTTTCCTTTGGTCAGTGTTGTCTACCATTCCCATTGCTTAAACTTGATTTTCTACTTTAGACTTATCTCTGTTGGATAAATGCAGAGAAGTTTCATTTGATCCTTGCTGTAATAGGAGTGTGTCTTCTACTGCCTTTATCATGTACCACCAGCTACTAGTTTATAAATATATACAGCCTCTCTTTCCTTGCTTTTGTCCTTCTGCCTTTGGATACTTTTTCTTCTCATTTACCCAGTGCTCTTCATTCCATCACAGAGAGGCTCAAAACCGCTACACCTGTGCCTTCTGCACAAATAGGACCATTCATCTAAGCACCTTATGCTTAAACCAGCGTGAATTACATCTCAGCAGCATGATGAGGAACAGTACAGAAAGATACCTAGGAGGCTCCTTCCCCTGCATGCGGTTTCTAAGGAATTGCCATTTCTTTCAAATGGCTTTGTGTGGATTGTAATTTCACTGGTAATATTTATGATGTTCGAAGAAATTGCTCTGTGTGCGTGCCTGTGTGGGTTCCAGCATAACTGTAAAGTAGCAGCCATCACTTAAGCATCATTTGGTGGGTATCAGATTCTGCTTACCTGAAGTATGTTGTTGCAGATCATACAGAAAACAGCGAAATTACTCAGTCTAGCAATGACCACTGGCCAGACATCGAGATCTTCAGCAAAATATCTTTTGATCTGAGTGTACATGACCCTAAGTACAAAAATATAAGTCCTGTATACACAGAACAACTCTCAAGAGTGAAACAAGGTAAGTACAATGTAGAGTTTTTTAGAAATACTTTCTTACAGAGACTCAGTGTTTATTGGTTCATTCAAACACAAGTTCAGAAGAACCTTTAATCTCCAAAATTAAATGGAAAAAAAAAAGTTATGTATTCTTTACAGTTTTTACCAGGATCACAATCTCTGTTTTTTTACACTCCTAAAATTTCGGTTGCTTATTCTCTTTGTGCACAGAAACAAGCAAAGAAACAAAATCAGAGGAACCTAAGAAAAGGGAGACTGTGTCCATGATGCTGACTAAATATGCAGCTTACAACACCTTCCATCACTGTGAGCAGTGCCATCAGTACATGGACATTAATCCTGCTGCACAGGTTGGTGTCAAGGTCTAAGGGTAAACTGAATCCTTGGTTTTTTATTGTTGTCTCTCCAGGCAAACTGCTCTCATCTCAGGACTCATGCTTTCACCTTCCCTGAGATGCAATTGTTTAATTCTTCCAGTCTCAGGGGAGATATTGAGCTACAGACCCAGGAGCATCAACTGTGTCTGCCACGTTCTGAATGAGCAGTTTTCCTCTGCAGCTGCCTCTGGCAAAGGGTGGATACTGTGATTAGTTTCTCAAGCCAGAGCAGTATTCAGCCTGCTCAGAGGGTTTGCAGTGTCTCATGGGAGAAGACTGTAAAAATTAAGAGAAATGCTTGTCTAACCTAAATGCCAGCCATCCACATTTGTGATGGGAAATGGCAAGGCCAGCTTCTTCCTCGCTTTGTATGTAACTGTGCATCCTTCTCAGCAGCAACATATGAGTCACTGGAAAGAAATGAACATTTTAATCGGTTTCGTTAAAAAAATGGTAGTTTCTAAAGCAAAGAGTTATGCTCACAGAAGACTGGCAAGTAAGATTATTCCTGGTTAATAGTTCACACATTATTTCTTAACCACCAGCAGCAGTTTACCTGGAAGTGTCTTATCTCAATTCATTCCTTCCTTGCTCACTAATGTTTTCCAACAGCTTGCTATTAAGATATGGCAGTGTAGACACCCCAACCTGGCAGTGCACAATGCCAGTTCCCTCGGAGCAGCACCAGCAGGTCCAATCTAAACCTCATGCTTCATTAAGTCCATTGACAGGAGCAAATCCTCCCCAAGGCCATCTGTTGTTCCCTCCACTCATCTTTGTGCATGTGGTTAAACATAACTAGTATTAATAAATATAAACATCTACTTGTATGTGCCAGTGTGAGCTGTGTATATAGAATTAAGATAATTAAGCTCAGGGAAATTACACTTTCAAAGGGGAGTCATTGGATAGCAAATATTATGAAAGGAGAGAGATTCTTAAATGCTTTAACAGAACCTAAATAAAGTCCCTTGCATTTTCTATCTTAGGCTAATTTTTTCAATTTTTTGCAAAGATTATAGAGAGCTCATTGGTAAGAGTAAGTAATTTGACTTTAGAGTAAGACAGATGCTTTTGTAGGATGAAATCTATCAGCTGTGTAGGCATTTGTATACACTTACATGGTTCAGTGAAGTACTGTGCAAACTTAAGCTCACCTAAATTCTTCATAGCCTTGTTAGTGATGTGGTCTGCTTTGGTCACACAACAACTTAGGAGAGTATTGCCACAGGAAAAATACTATGCTGATACCAGTACAGTAGTGCTCCTGCTGAGGTGTCTGAATGACAGTGCATGCTGCTGTGGAAGCACTCCCACGTGCTGCTTGCTCTTTGAATCTTCTGGGGAAATTGATTTGGACAGATTCTTTCCTAGTGTGTATGTATGTTTGTGTGTGTGTGTGTGTATATTTGACTTCTCTTTGTAAATATTGATAAATAATTCCTAGCTGAAATGGACTTCAGAGGAGTTTGGCCAAAGACCATTGCTGGTACAGAAAGCTGATTCCTTTAATAGCAAGGCCTAAATAATGTACCTTATTGTGAGGGAAACGATTACCAAAAGAGTGGTTTGGGTGTTCTTCTCTGATGGCTTCCAGTACTGTGACTGTAAGAACTCTTCCTCCTTACACACTCCTTATGTGTTACCTGCTTGGAAATCTCTTTTTGCTGCTTGTTTGTATTCAGGTGTCTGACTCCACTCTGCATGCATTCACGTTTTCATCCTCGATGCTGGGAGAAGAGGTTCAGCTGCATTTTATAATCCCCAAGTCCAAAGAGAACCATTTTGTCTTCAGCAAACAGGGAAAACATCTCGAAAGCATGCGACTCCCACTCGTTTCTGACAAGGTGCGTGTGCTGCTCTTACCCATCTGCTGCATGCAGTCAGCTTGACAAACACATGCAAATTAATGGGGGCAGGTTTTTGCTGTTGTCTTTTTGTTTTAAAGTCCTTTGTGTAAATCTTGCCTGACTGTCCTTAGAGTGGGTTTTTTGAGGGCAAACATCCTTTCTTAGTGTCCAGTTCTTATGTGTTGCAATAATCAGTGATCTTAAAATCTGGTATAAAAAATAAACAAATAGAAATCCCTATCGGGGTAACCTGTTTTTTTACCTAATGTTGCCAAAATACCTTGTGTTCCAGCAGAATTTGAATGCAGTCAAGAGTCCTATCTTTACCCCATCGAGTGGACGTCATGAACATGGACTCTTGAACCTCTACCATGCCATGGAAGGCATCAGCCACCTGCACCTCCTGGTAGTCAAGGAGTATGAAATGCCACTTTACCGAAAATACTGGCCCAATCACATCATGCTTGTCCTGCCAGGCATGTTCAACAACGCTGGAGTAGGTGAGAGACACCATCAGTGCATTGCTGTGAAGGTATCACAATCTACATTGGACAATGTGGATCATGCTGTTGCAGGAAACATTGCAGCAGCTCCTCACATACCTGCCAAACAAATAGCAGAGATGTATGGGCAAAAATGTGGAAGAACTGCTGTCAGGGACATGGAATATATGTTTGCATGGATCACTGCCTGCTCAGCTTAAAGTCTGATGTTTTATGGGCCACATTCACTCATTTTACTCAGCCCTGCTGTGTAAATGTTCATTCTAGATGTTTTACACATATTCAGATTGCAATGTTTAACAGAAGGTAAATATTAACTGCAGCTGAACACTGGCGGCTTGAACTTTGGAATTTGTTTTCATGGATGCTGAGTTTATTCTGCAAGAAGTTTTAAGTAGCTTCAGTTTTAGACTCTTAGCCCCTTCTTGGTTCAAGTTACTTCATTAATGCCCACAAAATTGTGTTCTGCAGTGTCTTAAAGCATCCAGTCTTCTTGGAAGCTGCCTTTTAGATTTAATCACACTGAAAAAGGGACATACAGATTTGTTTTTAAACTAAGGTGTTATGAGCACTAAGTTCAAAAAGGGTAATATTCGTGTTACCCTTCAGATGCAGGTTAATGCAGATGTTCATGTTACCTTTCCCTGAAAAGAGTGATAAAGTCTAATAAAGATGTCTGTACGTCTTCTTTATGGTATTTCCTCAGGTGCTGCCAGGTTTCTTATTAAGGAACTTTCCTACCACAACCTAGAACTGGAACGAAACCGCTTGGAGGAGCTGGGAGTGAAGCGCCAGTGCGTGTGGCCCTTCATCGTGGTCATGGACGACTCCTGCGTCCTGTGGAACATGCACAGCCTCCATGAGCAGTCCAGGTTGGTACCCACCCACGCTGGGTCCTTGCACTGATCCAGCACTGCGAGCAGCACATCTGTGAGCACGGGTCATCTCCAACATTTGGCAGGGTGCTCAGAGCAGTAGGAAGGCTGTATGTTTGTCTTGTTGACCACCAACATTCAACCACCACTGTTGAACACTCCCACATGACTGTGCCCTTACATCTGTGTCAGTACCACCAACAGACCTCTGCTTGTGTTTGTTCTTTCCTAGAGCCACTCTTGTTTCTAGCAACTGTTTGAGTGATTTTTCAATATGTTACTTTGTTTTGATTCAATTTATGTTTCTCAGAGCAGTTTATTTGGAGAACCTAGAAGGCATTAAGCTCTTGACCTTCTCAGTGCTTACACTGTCCAGTACAGAGAAAACAGCATTCCAGAAATTAAGTGTGATTTCTTTTCCCTTTCTAAATTGCTGTGTAAGAACTTATTCTGCTGAAAGGGTAATTTTCTGAATGGGGTAAACTTGCCTGTTGCTGAAAAAAATCTTCATTTATGTATATATTTTTACAGCATCTGGAGTAAACCTTCTCAGTTGTCAATGGAATTTTTTGGTCCATTTTATACACACATATGTATATATATGCAATGTATCTAATATATAAATAATAAAATATGTTTGTATGTTGTGTATGATCATGTTCTACAGCCAGTCCCTCGAGCCTGAGGGTTTCAGCAAGAATGTGTCTTTGAAAAGTGTCCTCCAACACATTGAAGCCACCCCCAAAATTGTTCATTATGCAATACTGGGTGTTCAGAAATGGAACAGCAAGCTGAACACCAGGAAATCAAAGGCTCCATTCTCCAGGTGCCACGTGCGTGATTTTATACTGCTCAACATAGACCTGACCCAGAATGTGCAATATGATCTAAACAGGTAGGCAGTACATATATATCTGTGGAAAAATAGCATGTTGACTTGATAAGAACCATGTCACAATGTTTCTGAATGCTGTTTATCGAGAAAAACAGAAAGATCCTGCCTTAGGTACTGAGTACACAATCACAAAAATAAAACACAGCATGATATATGTTTCATCTGAATGAGTTAGGCATTAAAATAAACCTGCCATAAGCCAAGAAAACCTGGGGAAGACAGATCAAGGACAGGGAAGGGCTTCAGAGGACTGAAAAAATGAGGAAAGAAGAAACTTCAGGAGAAAAAATAATTAGGACACCAAAAGTACAGGAAAAAGTACAAAATGGCATCAGTTACAGGAAGACTGGGGAGCTTCCAGAGTGCCTAGGAGGGATTCCTTGTATTTCCATCAGAGATAGCTGTCCTCCCTGTTGCCACTTGAGTTTGCAAGAAAAAATTGAAAAAATTACTTTCTACTACTTCCTTCCTTTCCTCCCCTCCTCCTCACCTAACTTCATCCTAAAGCATTTGCAATAAAGGACCCGTGTTATGGTCCTTTACTGCGAGCTCTCATCACAGATTGAAGAAATACCCAATTCTTCCTCTTCTCAGTGAGTTCCAAGTAAACCCTGTCTCTGCTGGCCATAAATGGCCCTGAGGCTTCTTACCTTGGGCTTCTGCTGCTGTTTTCAGGGGTCCTGTGTGTTTCAGTGAGGAATTGTAGCCTGTCAGTGCAAGCTGGTGTGACTTCAGGAGCTCTTTTTCTCCCAAAGCCAAGAATTTGTTAAAGCCATACTTTCCCCCTGAATCCAGTGTATGGAGAAATATGTCATATGGAGCTGGCTTGTTCATGAGTGGAGGTTGGTCACTGAAGAGCTTCTGTCAAGTCCAAAATATCTAATACGAAAACCCCAAACATAAAAAGAATTAAAAAAAAATAAAAGCGAAGGGTGGGGAGGAAATGATTGATGCCAGTATGTGATGAGCATGAGAGCACAAGCCAGATTTGGTGTGGTGAAGAAGCACACAGGCACACTGAAAAGTGAAGAGTAGTCTGGGTTTAGGGTGACCAGCAGCTGCTTTCCTCAGCCAGGAGCATATTGAAGGAATGAGTCTTCGGAGCTCTGCAGAAAATTTATAGTGGCACCGTATCAGATGATCTCCAAAAATCTCTGCT
This sequence comes from Pycnonotus jocosus, assembly GCA_013400435.1. Classification (NCBI taxonomy): domain Eukaryota; kingdom Metazoa; phylum Chordata; class Aves; order Passeriformes; family Pycnonotidae; genus Pycnonotus; species Pycnonotus jocosus. The sequence goes on along the minus strand of VWYP01034191.1, from coordinate 1,011 downwards.
GAGCCCACACTGGTGCATTTCAGCAGGGGGTGTGTGAATGCTCGTGCACAGCAGCCACACAGCTGGTTTAGTGATCTTGTGTTTGATGTCCAGGTATTTCTGTGAAGATGTGGATTTTAATCTGCGGACCAACAGCAGTGGCCTCCTCATCTGCCGCTTCAACAACTTCAGTGTCATGAAGAAACATATTCAGGTTGGAGGACAAAAAGACTTTGTTGTTAAGCCAAAAATCATGGTAAGTCTGGAAATAGGCTCAATTGTACTTAAGGGGACGTCTTCCCTAGAAATAATGAATTCTCTAGTTCTTTAGATTTATTTCGTGCTTATTTGACATCTGACATACATGGCTTAATCCATGGTTGTCGCTATTTTACAGCACAAGGACACAGACTCCAAACTTCAGAAGGCTGAAAATTGACTCTCTGGGATTTGTCTCTCTTTTATACTATTTTACACAGACCAAGTTGATTGGTGAAACAAAGGCAAACTTCTTCAATCACACTGGTCAAACCAGAGGGACATTAAAGAAAAGTCTCTCTTAAGAAAAAGAATGCACAACATAGTACAGTTAAAAAAACATTTGTCTAGTTTACAGAAAATTCCCTGGAAAAGGAATTTTAGAAACTAAAACCTCTCAGGCAAGAAACCAGAGCTACACAGGGTAGAGTTGCCACATCAAAAATAGAAAATGAGAAATTTTGCTATTTATAAATTACTAAAAAAATCTTCCTAATCTATTAGAAGATGTACTGAGATTGGGAAGAGTTTTGTCTAGCTTTTCAGTGGTATTTCTGATGGAGGAAGAATTTCTAGACTCTGATCCAAAGCAGGCAAGTTGTACCAGATTTAGTTTTAAAAATGTTAGCACAGCCACAAGTTTCTAGTGTTTGCTGATTTGTGGTGACTTTCAGTCCTTGCACTTCCTAAAAAGAAGAGGGCTAAGGAAAGACTCTGAAAACTGCAACCTTCTGAAATCCCCCCAGGAAATCAAAATTCCAAATATTTTATACA
>VWYP01034190.1:610861-654275 GCA_013400435.1 Pycnonotus jocosus | reverse complement strand
TATTTCTGTTGTTTGAGATTAATAGATACTTTTTTTGTTGTATAAAGCCACCAGTACCTTTTCAGACTTTTCTGAAAGAGGTACCCCCCCAAAAAAAAATTACAGAGCAAAGTAAATGAGAACTTACTCTGGGGGGGTGCTCAGAGAAATGGGGTTCTTTAACTATGGTTTTGGTTGGGCTAGCAGCATACAAGGTTATTTTCATAATTGTGTGCTGCCAGTATTCTATAGTGAAAAACTATTATTCTTTTGTGGGTTAGCATCTGAGTGATTTTTTTTTCTCCCCCTGTTCAGCCATCTTGTGTTTTGAAGATCTTAGAAACAAATAAAAATGTCTTAGGGAGTTTTATCAGGGCAAAAGTTCATCTCCAACAAATAGACGTGCATGATGTCACTTTGTTTTAATGTCTGTTATGCTATAACTCATCCTAAATACACAATTTCAGGGTGTCTTTTTTTTGCACATACTTCCTTGTTTCATGTGTATGGCAAAAATAGAATAGTTCCTGTGCAGAACGCTGATGTCCACTTTTCTTCTTTTCCCTTGTTTCTCTCAAAGATTTGCTTCTAGAGCAACCTGTAGGAGCAAGGAATTTTTGTAGTGAATAAGCCTCCATTATTTTAACCAAATGAAGCCTGAAGTGTCAGAACAAAAGGCTGTGATATGCCAGATATTTATTTATTACTACTGATGTCTTTGGCTTAAAAAAAAAAAAAAATCGTTGTGACATCTTTAGTGATAAACTCTTCACTTTTACAGGCCTGAAGGTGACTTAAGGTGGCACCATGAATTTGTTGAGACTTGAAGGGGAATTAATCTAGACATCCCACCAGACAACAGCACGTTGTGGTCTTGTTTTCAATGTTGGCTGTATTTGAAGGCAATCCTTGGCCTCCTGTTAATCTTTTTTTTTCCTCTACCAGTTTCTCTGTTTTTTCAAGTGCATGTTCGCCATGAAGATTTCCCATCTTGTTCAGTCCAATATGCCTCCATATGTTCTGTTTCTGAAACTTGCTTTGACAGTTGTTAATTGCAGGTTCCTCTGAGTCAGAGAAGTCTCAGATAGAATTTACAAAATTAATTTGGGATGTCAATGCTTTGTAATCCTGTCCTCAGTCTTGTTTTATTCACTGCTGTGTTATATAACCTAAACCTGTTTCCAAATCAAACTTTACTGTGTAACCATCAGGCTGGAAAGACCTGTTGGTTTCAGAGAAAGTAACATATGCAGTGATGATGTAATGCAAACTCCTACTGCTGTAGGCACTGTCCTTCTGTAAATTCATGTAGCAAGAAGGTTGTATGAGCTTTATGAGTACACATTTCTGTCCTTGTCAGTACAATCACTGAGTTGTCAGATTGAGCGTACCTATCAGCAGGTAATATTTACTTTATCCATACTTCCCACAAATACTGCTTTGGCTGATAAGAAGTAAGAACACGATCTTCTCTAACTGCCCTCAAATCAATGTATGCTGAGCCAGGATCCCTTCTGGGGTTGCAGGTCCCTCATACTGAGTTGCAGTCATGGCTCCCATCCACAGGATGCCAGGGAGAGGAGGGATGACACAGCTGCAAATGGAGATTTTAAAAAGGGGAAAAACCTCTGATATTTGAGAACAACCTTTTATATTCTCAATTAATAGAAGTATTTCTATTAATGCAGCAGGTGTGATTTATACTGGTGCTCTTTGTCTTCCAAATGTATCCGTAAAAGAACAAAGCCAGCAGTTGTTTCTAGTGGCAAGATTTTTAAAAAGTTTTAATTATGTGTTACAGTAAAAATCTACTGTTACTGTCATTGTCAGCTGGTTAGAGAGAGTCCATGTATAATGCCTGGAGCAAGGAGTCTCTTAAATAGTTGCTTTCCAGACACTGTAAGGGAAGAATCACTTGGTGACCTGATTTTTGTATATAATCATGATTTCTGTGGGAAGCAGGATACTGACCTTACTGGATCCCTGTGTGATAGCCAATGTGAGCAGTTTCACTGTAAAAGACATCACAGTTGCAGAATTTCTGTTCATTTTATAAGGAATAGATTTATTTTACAAAAGGAAGCAGTCTAGCCCAAATCAAAACAGTCCATGGACTGTAGTTTTGCTAGATTTCCATCTCTTATGCAAGCAATCTGTGTTTGCATAGAGGATCTATCCTAATGCTTATTGCCTGACTGGTGGGAGGATAGCTTTAGATCTTCTGTCAGCACTGTGGTTCTTGTACTTAAAACTTCTCTTCTTTTCATGTCTCCCTGGCTGAGCTGCTCCCTAACCTTTTCTGGGAAAGCTTTTGACTCTTGACATACTAACTTTAAATCTTTTACTTGTTTAATAATTTGCAGCCAACTGGGATTAAGTACTGCCCTTGTTCAAAAGCACATCTTATTAAATAGCACATTTTTAAGTATAAAAGCACTTCTACTTTGTAAAAACTAATATTTTCTCTCTTCATATCTTTCATAGTGTTTGGCTGCTGGTTCAATTATTATGAATCGTGAAATTGAGAGTATGGCTATGAGGCCCTTGGCCAAGGATCTGACCCGAAGCCTAGAGGAAGTCAGAAATATCATTCGTGACCAGGCCTTAAGGGATTTGAACCTCTACACTGAAAAAATGAAAGATTCCCTCAAGCATTTTGATGTTCTTTTTGCTGAGTTCGAATTAAGGTAAAAGAGATGAAGTAAATGTGTTTTGAGCCATGTCTTGGCCACTGCAGCTGTTTTGTGGTTTGTTGGTTTTTGGAAATTGGCTGTTTCGCTCTCTATTCTTTGAGTGGAAAAAGGATGTAAATTTTTTTATCATTGTATTTGAATTGCTTAGTAATTTGTTGTATTGTTAGATTTTTCCTTCCTGTGTAGCAATAATGAAAACTAAATAGCTTTTTAGCAATCAACATTTGCTCTCTCCAACTAAACTATAATCTCCCATTTGCATACTGGCATATGGCATTTGAGGGAGAATTTCCAAGACACAAAAGGAAACCATAAATCTCTTCTCCTAATGTTTTCTTTGTCAGAGAAAAGGCAACAAATAGGAGATGTTTAGAAAGAAAAGAACAATAATAAATATTCTAGAGACTGAGGTTTTGTTCTCTTGTGCTTAGTGATACAAGCAAGATGTACCCAGTGAATTTAAGAAGGCAGATTGAATTCTGATGGAGGGGGTGCTTTTACAGGAGCCATAATTACCCACAGGAACTCACTGATTTGAAAACTTGTGGTTGAAAAATTACTTTGAGGTTTATAGCTTAATTAAAAATAACTGCTTTTTGGGGTGATGCTTTTTTGCATCAAGGGTCACATTGACCAGTCTTGCATTGTGCTTCAGAGTGTAACCAGCTACCTGCCTGTGTGTTAGATGTTTGTGGTGCTGGCCACAGACAAGATAATGGGCAAGATTATCTATGGATCTAATACGATACAGTCACTGCTGCCCTTAGCAGAACACATTTCTTAGAATTGGCTAGTCTTTTAATATTTCTTGGGAACAACCTATGGACTGTCATGTCCCACATTGCTGCTTGCCCTTCCTCAATATTGTTGTTCTCTTGTGTTCTTTTACTCAAGTAAACAGTTTTTTTCTGATTAGAAAACGCATCATTATTTTGTTAAACTGAAAACACTTTAATTGGAAAGGTTGTCTAAAAACAAGTTTTTAAGTGTGGGTTTGAGTGCAGACACCAATGACAACCAGTAACTTGTTCTTGGCAGTGTCTGTGCAGTTTTTGGCCTGTCAATACCAACTCTTTATACACAGCATTTTTTTACCATTGTTTTGCAAACAACTTCTTCCCTTTCTGTGTTACTTGTGTTCTACAAATGACCAATTAAGTAATACAGTGACAGAAAACCACTAAACTTTTACCAGTGTTTCTTAGCTTGTTCAACTAGTGCTTTTGCTAGTAATTCCACATAGAAATGAGGCCAAATTTTAAGTGTCATAAACTGTCTCATCTGGGTAACTGAGTTTCACTAATCTAATTTCAGGTAAAACCTTTATAGATAAAATGTTTGGTTTAAGTCAGATTTTTTTAATTGAGAAAATGCTGAGTAAACTATTCCATCATTAAGATGGGGCAGAAAAGATCCTTTGAAAGCCCTGTGCCTCACAATAAAGCGTTCTGATATCTAAATGTGCTATCATAATTATATCATTATATCATAAATGTGCTATATAATTATAATATTTCTAAATTACTACTCACTTCCACTGCCTAAATTCCACTACAATAAGTAATTTGGCTGGATTTCTCAGATTCTTACACAGTACAGTTTTCATAGTGAGTGTTGTTGTTGAAATAAATACAAATTAGTACAGGAAATCATTTTAGGTTTCTAAGATGATTTGTCCTACATTTGGTTTTATTTATAATCTTACTTGTTGAAGTGTATGAAACAGTGCTACATTATTTTATAATTTTTGTAGTTATGTGTCAGCCATGGTACCTGTGAAGTCTCCAAAAGAATACTATGTACAACAAGAGGTTATTGTACTGTTCTGTGAAACTGTGGAGAGGTAAGTTAAAGACTAGATCTTAATTTCTGTGTTTAATTTCTGTCTGAGTTTTTATAGAAGTACATTAACTATAATCTTGAAGAATTGTCATAAAACACCAGGTATTTTGCTTTTCTAGTAAGTATCCAAGTACAAAGTTCAGAGATATTAAGTATGCTTGCCAGGCACAAGCCTGTGTTTTGGTTTTTTCTACATTAAAAATATAAAAAACAAGGCACAAAAATTAATAATCCAACAATAGCTGTATTGTTGGTATGCCTAGTTACAGATGTGTACGTGAAGACTAATCATTTAAATAAGCTAAATCTCTTCAAGCCATCGAGACTTAATGATATTTTGTGCTAGAATACATGGAGAGATGATTCAAATCATCTGTGAACCTCCAGTGATTATCATAAGGAGCTCATAAAAGCTCTTTAAAATCTCAAAAGACTGGTCTTTGCCTCTATAGGTATGAAGGGACAGTGGTGAAAGAAATCAGTGCAGCAATTCATAAGTTCTTCTGGAAGTATAAGGTGCAAAAAAAAGTGTGAATTTGTAATGTACTCTGTTGAACAACTTTTTTCTTTTTTTCCCCTTGTGACAGATTAAGTAGCCTGCAGGTGGGCAGTAGAGGGGAACAGCATGTGAAATATTCAGCCTAAGTGGGGTTTTAAGCAGTGCAGCCCTGTTCTTGAAAGAAAATTAGTGAATCATGTTCTGTGTGGAATTATTAGACACCAGTTGACTGTAAAAGGCCCTTAGAGTAAGTGCTGGTTTTGCTGTCGTGTTAGGAGAACTTGAGAAGTAGGAGCCTGGGTCTGGTGTGGTTGATCCTTTCATTAGGGAATGGGGGAGCACAGAGCACACAATCTGTACATGACACCAAGATCAGGGGCATTTCAGGACTTCTGGGAGATGAGATTACAACTCAAAAAAGGTCACAACAAGTAGGAGGAATTATCTTCCATCAGTCAGAGAGCTACTACACATGGACATACTCACCTATAGCATACAGATAGCAGAGGCTACAAAGATGATGGGGAGTCTGGAGCATCTCTTAGGAGGAGGGGCTGTGGGAGGCTGTTTAGAGGAGGGAAGGCTGAGGGGATCTGATCAGTGCACACATCTCAAAGCTGGGTCTCAAGAGGATGGTGTCAGACTCTTCTGTGGTGCCCAGGGACAGGACAAGGAGTAATGGCCATAATTACAACAAGAGAAGTTCACATCAACATGGGGAAGATTTTTCTACTTTGAGGTGGCAGAACAGCTGCCCATGGAGGTTGTGGAGTCTCCCCCTCTGGAGATGTTCCAAACCCACCTGGATGTGTTCGTGTGTCACCTGCTATAGATGACCCTGCCTGGCAGGGGGATTGGATTGGGTGATCTCCAGAGGTCCCTTCCAGCCCTGAAGGTTCTGTATTTGCCCAGTAGGAGGAAAAAGATGCCTTCTTACTTGTAGCTTTGGAAAATCTGTCTGGGCTATAGGAGGGAGCAGTGAGTGAGGAAGGGCCACACACCAGTGTCTGTCCACTGCTGGCACCAACCAGGGTTTGCTTTGTGGTCGTGTCCCATCCACCACCAGCACTACTGGCTGGATAAGTGCTGACAAGGAACAAAAAACAGTTATTTCCATTCTTCTGGGGGCCAAAAGCAGGACTAGAGTGCAGTTTCCAATGCAATCTTAAGCACTGATGTGAACAAGTCAGAGAAGAAATTTGAGAATGCTGTGAAACATATGGTGAGATTTGGAAATTGTGAAGAAACCTGGAGAATACAGCCAAGTAAAAAATCCAAACAAAATGGGGTTTAGTTTAAAAGGGGCCTAAGATGTTTGAGAAGTTATTTGAGGACAATGAAGTCTCTCCCAAATATTAAATCCTTACATTTCAGTAAGAGTTACTGTGTAGAATTGGGCTGTTCTTGGGTGGGTTTTTTTAGTTTTTTTGTTAGTTAAGGGGGAGATTGACCTTGATAATTAGAGCAATTTGTGTTTGAAAAGGAAACCAAGTACTTTACTCTATTACTTAAAAAATGTTTCTTTTATTTGTAAAATTGTCAGCACCAGTGGTTTTTCAGTATCAAGCTGAAGATTGACATGAAATAGTAAATAGAGAAAATCTCATAAAACAGAATTGGGCTTTGAATGACTATAAAAGCTTTAAGTGTTCAAAGAGATTTTTTCCTTGCATTTATGTTTTTATTATACTATTTCTTCTTTAAAGCAGAGACTTAAGCAATCAGTTATATATATAGTGGTTTAGCTTGTACAAAACCAGCACAGGAGTTAAATGCTGCCAGTTTGGTTGGCTTATAACAATTTTTTTCAAAAATTGCCTTAGTGATATGTGTTCTTCAAGACTTTGATGTCTTACTAAATAATTTTATTCTTCTACTTAGAGCCTTAAGGCTTGGATACCTCACTCAAGATATGATAGATGACTATGAACCAGCTTTAATGTTTACAATTCCAAGATTAGCCATTGTATGGTGAGTAATTTTTAACTACTCTGCTCTGCCTCATTTAAAGGTTTATTGAAGATTTGAAAAGCTCTGTTTAGAATTTTGATGGACTGTCTTTCACCTGAGTTTGCTTTAACGTTCTTTACAAAGAATTAAAGAGGAGGATTGTTTTGTTCTAAATCATTACCAGTTTAATGTAGAATATCAAGACAAAAAAAAAAGAAAGATGATAGATCTCTAAATAGAGAAGGCAGGAACAGTTGCTCAGGCATCCTCAGCAAAATTTAAAAATTTGGAATATCAGTCTTTGCGATGTCATGTTGTTGGAAATATTTTTTGAAAGCACATATTTTGTGACATTCTAAAATGGGATGACTTAAGGATACAAGTCCTGAAAACTACAGATTTTCAATTAAATTTGTGTGTTTTTCTCAATGACTCTAGGGTTTAGAAGGAATGATCATGGCAAATTGCATCATAACTGTTGAGTTAGGCTTAATTCTCTTGAAGGAAAGTATTAATATGTGTAACTTTTGTGTAGATTTGTGTCCTGTATTGGCCACTCAAGGCAACTAAATTATAACAATGTTTTTGCTTCATGCAGTTCTTGTAATGTTGAACAAATCAGATGCATTTTTCTTAATGAGTCTTCATCATTTACTAAGGCAGCAGCTTCTCTGGAGAAAAGCCAGCATATTTTTAATATTTTACCATTGTGAATGTTTTAAGTTAGCTAATATAAGTAGGATAATTGAGGGAAATAAAAAACCTCAAATCCTGAGTGTAATACACTTCTCCTCAGGAAATCCCTGTGGCCTGTTGTTCCTGTTAAGTAGTATATTGTCTCTAACTGTCATTCTAAAAATAATAACAGTAATAATCTGATTATTGGAAGACAACAGGAATGTGAGAACTCAGTTTGAAGGTGCTGAAAGACACAGTGAAGGAGAACACATCATGACTAACTGGAAAACCAGGGCTCTCTGGCAAATAGCTCATGTCTATCTCAAATTACAAAGAGAGATAGAGAAGAATCCTACTTATCCAGTGACAAGAAAAGAAATCGCTGTCATGTGAATTTACACAGAATAATTACCCCATCCATAAACAGTGTTTTCTGGAAGAAGCACAAGCCTCGTAAGAAATATAAAGATGCAATTTTTAGTTCTTCCCAGTGCTACAGCTATATTCAGGCTTTGATTCAGAGCTCTTTCAAATGTTGCACATATACAGAAGCCATTTTATTTTTTTCTGTAGTGCTCTAGCCCATGTTTTGGGGTTTTTTTGTTTTTTTTTTTTTTTTTCAATTTCTTCCGAGAGTTAAATTCTGTGGCAAGCAAACTGCCCGAAAGCCAAACAGTGACTTGGCATGCAGTAGGAGTTTGAGGAGAGTAGCCTTGAGCTTTCACTGAGCAAAGTAGTAACATTTGCTTGTGCAGAATGTAAGACATGAGTCAGCAATAACTGCTTCACTTCGTGGCAGCCTGCTTGTTGAAGCTTGGAAAGCATAGAAAAAAGATAAAATTATGTATCCTTGGCAGCAAGATAATTTGTCTTAAGCCACAAAAAAATAAGTGACTTGCAAAGGAAGCAACTTTTTCTGTCTCTCATCTCTTCCCTGCTCTTGCCTTCAAAACCCTAATCCCTTGGTTATTATTTTTTTTTTAACTTCAGAGGAATTCATATAGCTTGTGACATCAGCTTTGCTGCTGCATCTCAGAGTCTTTGGTGGTCACAAAAGGCTTGCTAGGGAAGAATTGGTGCCCAAAAGGCTTTGACAGTCTTGTTAACCATGGGTTACTCTGGATGATTTGGGTGCTGAATAGCTCTCTGAAGCAATATGTCGTTTGAATTTAGGGAAAGGAAGATGCCTTTGAAATACCTTGGGTAACAGACCACTGACACAGGCCTTGGGGAGAAAAAACTGATGTAATGTCAGCTGTGAGAATGGGTTGCCTTTGGGAAACATGTATTGGTTTTGCAGTGGGCAGAGGATGACATAGTTTTAGGCAGAGTGGTGTGTAGTGGGAATCCACTCTCAGGACACAGTATGGTGTGACACAGCACGTCTGAAGGTGAATTTTGTTTAATCCGTGACATACAAACACGTTTGGGCAGTGGTGATTTGGTCAGAAGAAGCTATTGAGATATCTGCAGTGAAGTACCTGCAGGCTCTCAGGATTGTGAGTTTACCTGTTTCGAGGGAAATTTGTACAATTTAGAAGCATGGTTTCTTCAAAATGTGTTTTGTGTGATTAAGAAAATCTGTTTCCTATTTTTACCATATGTCAATACCAGGTTATATTTATCTTAGAAGTAAGAAAACTAGGAGCTCAAGAGTCAGCTATCTTACCTGGAAATTATTTAGACTGGAAATGAAAAGCCATCTGCAGTATCTCAAATCAGTAGACCTTCCCCAATGTACTTGATAATAGGTTTCCTTGGCGTGCTTTTTTTTTTTTTTTGGTTTGTTGGTTGTTTTGTTGGGGTTTTTTTGGTTTGTTTTGGGGTTTTTTTGTGGGTTTTTTAAATTCAGCTGCAGCAATAAAATAAATGTGTTCTTCCCTTCATGCATCCATTGCTTTTTCTGTCATGTTTAAGAAGGGAACAGAGTGGAGGGGATCTTTTTCCTGTTACTTTAAATGGCATCTAATTCTGGCTGTGGATATATAAGACAAAAATAAGATAATGAGATGTAGTTAAATGTCATTCTAATGTTTATGTACAGTTGCTTTTCTGGCTATTCAGTGGTTGCTCTGTGTAATAAAGTTTTCATTTTTGTGTGTGTTCATGCATGTGTTTGAATTACAGTGGCCTTGTTGTCTACTCCGAGGGACCATTAAACTTGGATCATAAACCAGAAGATATGTCTGAACTCTTCAGACCTTTTCACACTTTGCTAAGAAAAATAAGGCAAGTAATAAAAGATAGTTGTAATTGCTTCTCTTCTGAAGTGAAAATCAGAGGTCTGAAAACTCATAAATGCTAAAAAGTGTTTCTGCTTGCTATGTTAACTATAAGCTGCATTTTCCTCTCATCAGCCTGATATACCCGTGAAATAACTAAATGTAGTTTTTCATTTCATGGTAGTTTTCTGAACTTTTAATCTCTGTGATAGTTTGTTTTTTGGGGTTTTTTTTAGTATCATTTTATAGCATTTCACATTTTCCTTGTGGTTAGATGATGCCTGAAATACTAAAATTAGAGTTCATTTTTGAGAGATTCTGTTTCTAATTAGCATTAATGTTTCTGCTTAACTAGGCTTATTACGTTTTGTCATTATGCTATGATGCAATACTCAGATAATTCTTAACCTAATAGAAATGACTACCACTTTTTCATATTGTAAATTTGTTTTTTACAGGATGAATCACTTTATACTTCTTTCCATAATGCTTCAGGGTTGGTTATCATTGGAGATGTGGGCTTTGGCTCAAGTATAAAGAACATTAAAATATTTTTTTCTTACCTGAGATCTTTAGAAGACTGATCTATTATTTTGGAGAAATTAAGCTGTGTCTTTAAAGGATCTTTATGTTCACTCTTCAGGTATTTTATCTGAGTGTTAAAAAATTTTCCTAATCCATAAACTGTGTTATTTTCTTAGAATTCAGATTTATATACCAACTGCAACTTTTGTTCCTAGAATTCTCCAGAGATAATTTGACAGGTTTGGAGTTTTTATTCCCTTATGTCCAATTTTCAGCAGTTTATCACCTTCTCTGGATGTCATGGTGACAGTTTGATGTAAGAATAGTTTTCACATAGTTTATCCAGATTGATCTCCTCTCATCCATTAGAGGTGAGGCATCTCCTGAGGGAGAATGTAAGTTCTGTCAGGAGTGCTTCAAAGGGGAGCTATTTCTGAAGTTAGCCTTTATAAATATCTAGACCACATCCTCGTGTGTCCCTTGAAAGCTTCCTAGTATTTTTGTCTAGAAGTCTTATTTTTAGGCACATTAGTGATATTCATATTGAAATCTGAGAATTAAAATTGACAAATCAACATGTTTGGTTTTATGAGGTTTTTTGAGTAATTATGGTTTTATAAAACACTGGGTTAAGAATAACAACATGAACTGAGGGAAAAAACTGAAGTTAGAAGGAGGGAAAAGGTTATTGGTACTGAAGCTTGAAAAGTCCATGAAGCTTACCTTAAAATACCTTATTCCCAATATGTGGCTATTGCAGATATTTTCACCAGCGTTCCACTTGCTGTCTAAAGCCAAAAGGATATTTGAAAGCTAATATTCTTCTCATAATCTGTATTTTCTGCTTTATCCTCCTATTTCACAATGTGGAAAATGAAAATCAATGAAGTCAGTGTAATGCTCAGCCCATTTAATTTTCAGTTACTGCGAATGTAGCTCTGAGGTTGAAAACACATTTGTTAAATGCTTGTTTGTTCAATAACTACAGTTTTCAATGCAAACTTCAAAAAATAATCTTTCAGATTCAATTTTGGAGAAGTTCTGATGTACTTTAAGGTTTGCATTTATCCTGAGAACATTAAAAATGTGACTTCAGTTGTCTAGGAGACAAAGTTGGCAAAGTGTTCTTAGTGAGATAACATCTATCAGAGCAAAAAATTCAAGCAAGAAGTAATATGAAATTGCATGTCTGCCAGTCTTTGAATTGAAGGAACTCAAATACTGGCAAGAACTGAGCTCAAGAAGATCCTTTAGTAATATTCTTGAGCGAAAAATACATTGAATAAAAATAAAATGAGATACAAATAAGTGTGCTGTTCATGCAGGGTAATTGAATTACTTTTAAAAGTACCTAAGCTGTGTAGGGGTTTTTTTCTTATCAGGCTTTTTTTTTTAAAACTTATCAGGCTCCAATCCATAGTCTGTGAGAAGGTTCACAGAAACCTATGAAGAAGGTGGAATATTTGATACCAGTATTTCTGCTCCCCAACAAAGGAAGAGTGTTTTTTACAGGAGTCTTTCTCCAGTCTCCAGTAGTTAAGGCATGAAAATAGATTTATAAATCCTCTGTTAAAAATAGCTGCATTTTGTATTCCAGTTGTGTGCCTGTTATAAGAATATAGAACTTGTTACTGCAGAATGTGATCACATCCCAGTGAATTTCTCTGTAGGGTTCTGTAACTTTTTCACTAACTAAGTATTTTAGTTCATGGAGTGACATCATACACAGAGCTGATTATTTTGTAGGATTACAGATAATTAATTTTTAAACTGTATTATCCTAAAATATCCATAAGGCAAAGATAAGTACTGTATTTAATTGTGTTGATCCACATAACTAAATGAGAACTAGCAGAGAAGATAAATATCTATTAGGTGTGAAAATTTTTGGTGTCCTACTGGTGGCTGACAACTTTGAAAACAATAGAGATTGTTGAGACTCTGAGAAAAAGCAGTAAGGGTTCTTGCTGAGTTTTTGAAAGGTTGAGCAGCAAATTATGGCTTTGAATGTTTTAATTAATATCTAAGCCAGGTGCTTATGTTGACTTTTATTTTGTGTGTAAAACATTAGCTTTGGTATTTTATACATCTACCAATACATAATTACATAGTAGTGCTGTCTCTGTGCCTTTGAAACGAAGGCGTTGGAAGGATTTCTGCCAAACTATTGCAATCTGCTTAGGGAATGCACAGATCCCGTCATCTGCTCTGTGCACAGATCTGTAACTTAAGTGCCTGTGACACTGAGCCTTCTTGTGATAAAGCACTACCTATACTATGTGTACATTTGAGGCTGCTGTACAGAGATTTTCACAAGTCAGCAAACCTGGGATTTTGCAGTACTCCTTTATTCTGCCTATTTCAGAGCTCTTTGCTTTCCTGGTGCTTGTTTCTGGACCATTACAAGTGATGGCAGGGTTCCTATGGATTTTGGTGGTGCACAATCAAGCAGATTGCACATCAACTGCTGCAGAATCAGAAGATCATACCATCCTAAGTACACTTGAAACCTTTCTGTATCAATGACTGTATCATCAATTAAATGCAGTATACATACTCTCGGCATGTTAAATAATTGAGTGGGGGCAGTGTGAAATTTGTTTTCTTTTAAATTAAATGTGCACAGTGGTTGAGGAAAATCTGATTAGTTTTTCCAAGGTGGCTGTGCTCAAAACTTTGAATTGATTTGAAACTGTGGCAGTAAAGGAGTGCCAGTGCTGTTTGTGACATATCTCAGTGTTGGTTTCTCAGTGTGGGTGTGTCAGACAGATCTGTGGACTTTGATGTGCAGAGCTGAGCGCAGCGGGAGCGGGGGGATGTGCGTGGCATCCCTGTACCTGCACTGGGCTCCTAGGGTGGCAGCTCCAGTGAGGCAGCTGGTTATGCTCCCTTTGGAGCAAGAACTGAAGCACAGGCTGGCAATAATAATGAAGCTATTCTCTGACAACGAGGCAGTTTAAAATTCTAGTCAGAATAGGAGCAAAGTTAATGGAGGAGGCTTGAGGAATGTGCAGGATTAGGGAGTTTGTGGCCCTGTCCTCTGTTAAGCCAAACTTGTCTTTAAAGACATCTGGCCTCATGTCTTTGAAGAACACATTTCTGTACCCTGGATATTGGCAGTAGAGTAAAATATGTTAATTGGTTTTGCAGTAGGCAGAGCAAATCTCTACTACTGCTTCTAACAGGCAGAGCACATCTGAAGAACTTGCTTTGTTTTTCTGCCAGTAGCTGTAACCACTGAAAGAAGAATGTTCCTCGTATTTCGTAAGCTAGATTATCTTTCTGTGATACAATACCAAAAAGAGTAAAAGCAGGTGAAACCTCAACATGCACTTTTTAAAATTCAGTATTTTCTGGAGCCCCTCTGGGAAGAAAGCACACTGCTGCTCGTCAGAGTGGATTGCAGAAGCTGACTTTACCTGTGGCTTCTGAATAATGTAAGCAGAATAAGTTAAAAGCTCTTCAGCAGAAAGGTAATGAACCATTGAAGTAGCTACAGTTTAATTAAACCTTATAGTTTATTGATGATGCCTGTTTAGTGATGACGTTATAGTTTACTGATGACATTTAGTTTTTTAGTAGTGAAATGTCACATTTCTCTCCGTATATTAGTTAACATTCATTTTCAACATCTTCATAGTCATTTTATAGCATGGCAGATTGGCAGTGAGTCCTCTATAATCTAATGTACAGTGTATCAAAAATGTAACTGTTGATCAAACATTTGTCATCTTTTAAAAAGACTGGTGAATCTAGGTATTTTAACCAGAGATTTGAAGATGCATATGGAATGATTCTAGGAAATTCTGACTTCTCTGTTACAGAGTGTGAAAAGTGAAAAGGGAGGATACAGTAGTGCAATTGTCTTAAGTGATAAGGAGGCTTCTGGAGGCTTAGAACTTTTTTAGGGTCATATTACTCATATAAAGCAAGACTTTTTTAAGAACAAAATGTTAATTGTATGCAATGTACATAGCCATAATTTTTTTCTGACTTAAGAATGCTTATCTAAACTGTTAGCTTTTTGAAACTGTAGGTAGCTGATATACAGGTCAGATACTAGTGGTGTATTTTTTGAGCTATTTGAAAAACTGGTAGTACTTGCAAAAATATTTGGTCTTTGAGTTAACAAGTTAAGTATGTAAACCCTTGACTGGAAATCAAGATATGAGATGTTTCTTTGGCATTTTTTGGCCTTTTTTTTTACACCAAAGTTACTCGTTTAAGGAAATTCTTTTAATATGTGCGTATTATTATTATGCCAGCTGTATGTTACCTGCTTACAAATTACTCCTAAACACATGAGGAATAATGGACTCCTAACCTCTGTTGAACAGGTCTTGCTTTTCCCATCCATTCGTTTATGCTAAAATACTTACTGATCTTTGAAAATGATGGCAGCAGTTCTTGACAGAGTGTATTTGCATATGTGCCTTCTAATTGAGATGGATAGTGTAAATCAAATACAGACCTAAAATGACATGCTACTGTGTCTGTGGATTTGTTTTTAAGTTATCAAGCACTTAATAACGCTTTGTTTTCAGATGCCCCAGTCCTAAACTGCGATACTGAGGACACTTGGTAACACTGGAGATGCTGCATGTCTCTAGAAAACACAGTTTACTGAATTGCTCAGTGTTTGCTTCTAGACCCACCCTGTTCTTAACATCATGCAGAAGCTTTACTCCTTAATGACCAACCCAGTGTCGTGGCTTAACCCCAGCTGACAGCTCAGCCCCACGCAGCCAACTTGCTCACCCCTCCAGTGGGTTTGGGGAGAGAAGCAGAAGAGTAGAAGGGAGAAAATTCATGGCTTGAGATAAAGACAGTTTAATGGATAAAGCGAAAGCCCCACACACAAGCAAAACAGAACAAGGAATAAATTCATCCTCCCCCAGGCAGGTGTTCAGCCATTCCCCAGGACAGCCGGGCTCTGTCACACGTAATGGTGACTTGGGAAGACAAATGCCACCACTCCAAACAACCCCCTTCCTCCTTCTTCCCCCAGCTTTATATACTGAGCATGATGGCATGTATATGGTATAGAAAATCCTTGGGTCATTTGGGGTCAGGTGCCCCAGCTGTGTCCCCTCCCAGCTCCTTGTGCACCCCCAGCCTCCTCACTGCTGGGGTGGGGTGAGGAGCAGAAAAGGCCTTGGCTGAGTGTGAGTCCTGCTCAGCAATAACAAAAACACCCCTGAGTTATCAACACTGTTTCCAGCACAAATCCAAAACACAGCCCCACAGTAGCCACTTTGAAGAAAATTATGTTTTTGCCCGTCAAAGCCAGAAGACTGAGTTCAGTGTTTGAGGTAGGAGAGAGCCAACTTGCAATCCCTGTTTCAGTGATCCAGCTTCCAGATACCAGTGCTGCATAAGCAATATTACTATTTTATTGAATTTTTTTATCTGACAGTATAATGCTATGAAACTTCTGCAGTACTCTTTTGCAGAATAATTTTCTGAATCAACTTGAAGGATGGAAAATTGGTTTGCTAATCAAAGTCAAATTTGTGAATTAAAAAAGTAAAATGATAAAATCAGTCTAATTGTGAGTGACATTTTCACTATAAGTGATGGGGAGGGGAAAAGTTCCATTTTTGTGTGTGTTTTGGTTTATTTTGAGGCTTCACTGCAAGCATGTATATAATTTTATGCCCTCTATTTGCATGAGTAATCTCAAATTCAGGCATCAATAGTCACATGCTCTGGATATGAATGCCAAATGCACCTTGAATTACACAGTCAAAAGTATTCTGTGCCTTCAAGTTCTGGATTTCTGCACTAACAGTAAAAGCTTTTTTACAATCTGTAATGTCAATGCCTCATGATTATAAATGACAAGTGATGGGTGTATTTCCTCATTTTCAGGGATCTCCTTCAGACACTGACCGAGGATGAACTGCACACACTGGAACGTAACCTGTGCATCTCTCAAGATGTAGATTTTCCTGTCAGAGCAGATCCTGAAGTACCCTCTGTCATTGCACCAGGCATAAATGCAACTTTGCCTCCTAAGGAACTTTCAGCAAAAGCTGAGAACACAGAGGCTGAGCTGGCTTGTTCCATGCAGTATGATGAGCAGGAGCTGGAGCAGCTGAACAGGATGGTACACAGAGTCGGCGATGAAATGTCTTCTCTGCTTTCCCCTCCAAGTATCTGTCAGTCTCCAGCTCACAGACCTAGCCTAAGAAATAGTTCTAGCACAGAAGCTTCACCAACAAGACACCATCTTGACAACTTAACTGATGAAGAGGACAGGGTGTTTTTTATGGATGACCTAGATGGAGCAGGAGAAGCTCTGGCAGGGTTGGATTCAGTAAGTGATACTTTTGCTTGGGTGAATAACCCTTGCCACAATTCAAAACAGAACCTGCAATATAGAGATGCTTTGCTTTATGAGAATGGCCATCAGACAGAGGAAACTTTGCTTTTAAGAGATGCTGAAAGTGACTTGAGCAATAATAACAATGTTGAAGATGGAAAACAGATGTCTGGCATTTCAGTTCCAAATTCATGCAGCTGTCTAGAAGGTCCAGACTCACAGTTATACCTCAATGGCTGGGATGCGTATGCCGATGACGCAGAAACGGCGGAAGTGATAGCGCACAGGACAGGGGGAATGAAAATATCTGCTACTGTAATATTCAATCCTAAATCTCCTTCTAGCTCAGAATCCCCAGTAACAACCCCAGAGGCAGCTATTAGTTGTGTTCCTGGATCTGCTAATCCATTAGCAAATGAGGAGGAGGATGAATCCCATAAACTCAGTATAGCTGCCACAAACTGTCTAATTAATTCCTGTGTGTGTTGTGGCAGCTGTGAAGACAGCAGGGAGGACGGTGTTGAAGGTTTAAAGACTAAACATTCTGCAGGAGGTGTTGTAAATGCTTCATACACATTAGTAAAGTCTAAGGAAATGGACCATGTAGATAACTTGGACAATTCACTCCCAGAGCAGGAAACATTAAAACCTGAAACTTCTGCTTTGTTAGCAGAAAGAGACTTTGGCAGTGAAGAGCAAAAACTGCCAGTCTCCTCTAAGTGCCTGGCACATTCCTCAGGTTCACAGGTAGGAGCAGAAAGTGACTCCCAAGGAGAAGCAGAAAGCATCTCAAATCAGCAGAAGAAGTGGGAGAAGAGAAAACAACTGTGTGATAAAAAAATGGACTACAATGAAGATGCTAGTAGTGAAAGGACAACAAAGGAAGATGTAAAGTCAAGATCTAGTTCAAGGTAAGGACAACTTGATGTCTTGGTAGTAATTTGCACGTACACAAATTCCTGTATTCTTGTACTGCAGTGATTGGTGTATTGTTAATGTTGATTTTAAGGACAATAGAGTGTTGCAGGATTAAGGAATTTTTCCATTTTTTAAAATGCAGATAGCTTTTTATTGGGCGTCAGGTTTTGTGCAAAAGATTTGGAGATCATCTGAATTTTAATCGTCCAGTGTCTGTGTATCATTGAAATCAATGTTACATTACCTGCTTAATGTATCCAAGAGGGCATTGCTGCTAAATGATCTGGGTCATTAATTCCATTGTACTCTGCTGTTTTATAGGAGAAATGTGTCTGGCAGATACTAAAAAGTTAACTTTTGCATCAGGGCATGGGATTAAATTGTTATCTAAACGTGTTTTACCTCGGCTTCATTTGAGAGAAAAGGGTTGATGTGACCATGTTGCCTGTGGGCACAAGTGTATCAGTGAATGTGCGTGTGCCAAAGGGGCCTAACAAAGTGCAGAAGTGGCTCTTAAGCCTGTTGGACCATTTCAGCCAAAGCTGATAAAAGAGTAGAGGTCATGGATTAAGATTCTGCATATTTAATGACAATAAGGAACTTGATAATGGGGAAACAATATCATAATACTTGTAATAAATAAAATGCCATGCTGCCAGCTTTGATTAGACACTAGAGATCTTACACAGATCAGGAGAAAACCTGACATTGTTTTGGCTGTAGTGAGTCCTCAGTTTCCCTGAAGTATTAATATCATGAAGCACAGGGAAGACATTAGAGATAAGTGACCTCTCTTTTCTGTATTTCTGTGACAGCTGGCTTTCTTTATGTGAATGATGCAGGATCTCTCATTTCATTATGTTCACAGAGTTCAGGATAACACAGTGGAGGTAGCTTGAACCACAAAGCATGACCACAATATAAAAGATACAGAAATAAGTGTACCAATTGGATTATGAAATATTTTACTGGTAGTGGAAATAGAATCATGAGTTCTTTGGCCTAGACCTAATTGCTTTTCTAGGTTAAATACAACTTATCTGTGTTTAACTCAAACTTATCTTTGAGTTAAACTCAACTTATCATTCTCGTTATTCTGACTATTTACTATCTTAGGCTTGTGAGTATTATTATATTCAAGGCTTACAACAGGGTTTCTAATGGACATCATTTTAAGATGTAATTCACAAATCCCTTTGACATTTTTGCTAACTTGAAGTAGAATACTATGTAAAAGTGATCACTGTGTTTAATCAGTTTCCTCATAGATTAGATAAAATTCAGACTATTTGTTTACCAGTTTTGCCTTGGGTAGGATATTAAAGTTTTTGAGAACAGGTCTGAAAAATATAATAAAACTATATATACTGTAAGCTACTATTTCATCTTCCCATGTTTTGTGAGTGTAGTAACTTCTCCACTGACTTGTCCAGCCTCTGTTGATATTGTTTAGAAACTTTATTTGAAAATTGTCTTTTTACAGAGTTCTGTAAGTCTGTCTTCCTGTTTGCTTTTGTTTGCTCCTGATTCCTGTCTGGCCTCTCCTGCCTGTTGTGGTTTTGTAGACCCAAGTCACATTTTGTCACTGTGGCTACTTTTTCAGATTGGAAAAGTCAGAGCCTACCTGATCAGAAGTTGTCCACAAATAGTCCATACCTTTGATCATGCCTTATCTCTTGCCCTAAACAATTTTCAATTATACAATTTCCTCTTAGCAAGAAGTGAATCAGAACTGCACTTACTCAAGATATGAGCAAACTGTGGATGTGCACAGTGGCATAATGGTTTTCAGTTGTTTTTCAATGGTTCTCAGTATTTGACTTGGAATTTTTACTAAGTGGTGTGCTGAAGTTCTTTTTGAAGTTGTCTGCTAAAGCCCCAAGATGTTGCTTGTGATCTCAGAGGCTGTCATTCCATATTTGATGCTAAAATTCTTCTCCATGTGTTTACCAGTTAAGTCTTACCATCTTACTGCTTGTTATTCAGACTTTAAGACCCTGGGCACTTGTGCAGTCTGTTCTGGTTATTACCCTGAATAATTTTGCATTGGTAGTAACCTGTCAGAGCTCATTGCTCTGCCTGTTTTTGCAGATCATACACAAAAACAAAGCTCCCAGGGTGCTGAAGAACCTCAGCCATGACATCCCACGCTTCTGAGAAGTGATTGCTTAACAGCTTCTCCCAATTTGTGATTAAGAATTATCTGTCCTTTTTGGGCTCCTCCCTCTTATGCTGTAGCTCTTTAGTTTTCTTAAAAGCCTTCGGTAAGTATTTTGAAGGAATCTGTTTGGAAATCCAGAGGCTTGACAGATGAATCACCATTCTTCACAAGCTTCTTGACCCCTTCACAGAGCTCCCAAGAGGTTCCCTCTGCAGAAGTCACATTACTTCTTCCCAGACAGACCTTAATACTGTTGTCTACTTATTATAGTGCTTGATACATTTTAAGTTGCTTGGTATGATCATCAGGCTTACAGAGCTAGAGCTGTTTGAATCCCTGTGGAATCTTTTTTATTTTTAGACATGTCTACCTTTAGACTCCGGGCATCAAGGAAGTTTTAAAAGAGAACTTAATAATTCATCTCATTCATTCTTGTGTTCTAAAACTCTTGCATGAATGTTTTTGAGTATTTTGTTGACATGATACTTTGTTGATTACTTCTAATTGGCTGTATTCATTTTTGAAACTACAGTACATCTGTTATGAATTGTCAAGGATTTGACAATACTGCTGCAAAGGTGCAGCAGTAGAGCAGTAGAGATGGAGGTATTTTGTTACTAGATTGTTGCTGCTTTATTTGGAAGCATTCTAATACCAACTCCTTAGGTATATTCTGTGAAAGATGGAGATGGTGGGGTTCTACTGAGAACTAGATTAAAAATTTATAGATAGATAGATCCTATTTTTTCCTTATATGTATGGATATAAGATTTGGGTCTTGCCTCTGAATCACTAGTCATGTTATCAGCAAAAGAGATAATTCAGTTACAAAACAGAACTTTGTGGACCTTTCCTTACTCATGCTGCCTGGGCAATGACTAATCACTGTTTTTTGATGGTATTTTTAAATTGGAAGATCACATTAGGCTTCTGTGACTGCTCCCTATTACATGCTTGTGGATGCCAACTTGAACATAGGGGAAATGTTGGAGACAGTAGATTATTTTCAGAATGATGGACCCATTAGCTAGAACAATAAGCAATCTCATAGACACGGAATAGCTGCAGGATAGGCTCATTCATCAAGTTGATAAATGTATTTACTTTCTAGTTACTGTAAGTCACCAAGTGGAAGAAAATTTTCTTTCCCTTTTCTGAATAGAGCAGCCCTCAAATGTGTATGCTGTGACACAAACTGTTTATTTTAGTCAGTCAGTCATCTTACTACAATATGACATTATAGGTATATCTCTGTGATCCAGATGGGTTTACCATAATAATCCTTGTATCTGAAATAGCTGGTATTTCAGGCTTCTCTGTCTAGCCCCAAAAGCCAGCGGAGTTTAAAATACACATTAAATACTTTTCTAGTAAAGATATCATAGAATGGTTTGCGTTGGAAGGGACCTTTAAGATCCTCTTGTTCCAAACCCCTGCCATTAGACACCTCCCACTAGACCAGATTGCTCAAAGCCCCATCCAAACTGACCTTGAACACTTCTAGGAATGGGACCTTTGCAGATTCTCTGGGCAACCTGTCCTCAGGTCCTCACCCCCCTCATAGTTAAGAATTTCTTTCTATGTAATCAAAACCTACCCTCCTCCAGTTTGAAGCCATCCCTTCTCATCCTGTCACTACTTGCTCTTTTAAAAAGTTTCTCTCCATCCTTCTTGTGGGCTCTCCTGGTACTGGAAGGTCACCCTGTAGCCTTCTCTTTTCCAAGCTGAACAATTCCAATTCTCTCAGCCTTTCCTCATAGGAGAAGTGCTCCATCCCTCTTGGAGGCCTCCTCTGGACTTGCTCCAATAGGTCCATGTCCTTCCTGTGATGGGGCCCCAGAGCTGGATGAGTGCTGCAGCTCTCACCAGAGCAGGGCAGAGGGGCAGAATCCTCTCCCTCCCCTGCTGCCCATGGTGCTTTGGATGATCCCAGGACAGGGAGGCTTCTGGGCTGTGAGTGCCCATGGCTGGGTCATGTCCAGCCCCTCACCCACAGCACCCCCAAGTCCTTCTCAGGGCTGCTCTGGATCTGTTCATCCCCAGCCTGTGCTGACACTGGGAGCTGCCCTGACCCAGGTGCAGCATCAGCACTTGGTCTTGTTGCAGCTCATGAGATTTCCATGGGCCACTTCTTGAGCTTGTCCAGGCCCCTCAGGATGGAGTCCTGTCCCTCAGGCGTGTCAACTGCACCACCCAGCTTGGTGTCATTAGGAAATGTGCTGCGGGTGCACTCAATCATTAATGTGTCATTAATGAAGATATTAAGTAATTCTGGTCCCAATAGGCACAGAGGGACACCACTTGTCACTGATATGCATCAGGATTTGAGCCATTGACCACTGCCCTCTGGATCTGACCATCCAGCCAATTTCTTATCCATATAACAGTCCATACCTTGAATCCATCTCTCTCCAATTTATATATATGGATGTTCTGGGGGACTGTATCAAAGGCTTTAGAGAAGTGCAGCTAAATGACATCCCATAGCCCTTCCCTTGTCTGCTGATGGAGTCACACCATCACAGAAGACCATCACTGAGTACTGGCAGGTCTCTACTACTTGGGTTTCGAAGTCATAGCTGATGTTACGTCTTTCTTTGTTATTTGCTTGTATCTCAAAGATACAAAATACCAACAGCACACAAGCCTTGGGCAGCAGTGCTAATGAGATGCAAATATGAGAAAAGCACTAGCAAAGACACTATCTGATTTGCTGAAGAGGCAAGGTGATAAATAAAGGCTGTCATGTACCAAAACAAACTGTTAAAGGGGGAAAGCCATGTAAGAATAGAACAGCTAATGATAAAACTGTGAAAAAAAACCCACCATTTGATGTTTTGGGATAAAAAAAGACATTAGTTAACCCTAAAATCCAGCTTGAAGTCTGTATCTAGTATTCCTTGGTTTTCAACTGGAAGCAAACTACACAGATTATTTTTTTTTCAAATGTTCATTTAAACATAAAATTCTACCTGCTCTTGCACAGAAGAAAGAAAACTAGACAAAGGGAAGATAATTTCATGTTTTGTAAATATATGTCTTTCTGTTCTTTCTGGAGCTGAGGAGTCCATGTAAACCTAATAATGTTTTATGAAGTTTGGCAACTTGTTTGATACTGTCATACAACACTGGTGTTTTCATGTTTTAGTCTTAAATATCTGGTTCTGTTGCATGTTTGTTTATCTACATACTGACCTCAAAACAGTTCTGACATTAAAAAAGGGGCTATTAAGTGTATTTTCTCGCTTTTCCACTGCAGGTCTATTTAAAATGTCTAGCTTAAGTTTTTGATCTGTTTGAATGTATTCTTGATGAAGCCTTTTGCAGTGTACCTGACAGTTGGCAAAAGGAGCTGCAGTTGGTGGTGAGGAGAAGTTCTTACATTCACCCTTCCTGCAAGCTCTAGCTGTGTCCATCAGCTGTTGGATGCTGGCGCTATTTGCATTTACTTGTGGGGGTTAAAAAATAGAATATTTTGCCATAAGCTTTTGCAATGTAAGGAGGAAGAATGAGGTGTCCTTGGAAAAACATGTTTTGCTATTTGTTGATCTATATTTCAACTCTAGAATAAGAGGGATAATTTATTCTTGAGCTTGGTATTCAAGCTGTCTCTTTTCTTAGTCTTGCAATTCTTTAATCCTTAATTGTATATATTGTACAATAGTTTACATTACAGTAGTCTGTATTGTAATAGATGAAAAATTTTATTTCCACAGCATATTAGAATAACTGTAAAAAAATGAACACCTGTTTCAGACAGTTGGTTTCTAATTTTGATTTTTTTGGCATGTACTTTATTTGTTCAGTCCTTAGCAACATGCGATGTGCACATTTTCAGTGCAGCTTTAAGATAAGCCATTCCACCTTTATAAATGCATGGAAAAGAGCCATTCAGCCACTTGTATTTTGGGGGTGGCTAACATTTGCTAAAAAAACTCCAAAACCAAATTCACACAAAATACCTTTCTAGCTTGTCAGAGTTTCTCGTTTTTCTACAAATATTCCTTTATCAAAGCTAGATTAATTGATATTGAAATGCAAATTAGTTTGAATAAATGTCTTAAATTGATGCTTTTCTATAATATTCCCATCACAGTAAGATTTAAGAAAATTGTGTATATTTTTACATGAAAATTTTGCCTTTTCCATAAAAAATTAATGGACAGCTGTGCAAGCTCATGTAAACAAATATGTCTGTTTATTGTCTTGTACTGATTAGTCTTTTAACTAGCTGTTCAGGAGAAAGAAAAATTCTCATCAAAAAAAGGCAAATAATACTTGATTGGGAATCAAAAATCAGCCTTTTAACTGCAAAACTTCCCTTAAGCAAGCCTTTATCTGGCTGTTGATTGAAGTTCTTTGTTTGCCCTCTAGTATTCTGTTTATTCCTTTGTGCAACTAGCCAAATTCACATTCAGTGTAAATTAATTTATTCAGTCCCTGCTCCCCTTCTTTGTAACAATGCAAGTCTCAAATTTGAAATGGCAGTGTTTTACCTTGCCTGTTGACACTGATTTTGTGCAGTTTCCTATAGCACAGCTGCTGTTATGAAGCTTCAGTGTCACTGTTTTATACCAGCTTCCCTTTTACTAGATCCAAATATCAATTAAAGCAACAGTGAACCCTATTAGCTTTCAGTGTAGGGATTCTTGAAAGTACAGGGTAAAAAGTCTTAGAAGATGATTTTTGAGTAGATTGGGTGTGACACATGAGGCTTTAGAGTCAGCCCTCATGTAGTGAGCCAGTGAAACAGTACTTGTGCCAATTAAGTATTGTAATATGAAATGTGTTTGTATTCAATTAGTAGCATTCATAAAGAAACTATCCCCTGAAACAGAGGTTTAATTAAATGTAAGAGGCTAGAAACACATTCCAGTAGAAAAAAGCATGGATAAAATAAAGGTGGCTTTCAGTTTATTTTTTCTTTTTAGAATAGTTACAAAAAGTGGCCAACAGCTTTCAATAAATGGTTCATTGGTTCAGTCTGCCAATATTCCTTGAAGAGGCAGCCATATCACCCCATGTCACTTTGCTCCACATCATCAAATCTTTATTCTCTAATTTCATCAGAAGTGCTGAAGAATTGTTTTGATGAGCATGGATAGTGCTCATCATTATCCAGTGCTAGAATGTAATTTTTAAAACAGCACTGTAGATGTTTAAGACCTACAAATGGAAGAAACTTTTGCCACCTTCCCCAGTTTAAGTAGTCCTATGAATCCCAATCCAACACAACTTTATTGCAAATGAGCCTGACATGGTGAAGCTCAGGTCACCTGTGGGCTGATGTAGGAAGGAAGGGTGCAGTGCAGTGCACTCAGCTGCAGAGTGGCTTTATGCACTGATTTTCTCTTATAATTGTGCTAATGAATGTGTGGGCTGAGCCATCATCAGCTGATAATGGGAATCTTGAGATGGGAAAAACAGGTCAATTCACCTCAGGATCTACCAGCACCTTAGAAGAGCAGAGGGGATCTTCAGGCAGACATTAAGAAGAACAAAAATCTACAGTTATTTCTACAATCTGTGTGTACTGAAAGCAGTGAGTATATTAGGAGTCTTTGCTATTTGATGGTGTGGGGTTTTGTTTTGTTTTGCTGGGGTTTTTTAAAGCTAGTTAGTATAATACTTAGAAAGTATGAAACAGAGTTCCCATTATTGGATTCCCATTTCTTGGTACTAAATAAACACTGAACTTCTTATTTGACAAGTTACAGACTGAATATGAACCAGTAATAAGCACTGTAAATCATAAATACTGTTTCCGGTACAATAATTCGATTTATGTGGATACAGAGGAATTGCCTAAACTACACATAGTTCATCACAACAAACCAATGTCNCGATTTATGTGGATACAGAGGAATGAGAAAAATGTTTGCATGTTGTAATTGCCTAAACTACACACAGTTCATCACCACAAACGAATGTCTGTGAGTGTGGTTTGTGTCAAATGTGTTTAAGCAGTTTGCATTGCCAAATGATGACTGACTGGCTGGATATCTAATCCTGAAGTCAGCAGATTGTTCAGCATGGTCAGATTTGTGCCCCAAGAGAAAAATGGAGAAGTGGAAAATGAAGGCATTTATAAAGCAGTTTAGAATGATAGACAGTGTTTAGACAAGGCTTAAAAACTGATGAGATGGTGGAACTGTGAGGAGTTGTGCTGATAGGAACTGGTATGGAGTGAGAGAAGATTGAAATGAGAGGCAAAGAAGTCTGGAGAAGAGATGAGGTGAGGCTTATTGTCTGTTCAGAAGACATCTGTGAAGAAGAAAGTAAAGATGGCACTGAGATAGTTGATACTGCCAGCTGGTTGTGGGCCATTATGTTCATAATTCTCACTGTGTTTACTTACCATGAAGGTCNCTGATGAGATGGTGGAACTGTGAGGAGTTGTGCTGATAGGAACTGGTATGGAGTGAGAGAAGATTGAAATGAGAGGCAAAGAAGTCTGGAGAAGAGATGAGGTGAGGCTTATTGTCTGTTCAGAAGACATCTGTGAAGAAGAAAGTAAAGATGGCACTGAGATAGTTGATACTGCCAGCTGGTTGTGGGCCATTATGTTCATAATTCTCACTGTGTTTACTTACCATGAAGGTCCTTTATTTTGTTTTGTTTTCTTTCTCAGACTGTCCATTCCACATAGTTAGCTGATGACAGAAAGTGATTTCATGTCTTGGGACAATATTGGCAGTAATATCTGCTCTTAGCAGAGAGGTGGTACTTTGGGGTGGTAGTTGGTTTGGTTTATTTTTTCACCTAGAGCATTTAACTCCCCAAAAATGTGTGTGAACTTCTGAGTTCTTAGGGAAAATGTAAGCCCTTTGGGCTCTGTGTAAGAGCATAAAACCTTAAATTCTTTAAAACAAAACAAAAAGGTAGAAAACTAGAACCTAAGAAAATTCAATTTAAGTGCTTAAATACTGGTAACTGAGATATTTTGATTAGACTACAAATATACCAGGGAGAGCTTCACAGAAGGCACTGAAGGACAGCAAACCTGTTATCTTCCAGAAAAATTATTACTGCCCAAATCACCTGGCAGAATTGTTACACTGGAAAAATCTGGAAATGGTGGGGAGGTGAGAGAGCATAAAAGAAGATGCTGAGTTTGCTGTTTGTTCTTGTTTCCTGGTTCTGCTGGTCAAAGATTAGTTTGTTCTGAACAAAAGAGTGATGTGCTTCACTTGCAAGAGAGAAGCAATGAGATATTTGCTGTAAGACAATGAGTTAACAAAATTTGATGGTAAATGTAAGAGTAGTTTAACAAAGTTCAGTGGCAAGGTACACTTCAGTACTTAGTGCATAGAGGATAGGGTCAAGCCAAGCTGCCAGGGAGACCCTTTCATTGAGTCTTGAGGTTCAGAGGGGAGTGTGGCTGCAGCTGGATCTGGACTTGGTCCAGATGTGATTATTTATATATGTGCAGTCAAACTTTTTATCACCTAGCTAATATTTCAACATTTCAGCACACTTATTCCCAACTCACTCAGTATCTGGTGTGATAAGAATTGACTCAGCCTTGAGGAGTAATCATGAGAGGCATCCCAACAGGGGGGATCCTGGCATGCAGCTGCTGCCGCACAGGAGAGCTCAACAGGCCCTAGACTGTCCACTACTTTTGGGCTAAGATGAGTGACTGGCACTCATATTTGCATACCCATTGTGCTTTGGTTGGTGTGTGCTCAAGTGGCCCTCAGCTGCTGTGCAAAATTTATGGCCCTTGGCTACTGTGTTGTTACCTGTCTCCCCAGAGCCCAAATTAAATACAGACATTCAGACTACCATTTCTTGCTTTTGTTTAAAAAGAAAAGGGGGGCAAGCACACCACCACACCTGCCTAATCACAGTGTGAAATTGTGTGCTAATGGTTTTTTTAATATCATTTAGCTGCTGTAAAACAGATAGTAAAATTACATTTTAGTAGCATGACCATATTGTGAGATTGGATGGGTAAAGGTGATGAGCTATAAAAGAGTAAGCCTTTGTTTAAATGCATATATCTCTTCATAATGAGCAGAATTAGCAAGGGAAATTACATAAAACGAATGAAAGTTAAATAGATTTTTGTTCAAGTCTGATAAAATTATTTTCCGGATGTGAAGCTTCTCCTTTCAACTAAAGCATGGTACACTTGGGATTTGTTTTCAGATTGGCAGTCAGAAATGAGAAACATGAAGGGGTACATTTTCTGAGTGATTAGTGGGAGGTATGCAAACAAATCCTATTATTTCTTAGTGGGATTAGAGCACATACCTTCCATACACTGCTTTGAAGAATTCCCCTTAAGCATTCTTCCAGATTTCTAGCTAGAAAAATAGCTATAATAGTAAATTTGGTAGGAGAAAAGAGTTTGGAACATAACTGGTTTGCATATATCTCAAAAGTGAAAGAACATTAAAAAAATCTACTAATTATTTTGGGAGACGTAAGGTAAAATCCCCCTGACTTACATAACTACCTCTCTTTTAACTGGAGATGTTTCTTAGGTTTCTCTTTGTGTTGTCCAAAGATATCAGTTGACTGAACATTTGAGTTCAGCTGGCTTGAATGGATCCTCTGCACTGCCTAGAGCCAATACAACTTCGATATCTCTGCTCAAGATAACATATTTTCTTATCTCATATAATTTAATTTTTTCTCAGCTTGTGGAATTTCCAGTAGCTGAGCAATAAATTGTTACTCAAGAAATTGTTTGTCTTTACAAGATGGTTTTAGAAGTGCCTATGAAACTATTTTTACTCCTCTAATCCTAGTTTATGCTGATAATATGATGTAAGATCTGAAATGATGTGTTATTTAGAGGCTTTTCATTAGTCCAGGGATGCCAGAGACAAGTTGTCTACCATTCATTTAAATAATTATATCCTTTTACTTAGTAGCTAGTGAATTTCTACTAATGAAGTGTCAGTGGTTTGCCATGGTACTGCTGCTTCCTGGATATCTGTTGGCTCAAAGCACAAAATTTGAGGTACATACGTGGCACTTACAGGGCCTGAGCAAATGTAGGGGCAGGTGTATTATCTTCAGCTCCATCACCAAAGTGTCCACTTTCTGTTTTCTAGCAAACATTTTCCTTCCAATGGAGAGCAAGTGTAGGTCAAACTTGGTCACAATATTCAGAAGTTTTTGAAGCATATGGATTACTGTGCCTTGGCCTGAAACCCAAGATGACTTTATGAACTTTCAGTTTTGCTATGCCTTCAGTTTAAGGTTATACCACACTTGGCAGCATGGGCATGCTATTCCCTCTATCTCCAACAAAAATGTAAGACTCACAGTTATTTCCTGACTATTTTAACTGTATGGCATGAAATAAATTGAAGATTGTTGTAAGGTGTGTGCCCACTGATTTTGCTGAACTGCTGTCCTTTTGGGAAGAAAACAGAATAGGTTTGTATCATTTTCTGAAGAGCAAAAAATGCAACTGCCAGTTTATTCTTATTTCTGTATAACACATAACAAGCCATGACTTAGCACAGTGCTCTGTTTTTGCCTTTGCTCACTTCAGCAGTTCATTTTGTTTCCGTATGTTTTTTCAGTTCTCAGGATGGCTTACGTGATTCCCCCCTCAGCTCCATCTCCAGCAGTGACTATGAGAGTGTTTCTGTCACTACATGTAGTCTCTCCAGCATATACGCTCTGAGGTAATAACATCACTTTGCAGTCAGATTTGACAAATGGTATTGAGTTATGCTTGGTTAAAAATTTTTCATTGAATTAATCAAGTGACAGCAACACTTCTGAGTATTCTTCCTTTTGAAAAACAGGTGCTTTTTGGTTGTTTTGTTTTTGTTTTCTTTTAACCTGCCAGCTTTCTTCAGTGCTGTGACAAATGTGAGGCAACTATTTATGGAAAAGTTTTTAATGCATGCAGGAATCACTTAACATATGTCCACGAGCTCTCTTTTGTTTATCCATGTAGCAGTTCTCAGGAGCCACTTCAGGTTGACAAGTTACAAATGTTTTTCATAGCTAGCCCTTAGCTTTCTAGAAAACATATTTTTTCCATTTTGTTTTGCCTTGTAAAATAAAAGATGTTCCAGTTAACAGTTTCACTTACATCCTGTTGCTGGTCAACACTGGTAAGAATACAGTGAAGAACTGCTTCTGACTTCACAGAATATTCTGAGTTGGAAGGGCTCCACAGAGGTTGTGGAGTTCAATTTGTAAGTGAATGACCCATGCAGGGGTTGAAACCATGACCTGGGTGTTAGAAGCCATACTATTTTATATTCTCATCTTCTGCAACTGCATGGGAGTTTTACTCATAGCACTTAATGAGAGTGATAGAGAAATTAAGGTTAGGGCAGAAAAATGTAACTAAAACATAAAAATGAGATCTTTGCATTTTTCATTGTTTGCATAACCTACATGTGAGAGGTGTTGCATACACTGTATGCAATAACACTTTTGCTCTGGTACAGACAGATGGAAACACCACTGCTTCAGCTGATGCAGATCATCCTCCACTGTTTCTTGTCCTCTCTTTTTCATCTGTTTTTCTCTCCCCAGAACTTCATTTGAACTTCAGGATTTTCAAATTTCATCTAGATTTGGAGATAAAAAGAGGAGATAAAATGACTTTTCTAATAGTGATAGATGCAACACTACAAATAACAATTGGAGGGGGTTTTAGGATGTACCTGTCTTCAAGTTCAGTTTTTTAGAGTTTCATATTTTTAAAATAAGAGCAGAAAAACTGTTTTTCATTGTTTTAATTTTGAAATACATTTCCTTTTGACTGTTCTTCAAACAAAACCCAATTTACCTGCATGCAGCAGTTGCCCTGTTCCAAATACTGTATACAGTGAAGACGGTTTCACACAGGGCTGTCTGAATAGATGGTAGATGTAGCCTCAGTGACTCTTCAGGAATAACTGGAGCAGTGAGAATAAGTCTTGATTAGATGCACCACCTCTTTTGAAGGCCTTACTGGACTGCCTTTGTATGTTAGTGTTGCAGTTGCCACTGTATTGGTAGTTTGGTGAAAGTTTGATTTATAAGTCAGTATTCGTACATGTGCCTTTGTGCTCTTGTCCACTGAAATACAGCATTGCATCATCCCTGGGTGACTTGGTGAAATCTAAGTTGCCTGTTTTTCTGCATCTGATGGATATTACCAGCGATGTAGCTATTGTAGTCTGTGGTCCAGTAAAACAAACCAGCGAAGTGCCTGCTTGACTATAATGACAGGAGTTTCCCCTTTTGAAATATTTAGTTTAAAAACAGCTAAAACTTCTTTTAATGACTCATTTTAATGAAATAAAAAAAAAAAATAACCTCTTAAGTCTAACTGCTTCACAGTAGTATGTTCCTAGATCTTTGTGCATAGAAATGTAATATTCAGTGCATCTATTTGTATAGTTTTTTTAGAGTATGTTATTTTTAGATGTTCCTCTGCTCTCTCTTTAGAGAGTTTTATTTGGCCATTAAACAGCTTCTCTAGAGTTGCATTATTGGTTTACTACAACGAACATATTCCTTGCAAAGATAATCTCTAAAATGTTTTATTTTCCCTAAAATAACTAGGTTTTCCATGATGCCATATGCATATCCAAAATAATACCTAATTTGGGAATTTGTTTATTTTTCTTCTGAAATATGCCATTTTAATGTATCTAATTTCTTGCTGATTGCACTTAACAACAATTAGACATTAAATGTAACATTTGCAGTTTTATCTGAAAAATAATTGGCTGAAGATAGAATTCTTGAAATATGTTTATGTGGCCTTACATCCTCCTGTGAAACATAAACAACTCGTTTGTGCTATTAAATAATCAGTACTGAGGCTGACAGCCATCTTGTCAGATTGCAGTATGTTTTGTAAATATCTTCAGAAAGTTTAGCTGTGATAGCAAAACCAATTTAAATGCAATAGTAATGTTGAATTAATAGTGTATTAAATAGCACAGATGGAATTGATTTGAAGCAATGTAGTATTGTATAAATGTACATTTATTGTTTTCCAAATGGGGAACCAGGGAGAAAATTTCCACTCTTTGGCTCCTAGACCACTGTTCAAACCAGTGGTTTGGGTTCTCAAATGGTTCTGCTAAGGAAAGTTTTATGATTTCATTGGTACTGATCTGTGTAAAACATTACTCTTTATAGTCCCAGAGGTCTGGTGATCAAGAAGTTAAATGTTCAGCCCAGTTCAGAAGATAATTTTTCGCAAAATGTTCATTAAGCAGTATCCAGACTTGAGATACCCATACCAGTAGTCAGCTTTCTCAGCAAAGAATAAATGTGTTCCATGGATTTTAGAAAGTTTCCAAGAAACTGTGGTTTTATGCAGACTTTGAAGGTGATGCAGAAGCCTTTTGTACATCAGTGTGATTGTGAAATAACATTGCTGACTGGAGTGAAAATTGCCCTGCAGTGGGAAAGTGGTAGTTGGTCAATTGATTATAGTAGCTCCAGGAAAAAAACTTTCACCCAGTTTTTCCTTTTTTTCTTTCCATAGACATTATTTTTAGAACCATTTTAAATATAACTGTAACTTGCTACATTGTAAACAGGTAGCTAATAAAATACACTCCTGAAGTCTTACCCAATTACGTGTTCAAAGTTGTAAAGTCAGTAGCTTTTAAAAATAAACTGCAGGAGTTTGTCAGCTTCAACATTTGTTTGAATTACTGGACAGGATCCTGACATAGCCATTAATTTGAACAGAAACCTGAGTGAAGCCTGCTAACAGATTGAGAGGTCTTGATATGCTATAAAGATTAGACCTAAGTTCTCTGAAAGACTGGAGCTAGAAAATGCAAGAAGAATGTTGATTTGGTAGTGATAAGGAAAAATAAGTAAGACAACAGAAGTCTCACTGGAGTTTTTGGTGTAAGAGTGCCAGGGAGGAAGGAATACTGATGAATCTGTATTTGAGTGTTTGTCTGCCTAGAGTAAATTTTACATGCTAAACCCTACTTCTTAATTTTAAGGGTATAAAGAGCAAATAAATAAGAACTTTAAATATAAGTAATAACTCTTACAAATAACCCTAACGTTGCACTAGATGCTTTCCCTAGTCAACAGGTTGGGGTTTTTTTTAGAAATGTCATGGCAGCTTAACTACTGGTGGTGTTTGGTATATTTTTCTGCTGTTTAAAGCATTTACAAAAATGGGTGGTGAAGTTTTAGCACATTGTTTACAGTCTGTAAAAAGCAGTATCTGCAATGAATTGTGACTCAAGTTTATGCCAAAACAGCAAGACTGTTCCAGCAATTAGAGTGAGATATTTATCTGGATATTTCAGTTAGAATATCTGTATCTGTGTGTATGTGGGCAGACATTGGTCGTTCTTAGTGTAAAATATTTCTTTTATTTTATATCAAGATGAAACCTCCTCTAGTACAACTTGTCCTCTCCATGTGGCTCCTTGTGGAGAGTCAGCCTTCATCCTCCATCCTTTACAGCTACTCTGCACGTACTGTGATGAGGTTCCCTGGAGCCTTCTCCAGGGAATAAAATACTGAATTCCTTCAGTCTCTCCTCATAGGACAATTTCTCCATCATTTTCGTGGCCCTCCTTTGGATGCTCTCCAGTCTGTCTGTGTCTTTTCTTGAACTGTGGAGACCACAGCTGGACACAGGAGTACTCCAGGTGTGGCCTGACAAGCTCTTGGTAGTTTGGGATGGTCACATCTCTCATCTCTGCTACTGGTGCCCCTGAGGCTTCATCCCAGCATCTGATTTGCTTTCATTGCTGCTGCAGCTTCACTGCTGAGCCCTGTTCAGCTCCTGTTGTGCACAGGACCCCCAGGTCCCCCTCAGCAAAGGATCCCAGCCTGTGCCAGGCTCTTTGGTGTTGTCACTGCTGCAGGACCTTGCACCTGTCTCTGTTAAACTCTGCACTCTCTTTACCAGCTCAGTGTTCCAGCCTTCCTGGCCTGTGAGATGGCTTTCCCTGCTGACATGTCCACCTCACCACCCAGTGTGGTGTCACCAGCAAACCTGGTGGTGGTGCTCACAATCTTGTCATCCTGATTGTTTTAGTGATGCTGAATGTATGAGGCTCAGTGTCCACCCCTGGGGATTCCCACTTGTGGCAGGCTGCCAGCCCAAGTGCAGACCATTGATCAGCACTGAGTGTGAGCTCTGAGCCCGTTTCTTGCCCATCTCTCAGACCAAGCAAACCTCATGTGGGTGGACGGTTTCTTACAGAAGCAGGTTTTATACAGTGCTTTCTCATCCGTAGAACTCAGTGCCTTGAAAAGGATTCAAGAAGGAAAAAGAACTTGGTTATTCTCCAGGATTGTGAATTATAGTAGGAGAATTCAGTTCTTTCATCTCATGGTCCAGAGCTTAAACTATCAAAGCTACAGCACAAATTATGTGCCTACAGGTTTTAACAGAGGCCAGAGCTACTCTGGAGATCTTGTAGATCATAACATGGAGTACAACAGATACATTAACCATGCATTTTGACTGACTGATCAGTCTACCTGATCAGCTCTGTCTCCAGTTCTTCTGTCTTGCACTTTTACCTTTGTTAACATTGTCAGGTTACATTGAAGCTACGCAAAATGACAGATTTGTTCTGCGTTAATGTTTGGTACTGTCATTTTTGGTTTCATCAGTGCATTACTGTAGATTTTCTTTCTTCTTTTTTTTCTGTAGAGCTCTTCTTTATAGAGAGATTGCTCACAACCAGAAAAAAGCTGTTAGTAATGGTTTTACATGTACTATACTGAAGTTCTGGAAATAGCTTGGTGAGCAGAGTTGTGGGAAGAGGAAGGGGTTTATACCTTGAGCAAATCTAAATCACTTCCATTATACATGCTATTCATGCCTAATGATTTTGAACTGCAAACTGTGTGTGTCTCTTAGGCAGTGAGAGTCTGTGCTGTTTTGCACAGCTCTGCCACTCAAGCAGTGTGAGGGCAGTTTTAATACAGTCAGAAATTGGTTGCTGTATACAGTCTTTTTGTTCAGCTGCTAAATCCCTTGCCCCAACAACCAGCTGAGCAGTACCAGCAAAACAAAAAAGTCAGCGTTGATGAGGTCTGTCAGCTTTTGCTTCTGATTTTAGTCAGCGAGACATACATGACTGAAGCAGATGTCTCTGGGTTTTCACCGCCAGGATTCTTCTTGATGCATTTCATGCCTATCTTGTTCTTCACCCTGCAAACTGAAGTTCTGGAAATCTCCAAATGGTGCAGCATTTTCCAAGTTAGAGTGTTCCTTTCTAGGATATTCTACAGGGTATTTTGTATTTTATGCATATCTTTGTCTTTAGTAACAAGTAACTAGATGCAGATTTTCATTTTTCCAAGGAATAACCCAGGCAGCTAGTGTTAACAAGTGCTTGTTACAGTGGGAAGGTGAAAATTCAGTTGGAAGTTTTTTGGTCTTTCCCTATTAAAATGACAAACTTCATATTTTTGAGGTGTTAAAATGTTTGATGTGGTTGAAGTAAATATAGAATATATTGCTCTCTGTGTAAATCAAGTAAAATAGGGCAATATTTTAAGCTGACTAGCATCAGTGGCAGAGGCAGTAAGACTGTTCTGGCAGAATTGGTAGACACCCCACAATTTGCCATTTGGGGGCTGTATTCCAAGTGGCATATCAAAACATACCATATGGCTGGAGACTGACACAAAGTGATCATAATGGGCTTGTGTTCTTGTTTCTACACAGCTCAGTTGCAATTTTCATTTTTAGTAATTTGGCCACAATTATAATCATTTTCATTTTAGTGATGTGTAAAATCTGCTGTTGAATGTCACTTTGTGTTCCCTGTGATAGTAGTAGAACAAAATTACTAGCTTTCAGAAATTAGGTTTTATTTTACAGATTAGGGTTTTTTTCCCCAGTAAAACTCTTAGAATAGCATGTTTGGGAGTTTTCAGATTATGTGTAATTAAAATCACTATAGTAACTGCAGTTTTTACAGAGTTTTTGTCCATGCCTGAAGATACATTTTAAAACCACAATTAGATTGGAGGAAAAAAGAGAGGATTTCCTCATACTTACAGCAGTATTGAAGGTGAAAAATAAAGAGAAAGCTATATTTTCTAATTCAAATTTTAAGGTTCCACCTAATACTTTAATTAGCTTTTCTCAGCTTTGACTACTGCGTCCGGATACGGAATTTCTGTGGGATTCTCCTAGATCCTGGGATGCATTAATGCTTCTGCTGCTCGTTCTGTATTATTTTTTGAGAGAACTGATGGAAGCAATATGAAAATGTTGTGCTAATAAGTTTCCCTATCCCTCAGAGTTCCTTGCACTGGGAAGTGTTTTTGAAGCTGCTTCTCCATCTCCATTTCTGCCACACACAGGAGTTGCAAGTCGTGGATCTGCAGGAACTGGATGCTAAATTAATTAATTCACTTGTTGTGATGCCGTGCAGAACTGTGGCTTGCCTATGGCAGAGGACGTTGCTAATGAGCTGTATAAAATTACTCTTTGCCCTGAAATATTTGTATCAAGTATCCAAGTTCTGCCTGTCCTTTGTCAAGTTCTGCATAAAGTGTAAAAGCTGGGACTGCTATATCTCTATCCCTGAATTGGATACCAGAGCTGGTTTTACATTCCATTTCATCCTAAGTCCTATACTATTTGTGGTTTTCACTTGCAGTTTTTCCAGTTCGGTATATATTTTTGAAGTTTAAATATTTCTGTTCTCTAATCTCATTTTATTAATCCTTTTGCAGTGTGAGTGAATGATTGAGACCTTTGATTGCAAGAAAGTGGTGGAAAAACGTCATGGTGGAATTGAAAACAGTCATAGTAGAACCAAGCAATATTCTAACTTGTTTTTTCCATTCTGTTTTTGCTTGAATTTTACAATAACTTTATCTTGCAGGTTTTATCCCTTTTTGGTTTAAACTTTAGGAAAAGGATTAAATGTGGTACCTTGCAAGTCATCTGACATTAAGTTTGATGGTTTGAAAGCACTACTGTTGATTACTAATGCTCTTTAGTTATTTGTTCATATGTACACTTATAGAAGTTCTATCTATAATGACCAAAAAACCTGTTTGGGAGACAGCACTGTTAAAGTTGATAAATTCTGGCAGTGTTGTTTATTTTAATTGCCATTTGAAGTACTGTATCTTTGCATTCGTCTGAAAACCCAGTCCAGTGTGTTAATGAGTTTGAGTAAGCCATTAAGTTCTCCTAGGATGAATTTCTTAGAGTGGATTTGTTTAGCAAGATGCTGCTTTAACAGCTGTGGTTTCTGCAAAGTCCAGGTGAGAATGTTCTGCAGTTTGAGGTCTGAACAGCTGAGGAAAGATTCAAGATGTTATTCCAGCAGAGTGGGGAGCTACAGAAGCTCCTGGGGTCTTACTGTTGGAGAAGTTCTTACTATTGATTTCAAGTTCAATGCTCAAGACATTTTCCTGACTGAAGATAACCACCTAGGACATACGGATAATCCTGTTAGCCAAATTTCTTATTTTAATGAGCCAACCTCAGATTGCCCACCTCTACAGTGGCAAGAGAAGCTAAGGACAGGCTTCTGCAAATCTTCCAGTGTAGCAAAAGTCATTCCCCCCACTGAGGAATTCAGAAGGCTGACAGCAGATGGGGCTTCTAGCACATGTCTTGTGAATGGAGCTGGGCATTGCTCAAACATGTGATAATGCTGTTCTCTAGTCAAGTCCAGTTCTTTTGGTGATTTCTACCTAGAGGGATTGGCAGATAGTAGTATTATTTGTTTCTCAGGACAAAGTACTGAGGCCTTGGTGTGCATTAAGGGTGGTGGGTTGATTAGTGGTTTTTTTCACCCTTCTTAGCTGTTTCTCTTTAAAAGAGAGAGGAACTAGCTAAGGGGTTATATTTTAAAACCCTCTTGACTTAATAAAATATTAGGGTTTAAAAGACAAGAACTAAGGTTCTGCATTAAAGCTTTTTTTAGTCTCCTTTAACATGTAGCTTCTGGGGTCATTCCTTAAAACATAGTCCTTACTTTAAAAACTATATGCTATTACCTAAATAATAGCATATCATGTTCTGACTTGGGTTTAAGTGACTCTAAAATTGAGTGTGTAGCCACCCACTTCACTTAAAATAATTGTAAAAAGCCATGATTATCACGGTTTCTCTTCTCAAAACTAGCACATGTTAGAAACCAACAGATTTTAGCCTACTGTTTATTGTGTTTCTTGTGAGAGTATCCAAAAAGAAACACTGGAGGTACTGCAGAAAGCAGGATGGGAAGTAGGTTGGGGTTTTTTTTCTTACTGATATGGGAATTGCATATCTCTTACCTAAACACCTATAATTTTCCTCTTGTCATTTCTCATGTATGCAACCTTTGTCTTTCCTGAATTATTGTGTTTGAACCTTTACATGGCCTTTGGAGCTGCTGTTTGTTCTTTTTAGCAAATTGGAACCCAGAGTTGACTACAGCCTTCTGAAGTAGAAGAGTAAGAGTAATAGCTTGGCTGACAGGTTACTGGTGAGATTTCCAGTTACAGGCTACACAAATATCAGTGGGAGCAATATACCCACTTGCTGAAGTTGTTTTAGAAATTGTATGCAATCAATGACATACATTTGCCTGCAAACATTTTGGTTTGGGTTTTTTTGTTTGTTTGTTTGTTTTAATTTACCATAAGGATCAAAAAATTCAAATGGAAGAGAATCTTAAATATTGTAGATTGGATAAAAAGTGTATGTTATTGATATTGTACACAGAATATAAGGTGGCCATTAGGCCATTTTGCTAAACTTTGTATGAGGAGAAAATGAAAGTTGGGGAGCTCATTGTGATGTGTTTTGAGAAATAATGTATGAACTAAAATACTCTAAATGTACCTGTGTAAATGGGGAAATTCACATAAATGAGACACCTACACATGTATATTATCTTTAATTATTCAATATATGTAGTGTTAAATAATAAACATGAGAGATTTGTTAAGGCCAACTAGTGCAAATGAATTTATATCATTTAAGTCCAAAAAACTGCACTGCTTTATAATTTGTAGACAGTCTGTCATCAAATTTTAAATGAATACTAATTTATATTTAAGAATGGGGCTACTCCGCCTTTGTAAAAACTTCCAACAGGGTTTGTAACTGTAATGTCCTTCTGTGTAGAACATTAGGAATGTCTGAAATCACAGAAAACTTTTTGCAAAGTTTTCACATTTCTCTACTGTCACGGATCTCACCTGCTACTGTACAGCACTTACCAAACTTTCCTAGAGAGCACCTTGGTCTTAAAATGTATGTCTGTGTGAACCTCTGTATCAGAATGGTACCATTTAATGCATGGATTTTGAATTCACTGTGAAGTGGATTCACCAGCTTTTAATTCCCACTACAGCAGGAAGGTGTTACCTGTTTTGTTGCAGAGTGTTACATTCTACTTCTGCCTCTGCCTGTGTAGTTTGCTGGGAATCTCTGATGTCACAGGTATTTGGATAACATAAATGGTTAAGGTTAGTTACTGAATTATATATTAACACTTTTCTAGTAAACAGTTATAATATTGTTACAGAGTTTTCTTCTTAGACTTCATTGAGATGAGTTTGTATGGCTGAAACTTGAGCCCTGTCTGTTTGCAGGCACCACTGACAATCTTCCGAGATCTTTTTCTGAAAATCAGTTGTCATTGAAGACCTTGCCTGAAATCAGAGACTTAAAGGGTGGTCTTAATTTCCTTTTAAATTTGGTTACGTAATTGTAACATGTTTCTGTTGGAGCTGGATAATCTTTAACCTCTTGTCCAACTGTAACCATTCTCTGATTCTGTGATATAGAATAGAATGAGCTTTTTTGGGCTTTCTCCATTGCAAGTGACCCTCTATTGCTTTTGATTTAAGATTTTTAAAAATAAAGAAACAAAACCAAACCATGTGGGTTTTTAAAGTTTTTTTTGTGGTTAATTTGAAAATATGACAATTCAGTTGATTTTTTGTATTCATTGTATTTGAAACAGAGCTTTTAAATTCTTTCTGTCAGTCACTGCTGTATATTTATTACATTTTTATGATACTCTGAGGGTTGGTTTGTGAATAATAAGAAATTCTTTCAGGGAATCTCATATATTCTGCATTCATGCAGAGCAGATTTGAGGTTTAAAGAACCAAACATTTCTAGACAAGTTTGAAAGGAGACATCTGTGAGTGGACACAGATTTCTACAGCTGTTGCTATGTTTTGAGCTCAGATGTAAAATATTTAAATTTCGACCAACATTGAATCGGTTGACTTTGGTTGTTTGGTTTTAGACTTTGCTGCTTTCACTGGTTTTGGATGAGTGTCAGTGACCAACAAACACAGCCCAAAGCCTACAGTATCACAGATGGTTTCCTAAAATGTCTGTCCCCTTCTGAAAATGTCTGTCATAATCCACAGTCCTGTTTACCATTGTGTATGAGTACTGCTACTTAAACGGTCTCAGAAGTGTCCTTTTGGACACAAAAGCTATAAAGCAGATTGCATCTTGGTGAAAGATTGTATTATGTACAGTTGCATTATTGGCTTTTGTTTGCTCATACATATTTGGCTAAATTTCACAGTAAAACCTTGAGACCAGGCAACCATTCTAGAGATACACCTTGAAAGTGTTGAAAAAGTCTTGTGACTCTTCTAATGTAATAAATGAAGTGTAATTTTAAAATGGGTGGCTGCAGCCAAGTTAAGCAAAAAGCTAATTGATTTTATCTGCCACAGGGTATCTGTTCCTTTATAAGTTATAAGCAGATTTACTCTTTGGAATCAACCTTTGACATAACATCTTATTTCACATTCAGATGTGTTAGCTTTGCAACATTTTTAGAGTCCTGAAAAATGAATCCATGATAAGCATTGTGTATATGATAAATGTTTCACAAGGAGAGTTCCATGTGTATTTTGGTGTTACCTCTTTGTAACTTAATTCATTGAGTTATTCAGGTTTCCTTTCAATCAAATAGTTGAGAGAATGAGGACTTGTCTCTAGCAGTAGTATGACTGTTTGTGTTGTGCAGATACTGGCTGTGAAATATTCCAGATCCAAGCACAGTCTGACATTAATGAAATGCTTCCTAAACTTCTGGTATTGGCTGAGAATGTTGATCCAAATTATCCACGTTAGATAAGCCAAGTAGGAAAGGTATTCTTTATAGGGAAAAAAAAAAAAGGGAAGCTGCGCCATGTAGATCATATTTCAGGTTTGTTTTCTATAATATCAATTTATAAAATCATGAGAATCTATTTGCATGGATGCAGTCATTGCTGTTTGGGATACTCTGTTA
This sequence comes from Pycnonotus jocosus, assembly GCA_013400435.1. Lineage (NCBI taxonomy): Eukaryota > Metazoa > Chordata > Aves > Passeriformes > Pycnonotidae > Pycnonotus > Pycnonotus jocosus. Next base: position 613,277 of record VWYP01034190.1, on the reverse strand, counting down.
TATTTTTAAAAAGCTGGCTCTTTTGCTGTTTATCTGAAACAATTGCAGTGTTTCTGTTCTTGCAGTATTTCTGACTGTCTCTACAATATTGTATTTTTGGCTACATTCTTTAACAGTTAGATATACTTTAAAGTAAAGAACAGATGGTTGTTAGTTGTTCTTTGAGAGTATTTTTTGTCTAAGTTGGACTTGCTTGTGTTGGTAAAGGCAGAGTAACTGTTTCTAACTGTAGCAATTCTTAGGTCCATTTTTAGATTTTTCTGGAGCATTTATTTTTTTGCTTTGTAGTAGCAAAGCAATCCCAAGTACAAAATATCCTCTTTTCTGAACCTCCTGTATGTGGATACTGTAGTTTACATGGGAGTGTGTATATGAAAATATGTCATAGATGTGAGTGTGCAGACATGCTGGCTTTCCATCCCATGGTGCTGGAGCAATTCACATGTGCTCTGTGCTGGGGATTTTGAAGACAAAACAGTTCCAGCCAGTCTTGTGGTGACATTGCCAGTCTTAATGACACATTACAAAATCTAACAGGATAGTCTGCAATGGAAGTAGGTCAAACCCCATTCCCTGAGTGAAGTAGGTAAAACTGCATTCCTCCCAGCTGGAGGAGGCTCAGAAAGGCAAATGTTATTAAAATTGGTCAGAATGGTGGAATTGAGCTTTTCTTCCTTTCTGCAAAATGGCAAAGGACCAAGCTTATATTCTTCAAAAGCACTCTTCACAGCTCTCTGCCCACTTAACACCTTCCTTTGAAATATTTCTTCAGCTGTGATTTGGAGGGAAAAGTCATCCTTGATTCAGTGTTTTCCACTGCACTAAAGTTTCTGTGTATTGGGAGTTTTGATGAGACCTTTGTATTGGGGTGATCTAATTACACAGACTGCATTTGGCTGTCAGGAGGTCCATGCTTGGCTTGGAGAGCAGTTTATGGTACATATGTGTGTATCACTAAGAAAATTCTTATATAAAATAAAAAGTAGAGCCTATTTGGCCATGTTGCAAGGCAAAGTCCTTTATCTGTATGTGAGAGGGTTTGTGTGAAAAGGCATCCTCTGACTGCTCACTCTTGCAAGTCAGGAGTGGCTTCCTGGCTCTCTCTGCCTTTCTTTCAGTTTATTCCTTTGTAAGACACATTTGTATGTGACCTTTTCATTGTCTTGAACACAGGCCTTTCCATGCTGACAGGCTTGCTGTTATAATATCTACTATATCTCCTTCAGAAACACAAAGCAAAATTGAAAGAGAATTCTCACTTCATTCTCAGTCTTTGATAAGCCCAGCCAGTGATGGTGCTGCTGGAACTGTAAACATAGAAATAACATCTCTTTACAAGAATTTTCTTTTATAAGTAGCAATAGATAGCATGAACAAAATGAGACTCCTGCAAGCTTGGTCTTTATTCTGTGTTTGAAAGAATGGGGGGCCAATTAAGGTACTCATGCTACACATCTTCCATTGATACTTCTATCAATAACTAATCTTCAGTATTTATTTATTTTCAGACTGTTTTTACTAGGGCTTTTAAGATTGGCTGGCATAATTATTTCTCCTTTGTATTTCAAAGGATTACCTGTGGAACCTACAAGTAGAATTTGAAAACTATATCCTATAAAATTTTGTTATAAATAATTATGTTACCTATGTGTCTTCTCCCAAAATAACTGTTCATGCATACTGCCATAAGGATGAGATCTGCAAAACAGTGAATGTTTCTGCACCTGATAAAAGCAGATTGAACTCAAAATGTGTTAGAAATTAGCAATTATACATGCTACTTATACATGCAGTTAGTAACTCTTCTTTTAATACAGTAGTTGTCTGTAAAGTGAAGAGTGCTAGAGTTTTGGACAGCAAAAGTATGATTTTAAGTAAAACAGTCTAATTTTTTTTAATAATTGGCAATATTTTCTTTTCAGTATGTGGAGAAAAATTCCCTCTGACTTGAATGTAGTGGAGTAAGAAGGCACCTGTCTTGTTTTGTCAGCACAGTGAATCCTAAGGGTTTCAGTGTAGTTACATCCTGTGCTCTAGTCCCATTTTGTAGGGGCAAAGAGCTACTTTTCCCCTAAATACTTCCTGGTTTAAACATCTTGATTTACAAATACTTAAGGTAATTCCTGATATTTGAACATTCTCCCCCAGGCTTCCCTGCTGTCTCAGGTTGTTTCAAGTTGCTTCTCTGTAAGAGAAAAGTGGTGGGGGTGGTGGTGAAAGTGTGGGAATGTCTGGCATCTGGTTTTTAACAGAAAATTTAATGTTTGAGTAGACATTTGGTGGTTACGTTTAAATCTCTTTAGAGTTGATGACCCATTCTTTACAATAGTTTGACATTTCAGCAGTTTCTAATGTTACATTTATAAGGGAATTAACCTACCTCTACTGTGTAAATCATATTTTATTGCTGCTCTTT